>JASJOG010000044.1:1550000-1941732 GCA_030142905.1 Heliopora coerulea | reverse complement strand
GAATTTCATAATTCACAGGTTGTCTGCTCGAGCGACGAGGCTGAAATTGGTGCTATGTTACTCAAGTGTCAATCATTTTGCCTAATTAATATGATTGTAATACAAATTATAATTATAATTGAAATTACAATTGTAGAAGAAATTATAATTGTAATACAAATTATAATCCTAATATAAATTACAATTCTAATACAAATTATAATTTTAACACAATTATTTTTTTCTCAAAGTCTGGTTTTTTTACCCCCAGCGACCACACCAGCGACCACACCAGCGACCACACCGTGGTAAAAGACTAACCCATTTTAGCGAATGACGGCGCAGGCATAAAAAGACTGGGGTAGACTAAACTGAATGTGATTACGTGATACACATAACATCATATTGATATACAATAGTCTCCCGATATCTCGACATCGCTTATCTCGATACTCCCGCTATCTCGATCAAAGATTCGTTTCCCCTGGATTTGCCTAACTGTTTATCAGTAATTTACTATGGTTTATCTCGAACTCGTTTATCTCGATAACCCCGCTATCTCGATCAATTTTGGATTCCCTTGACCTAATTTTACCCTTTTTATCTCGATGCAGTGTTGAAAACGGCTGTTTCAAATAGTGAACCAACGACAGTAAGATCACAATTTTTTAAACAGTTTTTTTATTACAACTGTCATCTTAGCGTAGCATCTTAGCAATTTATAGGTCATTCCATAACTTCCCTTTTCAAAATTTCAATGAGCTTGACACTGCCACAAAATCGCAGAGTACAGGGAACTTGCATTCCCTCTCTATCACCCGTGGAGAATGAAGAAGATGCGCAATGACTCAGACGACGAGCATTAGAAGTATCTAATTTTATGGAAAAACAGTTTGCGATGGCAAAATGCCAGCAAGACATTTTGGACTATTTTAATCAGTAGGGTATTTGAACAGGACCAGGGGTTCTAACTCGCTTCTGACTTTTTTCTGTAAAAAATTGTTTAGTTTGAAAATAGTTTAAAGGAAACACAGACTTTATACCATCTAAATAACGTAAACTAAATTGAAACAAACAATAAATGTTATAGTTAGTCTTTGTTAATTTTAACATTGAAAATCAAAAATTTTTTTGGATCCCCCGATATGTCGAACTCCCGCTATCTCGATATTTTTTTCGTTTCCCTTGAGAGATCGAGATATCGGGAAACTACTGTATGTAGAACTTGGGATATTTAGGTTTCTGTGCAATTTGTGTCTTTCTTGCTTTTTTTACCATCTAATGCGTCAGTAACTGTTGGGGTGACGGATGATTCAAATAAAAAATTGAGTAGTACTGGCTTGGACGAAGACATGCGTGTTCCACCGAACTTTAACTTATTTCAACGAATCAGGAAATTGTTCATAAGTCACATGAAAAAGAAGCTTGGGAACGCAAGGTTTAAGCATATGGATTGTGTAGAGGTTAAATTCTGAGACGAAATTGATCACATATGGTTCAGACTCAGTTGTGTTTTAAACCCCAGTTTGATGTCGGCAAATCTGTCTTCCGTAATTCCGGAGAGCAGAGGTGCGATCTGTTGAGTTGATGATTATCTAATACAACCTTTTCAGCAATCAGTTCTCACACAGGCCAGTGTTGAAATGGAGCATATGGGAAGCAAAGTAAATGGCTTTTAAATTCAATTAAATTGGGATAAAATCGACGTGTGTTCCCATGGGCTCCCACCTTGAATGACTTGTTGACTTGATTATCATGAGAAATGAGTCACATTTATATTGGGAGCGTGTATGAATATTGTCCTGACTTTGGTATCTTCTGACATTGAACTTCGGACAACATCTGTTTTCTTAGCTTTCTGCTGACGCAAAGACATAACGCAAATAGCGCAAATATCAGTTCGACTGCTGAGTTCTAAAACGGGAAAAAATACTTTGCGATGCAGGTACAGAATTAGTCTGAATCAGGGAACTGTAGAAATACACCCTGACGAAAAAAAATTTTTGCTTGAGGCAGAGAAAACAATTGCAAACGGCGTCGGGATCGGCCATTCATCTTTTTTAATCTTTTATACTTAAATTGTCGCCATGAAGATAATTAAGCACCGAATTCCATTCAAAAAGTGTGATTCGTGATCACGTTTATACGCGTATGTACGTAAGTTTGCCTAAGCTTCAACGGGTTGAAAGTGATCGAGTGACGTTGTAGCAGATTCACGTTTATACTGGATTAGCATCCAAAGTAGGATTTGGTTGAACAAGTTAGGAAAACAAGCAGATACCTTACGGTGAGTTTATTTTCCTTGTCAGCAGTGATTTCCTGACTTACTGAAATTAGTCTGAGCCTACAAGTATATGCAGTTCTGCCCGTCCTTGAATGTACAGTTCAAATTCTCGAATTAGAATTTATATAACCTACGATTCAAACGTGATTTTGCTTGTCAGTTAATTCAAAACAGCGAACCAAAGCCCGTCGAAACGACACACTTTACTCACAGACCAGACTGACGCTCCCATACGTGACAGTTATTTAAAAAACTAAACTAGAACGCCGAGTTCTTAATTTACTGTGCCTCTCTTAGTTACACGTATACTACAACGGTAATCGCTTAAATAACAACGCCCAGTAAACTTGCTGCTTTGTTTAAACACACTACCCAGGTAAAAGAAAACATATCTCTGTCACTGGTGATCAGTCCGTTTACTTTGACCGTTTTCTGTTTGTTTATTTTATTGGAAAATGTTCGAACGTCAGGGGTCGATTGTTTAAAGTTAGCTTCTAACGTGCAGATAACTCCAGACTCATAGATACAAAGGACAAACGTTTGTCCTGCATCCAATCCGGTTATTCAAAACATCAATAACGCTCTCCACCCGCTACGCACTTTGGCATAACTATCGACTGGACAGCGAATTCATCTGCTGGATGCAGTTAATCCACTGGCTTAGTTAATCTAGCTTTGTCCAAACGACCTTCTACCGAAATCATTTTAGCAGACACATTTTCTCAGCAGTTGTACATGGTTTTTGTGTTTGTTCCTAATTTTGTTCCACAGAATTGTTATACAGATATGCCATATAAAATGTCCACCATGCAACATTCCGATACGACATTAGGAAATTATAATATTGCTCATAGGTAGATCCCTTTTATTCACGTGTTACGAATACAGTTCCGAAATTGTCCACTTTGATCTCTCGCTGCCTTGTTAGAGGAAATCAACCACTTAGTTTCTTAGTTAGATAAACATCGGATTATCAATTGATTCTAGAAATATTTGGATGTTCCACGCTACTCCTGATGGCTTTAGTTAGTCCAGGGTTGCAACATAGAGTCATGAAGTTCTAAGAAACGCAAGCAAAATTCTGTCTTGCGTGCATAACTTCTGCGTCCTAAATTACTGTTATAAGCCAAAGACTTAATAGGAGAGCACATTCATTGGCAAGGACTCCTCAGAACAGTTTATTTCTCACCTACTTATATCATAGAAATATGAAACAGTATTTAGAATATAGTTATATAAACTGCATAACATATAGGTGTATGCTTATTTTGACGGTGTAGTGAAGATGCACGCCATATTTAAATACGAGGTGGCGAAGAGAGCTGCTGGTGCAACAGAACCACCAAACGTCTTGTCAACAGGTGATTTACTAGCTGAGCACGTCTGTGAACGCAAAGTTAATCTAAAGTATTTTGTGGTAAACATTGAAAAGTTCGATCAATGTATAAATAAATATCACGTTTCCCTTTTGATGAAAATGTTGTTTCACCTTTTGCCAGAGCTTTCGCTGGACCGAAACCACTTGCAGTTATTCACATCACCAATTCGACATTTCGTGAAGAACAATTCCAAGCACAAACATATTTTCTTTAAAACAGCATCTTCTTGGCAAAAGTACATTCTGTTCAAAGGGATGCGGCAAACACAGGTTGAATATGAATCATGTTTCTGTATACGTGGATGGTATAAGTGATGCTAGTTGAAGTTTGAATATCACCTTACAAGGCGAAGCACTTATGTCTGTATTTCAGTCATAAGTTGCAACTGAATGGAGTGATTCTCGAACCAAAATGATATTTTTCAGTTATTAAGAAGAACTATAATCAAGTAACTGGTAAAGTGATAGACGAGGAAAATAGTTCCCATCTTAAATTAATTGGGGAAAAAATGAAACTTCTCGAAAGTGCAATACATTGAGCTTGGCAACGCAAGATTAACTAAGTTTCGCAATGCAACCTCGGAGCCATGGCGTAGTGGAAAATTGGTAATTCAGCCAATCGGCAGAGGACTTACTTCAATGACCGGAAAGGCTAATTCTTTGAGTATGTTGGTTTAAGCAAAACAAATTATTGACGAGATAAGCTATCAAGAGATAAGGGCTGTTTCTAAATTCAGTCTGCAATCGATTGTGCGATTTAAGGTGCAAAACGTATATTTATATATACTCTTTAATTATAAGCGGATTGGATAGTGAACGGGCTTCCGTTTCCTCGATCTTCCATCTTCTAACAACCACCCAAGTGATGCCTTCAGCGTTTGATTTCTATCAAGACCACGTGTAGGTTCTTCACTCAGGGAAAAAAAAGGATCTATCAGCTATAAGGCCATATCATTAAGTATCGTGAAGTAGTCGCCGCTTAACTGCATGCATGTTACCGTCAATTCAGTTCTAAAATCTCAAATTCCATTCGTAGTTTCCCCATTTTTACACCAGTAAGAACCCAAAACCCCTTTCTGTTTAGTTCAATGGTTATGTCTCGACCAAATTGGCCTTGGTAGTTCAATGTGCGCCAAACAAGTAGTTACTAATCAAAACTAATTATAATGTCATTTGAAATTCTTCCATGAAAAATCTGGCAATGAACTAAGGTGACCTTGCTGAAAAGCTATCAACGAAACACATGATGTTGTTTCAGATGTTAGGCAAGCCATCTGGAGCCCGGAGGAGAACTCCACCCGTTATGGCATGAGGCTGGCTTAAGGCCAAACTGCAACGTTAACATGCTATGATCTTAGGTTAAGTAGTTCATCACTTGAACTTGTATTTTTTTAAAAAATTACACTTGAGTTTAAAACGACAAATAAAAAAAACACAAGAAGAAAGAATAAACTAAATGTCGTCATCGCATCGACCTGAGAAATTCGTGTGAGATTCTTGAGTGAAAAGAAACAGGAATGACGGCTTTACTTTAATGGAGCCCCAAAATGATGGTCTGAGGCAAAATTTTAACGTTAATAGCACCTCGGCTATCACGGAGCTAAACTAATCCCTGTACTAGAGTACCTATTTATTTCCAACTATAAAGTCAGCCATAACATCCGGCACTTTTAATTATTTAGCAATGTTTGGCCATTTAGAACCAGTGTTATTTTAAAGATCCTGAAGAAAAAAGTGCGAGAACGCAGAATTCATAACGATAAATCCGTCTTCTAAAGTGTTCGTCGAATTCAACTGTCTATGTATTGTCTGAATGATTAGATTTAGACTCAAAAGAATTCGAGACGGTTTGTTCACTCGGCTGTTTACTCACTTCACATTACACGAAAGAACCAAAGCTTTACGTTCCTAGCATTGATTCGCACATCGCACTTTTTATTTTGGAATGTGCGACTTGTATAATTCGTAAAAGTTTATTTGATCGACGATGATTGAAAAATTGTATGGATTTGACAAAATATGACTGTTACCGTTATCTTCATCAAAAGAATCTTGTATGGAATACTTTTCTTAAATAATGAACACAACCGGTCTTGGCTCAAACTTCACCTCTCTTTTCTGTAGTTTGTTCAAACAGTTACATAGAATGATATCAATGAACAGACTTAAGTTAGCAAAAACACTCTTTGATGACACTGACATAACCTTGGTACTGTATGTACGCATTTCAGGGACTAAAAATGTCTTCTCGGTGTCCCTTATCGGCTCTTCATTTGTAGTGCGTATAGATAATTGTTAACAGGTATTGGCACACTTAATGGTTAAAAGAAGTGTCAAGCGCAATAAATCCGTTCAAATTTAGGTATCATTATTGCTGCTGTTTAACAAGCTACACACCTCATGATAGACTTTTATCACATGGGAGTGGTGCGGAAAGTCGGAGATAACTGGATCGAATTTCCAGTCTTGCACATAGAATATTAGAACTTCCAGTGGAAGGAAGGAAAAAGCGGAGTATCTCATTTTAAAATTCTGCCAAAAAAAGGTGAAAACATGCCGTTTAATATTAAATTGACCTTATGGATGCTTTTAAGATCCTTGACTAAGTTTAGGATACGCCTTCACTCTCTTGCGGTAGTCATATACCGCAACTATTGGTCGGCCCAGATTAGATATCTATTTTGGCTGCGTCATATCTACACTTCGAGGTTTCTAAAACATCAGTATTATGTGGTCTGTAACACCAAGCGATAAGAAAAGTCCAATTTCCTCTGCGGAGAAGAATCATTGAAATACGATTAGATCAAATCGGACGTGAACAACTGTCTACCGCGCAGGAAACAGGTACCAATTCGAGCGATAGAAGTCCGTTCTTTAGCTTGTTGAAACCTGGGCCACAAGGACAAGCCCATTAACCAAAGTTTTCCCCTGCTCGCGAAGCTAAAGTCTTATTTGTAAGAAAACATCCCACGTACTGTCGACAATAGTTTGGTGTCACAATTGCACTAGAAACTAAGCATTGTTTTTTCTTCGAGAACAGCCCACGTCACTGAACGAAGTATTGAAATAGAATCCTCAACAATACATACTTGTTAGAACGACGCCAAAGAGGCGACTAGAAGCTGTGTAGCATCAATTGGGATGTTTTTGATGGCGTTGAAACGTATCGGCAACTCCTAGGTTAAGCGATTTTGTGCGTCAGGATGAACAAGCGCTGACAAAGGTGCACTGTCGTGAAGACCTCGCATCATTCTGGCCACCATGCAGACCTACATCTCGAAGACAGGGCATGTCGTTTCTCCTGTCATTCTTCAAATTTGCAATACAATTAGGAACGGCAAGAAAAGTTATTGCACTTTGTTCGGCCAAACGAAGGAGTTTGTGATCACAAATTAATTAAACTATTCTGCGATGTAATTATAGCCAGTCAAAGAATTAGCACAGCCGTTTGCCGACTTTGTGTTTGGGCGGCCTTGCTATTTCTCACAGAGGGACACTCCAGGCGGGAAACAATTACGGGATCCCTGGGAGTTATTGATTCAGTTTGGAAGTCATTCTAAACCGACGCTAAAAATGCCGAAGTTGGCGACAGAAACACTTGCCATATACCCTTCCTTAATACCCCAACACACCTCAAAGATTAATTAATTTCAACACTTTATAACCAGGGAAATCCCTACGGTTCAAACAGGTGGTTTCGAAGACAGGATATGTAAGGACACCAACGCATATGCTTTACATAGCAAAGGACAAAAAGAGGCAAATTAAGCTATGGGATCATGATTCAACGATTCTGTACAATCGAGAGTCTTAGTTGTCTTTTCTAGTTATACTTTACCAGCGGGGTCAGTCCCACGCAAGCACAAATCAACGCTTTAATAGGAAAAAGAACGTACCGTTATGAACTATAAAACAAACAACAAAATGGTCAAAGTTGCCGTTAGCTGACTGCGAAGCCTCGACGTTTAAACAGTAAACGGCAAATACGAAGTGACGAAATGGTACCACTTCTAATTCCAATTAGTCTTAATCGATCTCATAAGAGCTACTTTACGGTAAGCTTGAACACAAGAGATGTAAAAAATGAGGAAACAATTAATTAGTCACGCATCGTATAATCACTTTAATTTTGTCCGGGCAACTCATGCCGATCTCTGGAACAATTGCTTTCATAAAATACCCAAGCTTATTTTAAAACTTCGTTCGGGGACAAAGCCAACGGATCTGCAACACTTTGTTGTGTACACCACACTGTCATGTTGAATAACATGAATCCCAGGGCGATTCCGGAATCAAAAGACGATTTGTTTTCGCCTCTGTTTATGTTTGCAGTTTCAGTTACTGGGGCCCCCCACCCTGTTGTCCTGGCGAGCCTGATGGTATTTAAACAATTACGTGCAATTAACTAATCATGGTTTTATTTATTTGACCCTTTGCAAGAACCCGGTTCTTGGACAATTAAAAAGATAGCGAGCCCGCTACTTAAATCAGTAAATACCGTCGACAGACAGTTGCTGCTGTCCGATTAGTGAAGCTGTGGAGGATATTCGAATGAAACAGAACTGGGTGCTGATCAAGCCAAATTTCAAACGTCAATAAGCTGGACCTTGTTCAATAAACGTCGTATATGATGAGCGCCTTATTGAAAGTCTTAACACTTTCCTTTCTCGCTTTGATGCCAATTGTAACTAATGCCTACGTGGTCTGGTGGTAAGTACATCTTCAAATATTTTAGCAGGGAATTAGTCTGTCCTCTTTTCCAGGTTTAACTGTGAGATGTTCAGCTCTTACTGCTTTGGAAAAGTTTTATCATGTTGAGTTTTCTTTTAGGAAATTGGCCTCCCTTTCAAGTGTTGAGAATGATGTTGAAAGACTGGCTCTTTCGCCTAAACAGTTTAAGATAATCCATAACAATGATTTACAATTAGTTGGTATCATAGGAAAAGGAGCGAAAGAAGGCATTACAGAATGCCAACGACAGTTCAAGCATCGCAGATGGAACTGCTCGTCAAACAGTCCGTACACTGTTTTTGGAAATATTTTGAAGATAGGTTAGTGACACTTATCTGGTTGATGTTGAATTGCATGTGAACGTCGCTTCGAGAGCTCCTTTACTTTGGAAAGAAAGTTCCATCTCTTACAAGACCTTAAGAGTTATGTCTATGTATCCGTTCTTACTCGTTAAAACCACTTAATCATCAAACCTTGTTGGACAATGTAGGAAACCATGACTAAATCGAAGATAAACCATCGAATTGAGGTCGGGACAAGCCAATGTATTTTGTTGTCGCATAGAAACAGTTTTTGGGCTAAAACGCGTAACCACATTGTCAAGAGTTTGGTTACATTTAAAACAGCCAGATGTCAGCACGTGAAAATCACTTCCTAACTGTTTAGGAAGTGTTGGTAAATCTTTAGATATGGACGCGAAAACCCCACCCCTACTGCTAACCACATATACGATGTCTGAGTTGATTGATCACGTTTCGAAATGGATCGAGTATGTTTAAACGCAGATTTCCTAACGCACTCATTGTTTGCACTTTGAATTAAACAAGGAATTCCCAACATGATGAGACAGCAGTCTTACGTTTGAAAACAAACCGTTGTCTTGTTTTTAAGTAAGAACCTAAATTCGTTTATTAGATTAGCCGCACAATGTTTCCCCTTTTAAAACTGCCATCGGGGACCAGAAGGAACACTTTTACTCCCTTTTTGTTGCAAAGTTTGGTTAATTAAAAGTCCTAGGTGTAATTTAGAACAAATTTCCTCTTGTCTTGAGAAACCTTGAGCCGCGCTATTCAATTACCGAACAGTGAACGACACAAAGGGACTAAAGATATAATTCACATCGGTGGAACACTAGTTCGAAAGAGAATGGTTTTCATGGTCATTAATAGGCATCTTTAACCGCTTTTGTAAAAGCTAATAGCTCTGTAGCTTCTAATGGCATTTAATTGGAGCGTTTTATCTTATGGGACCCGCGTTGAACAATTTTCTGGGTGGTCATCTCGATATATACCGTTCTTCCTTCCTTCGCAGCTGAACAAGATCAAAACCATATTGACCAAGGCTTCATATCAGTAGGCACTTAGTACATAAGACACTATTTCCTTCGGGCAATCGACTAAAGCTGAAATCCATGTTTTGTATCCAGCCATACAGACCCTTTGCTTGACTCGTCAGACATGTCGTTCGGGATTGCCTACTTATGTTTCAATAGGGACTTCTGAAATACGAAATTGGTCATTACTTTCACCAACTAAATGTGTATTAGGAGCTGCATGCAGGAGGATGTGTTTTTAAAAAAAGATTTGAGATGGATGGTTAAGCAAATATTGTTGCAATAAACATGGGATTAAAGAATTGCAATTCTGTAGGAAAAGTCCTTGATTTGGTTCCACTGAACTTTCAAATGCCAAGAAAAAGCGAAAGGTTTTGTTTAATTAAATATTATGGTGTTTCATCCAACTGATACTTTTCATCCTATTGTCAGTGCCCACTTCTTTCCATTAAAAACCTACTTCGACTGTTCGACACTTAGGTTATTCTATTGAATGCATGCCAGAACCTAAAGTATATTCTTGTTTGTCTAGCTTGTCGTGAGACGGCGTTTGTCTACGCCATCACCGCTGCTGGTGTTAGTCATTCAATATCGAGGGCTTGTAGTAACAGTGACCTAAAGATTTGCACTTGTGACAACCATTATCGAGCAGGAAAGGTCACGAAGGAAGGCTGGCAGTGGGGTGGATGCAGTGACAACATTCGTTTCGCCGACAAATTAGCGCGAAAGTTCCTGAAAGCGGGCGAAAAATACCAAGACTTTCGTGCCTTCTTGAATATGCATAACAACGAAGCAGGAATGGCGGTAAGGATGTCTTAACATGTCTTTTGAATAGCCATCGGAAATGAATTCACTTCAAATAATTGCTGTTTGGGTTCTTCCATGCAGGAGTTTTTTTTACGGGCGACCCGTGTCTTACGTGCTCAGACAATCTCGCAGTTTTCAGCCCGCGTACATAGATATATATATCTATATCCCATAGGAGAGACTCTCCGGTCAAACAACTACGAGGCTGCGGCATTGTGAGAACACGTATAGCGGTAAGCAGGCACATACAGAGGAATTAATCTAGCTTCATAATTTTCCTATAGAATTACTCTCTTGTCTTCTACTTAATAAGGCTTCCGAATAGGAAAGCGATTAAGTTCCTGTTCTTTGGGATTGTTTGCAATTACTACGATCGGCTAGTTGGCTGTAAATAACGACCAAGCAACAACAATCTGTTGAGACAACAGGTATCAAACGCCGATGCTTCAAACGACTTCCAACTTCTGTCGGATTGCTTGTTTATCAAAGCCTCAACTACACGCATATGATTCTTTGTTTTGACGTATGCGATTTAGTAACTGGAGACCTGTGATAACATTTGCGAGCGCATAGCAAGCAGGAATTGTGCTGTTATAATTTCGTACGCTAGGTTGAAGAATCGTGCTGTGTAAAGAATGACTGATCCAGCCCAAACTCTGACCTTTTGTCTCGAAATTACTCGTGAAGCGCGCAGCAATGTTACCTGAGGACTTTATTGGGACTCTGTTGAGCAAGAAAGGTAGTTGAAAGTTGGGATGCGTTTCCATATAGACACGCAAAGATTTTGCGGGGTTAAAACGCGCGTCCACATTGCGAAAACAATCTATCGATTTCACTGAATTCGTAAAATTTTGAAAAATCGTCCTCAGAGTAGAATAATTTGAAGATACAATTCATCTGTAGACGTCTGGGAGCAACATTTTAGATCCCTTTTCTGTTGACGAAAAATTGAACATTTGCAAATGTATCTTTGAGGACGGACCCAAGAGTAATGAAAAATCTGTCGTAATTAAATAATCCAACGTTTCGAAAACTGAACGTGTTTCTCATTGCAGCCACATCCAGTTTTAATAGATTAGTTATAATTGTACTTAAGTTTTAATAAATTAAGTCAAATTGTGAAATTAATTACAAGATTCGGATTGTTTTGAATTAAAAGTCCCTAGCGGAACTTTGAATACGCCAAGTCAAACTAAGATTAATATACCATAAAATATATTTAACAAGATCTACTCCAAATGACTCAATGTTGTTAACTGGCCGGTATCACAGGTTCGTAAAAACATGTATAGAGTAAATTGTTATCTAACTGACGTTCGCATTTATAGAAAAGTCTGCGTAATTTACAATAATCTTGCCGGCTCTAAGCCTTCTTCCACTAGCAGCAAAATAAACAGCTGTATTCAGCAAGTAATAGACATGCTAAAAATACGTCTAAACCATGAAGTATGGAAACGCTGAAAGAATTCCCACAAGAACTGTTGAAAGCATTAGAAAACAGTTTTTACTGAGGCTGACCAAATGAAAAGTAATGTATCATGAAAAGAAACCGAAGAAACTTGACAAATAAAAGAATAAAATAGTCTGGTGTTCACCAGAATAGAATTATGACATATCTATCGGGCAGAAAGAAAGAAAATATATTTAGGCACAACTTAGTTTTTGTTCAAATATAACAACCTCAGCGTAGGTTCTAGTTTTATTGTTTAGTCCTAAGTTCAGAAATTGGCAGTTTCCCTCAAAAATTGACAGTTTTGAGCATTTCTACTTTCTCGTTCTGCAAGCGAGCTTTGCGAATGGAAATTATAACGTTACATGAAGAACCTAAAATGTTTTTTTTTTCAAGATCAAAAGCAGCGAGAGAATTTTTTTCTCGCTTGTACAAACGAATTAACATTTATCAACGAGGATGTGCAGTGTCTCGATTCTGCTTATGAAGTTATCATGAAAGGAAATCTTAATGAAATTTTCTTTTCAAGTTACCCTGAGGATATTTCTAAAATGACAATGCCAGTAACTTGTTCATTTGAACTAGAAACATCACCACTATAACAGAATGTCAAAGGTTCAGTCGTTGAGTCCTTAAAGGGACAGCGTAGAGCGACGCTGATATTAAATTGCTAGCCCAACAAGAGATTAAAAGTACAAAAAGTCCATCGTGCATTCGACATGACAAATTACTTGTAATATTCGTCTGGATTTAAACTTTCTTGAGGCTGATTTTCAAATAAGGATCAATATAATGTTTAAATGTATTTAAGTCAAAAAAACTATTACTGTCAAACTTTAAAACCAAAGCCTTTTTTTTCGTATATCCTGATACGGCCAAACTCTATTGTAATGCAAAAGTAGAATGTTTTAATATTAGTGTGCGTGATCTCAAGCTGTTAAGCCAAGAAAAAGTAACCTAAGCCTCTTATAAGGAACGAACGTGCAACTGGTTTCTTTACCTCTCTTTGCAAGGTAACTGAGAACTTGGTAAACATGGAGAGTGAGGAAAAAGTTTCTAATGCTATTTCCAGTCGAACGTTCTGGAGCATGGTAGACAATTAGTTCATTGACTTCATTCCATCCTCAACAATCATAAATTTCTGCAAAAGTTACAAGAAACATCCTTTATCTGAATATAGGTCACTGTCAGAAATTCATTCAAAAAATGGACGTTGTGTAGAATTAAAATTTGTTGGTTGATCTATAATCCAGACTTTCTCGAGAGAGAGAAAAGTAAAATTTTCAATTGGGTTGTTTGCACTGTCAAAAAACTTACTGATTCCCTTGAAATTTGAAAATGGTGAATAAGGTTTGAGACGATACATCTTAATCTCCGATTTGATTTATGGTTTGAAACATTTTTCAAGAACTTTGTGAATAAACAAATGAAGCTTAAATAGCAATGTGCTCTAAAATGATTTGGCATTTTCAAGCATCTCTACACGGAATTTATCTCAAATTGTCTCTTTTGTGTGTACTATAATGAAATCAGACAATCTTAACCCCGATGCGTCTGAAAAATTAACATTGCCGTCATTTTGAAGTTTTCGTCGATTTAATTAGAAAGTTGCATGTACCAATCACGCGGAAACAAGGGTCGTAATTCTTTCGTTGTGAAAAGATTTCAAAAACTTACATTAACTCTCGATGCTTTCTAAGTCAAGTCACTGTGGTCCCTTTAAACATCTAGACATTAAGGTTTGACAAACAAAATATGACAATCAATGGTATGGATAGAGCACTAGGGGTTGGTTTTAATTAGTCAAAGCATGAGTTTGCAAACTTATGGATTGCGGGCGGAAGGTGGAGTGTATGCGAACGTCAGCGCAGTTGGAATCCGCAGACATGACGTCGAAAACATTCCAAGGAACTTGTCCTTGTCGAGAACAAGATGATTCACGTATCAATGCATAAAATAATGACCATGTGGGATGTAAAGAGAAAAATATAAATAGATAAGACATAGATGTAGATGTAGATATAGATTTAAGATATAGATATAGAGATGTAGGTATGGTATCGATATAGCCCTCGATATCGATATAACAATCGATATCAATATAGCTATAGATATAAATACAGAGGTATAGATCTACTGTAGATACAGGTGTAAGTGTAGATATAGATAGATATGGGGATAGATATATAGATATACAGATATATTACTATATAGATATACATATAAATGTGGGTATAAATACACACAGCAAAATTAGATATAGATATATAGATATAGTTATATATAGAGAGAGATATATAGATATAGATGTATAGATATATAGATGTATAGATATAAATGTAGCTGTTTGGTCTCTGAAAAGGAGAGTGCTCAATACAAAGGTGTAGAATTTGATAGTCTGTTTGGTTAATGTCTAAGCTTTGGGCAACTGCCGTTACATGGTGTTTCACGCTTACGCGATCATCAGATATATATATTTATAGATATATAGATTTATAGATTTATAGATAGATATAGAGATAGATACAGAGATAGATACAGAGATAGATACAGACATATCAATATAAATATACATAGATTAATATGAATTTAGATTATATAGATATAGATAAACGTTTCATTAATCGTCTTATCTGGTTGATAAAAATTTTTATAAAAGCCATTAAGAATTCTTGAGAAAAAGAGAACGAAAAATCAAAGTGTGTCGATAAAGCAAAACTTTAATCAAACATCAAATTTCGCTAGAATTGATGGCTTGCCTTAAATTATATTTTGCGTGCTAGTTCTCACACTGTTGTATTCACATCCCTGACAGGCTGTGAGAAACAACATGATTCGAGAATGCAAATGTCACGGCCCATCGAACGCGTGTACCGTCAGAACTTGTTGGAGACGAATTCCAAACTTCCAAAAAGTTGGCAAAGAACTGAAAGAGAAATTCGATGGCGCGTCGAAGGTGGAAATCGAACAAAACTCACAAAAAACAGGAAAGAAAATCCCCTTTACACCAGTAAACAAACTTCACAAGCCACCGACTCAGGCTGACCTTGTCTACTATGAAGAGTCGCCTGATTTTTGCAGGAAGAATGTCAAGGTTGGATCGCTTGGAACTGTGGGACGGGAGTGTAATGAGTCTTCGTTGGGCACCGATGGTTGTGACTTGCTGTGCTGCGGGCGCGGATTTCAGGGCGAATGGCGAATTCAGGCCAAGCCGTGCAACTGCAAGTTCTTCTGGTGCTGTCAGGTAAAATGTGCAACGTGCAACGAAAGAAAGAACGTCCGCACGTGCTTATGAAGTACAATAAAACTACTTCAAGTTTGCATGGCGACAAAAAAGGTAATTATCGGGTAAAGTAACCCGCTCAAGAATATGCCATCCCTTTCGGTCGATCATACCCGTTTCCCTGTTGTGTTCAGATTGATAGCGTAAATTATTTTTCATGTGGAATTATTTATGTCATAAGCTATGCACTGTCTCAGTGTACTGTGGTAACACGCCAAAATATTTGGTGTGTAATGCTTCATATTTGTGATAACTTTGACAATGCTTTATCGCTGAAAGTTTGTTGCTTTAAAAATAATCTATTTATCGGACTGCTAAGCTGCTTGACTGAAGTAAATAATAAAAATGCTTTTGACTAAAACATATCCATTAGGTCGCCACGACAGATTGAGCGCATTGAACACAAAGCGTGTGTGGATGAGAGCATGGCTGGCTGCATGAGCGGCAGCCTGGTACCCAGCATATTAACATAACGGGGAGCGAAGATAAGACCCTGGGTACGAGGTTGCATGGGCGAAGGGAGGAACATTCGGAGAAGATGGTTCGCTTGTCCTTAATTTCCGAGCGTGCGTAGCTCCAGATTACGTAATATTAATGCACGTTTGACCGACATTTCTTCACGCCGTTTCTCCTCACCGGAAAATTGCGCAAATATTTGTGGGGAAAATAATAACTTGTTTCTGACAGAAATTGACACACCTCCAGATGTTATTTCTCTCTGTGAAACTGAAGCATTTAAATGATTTTACCCTTTTCGTAGTAAAATAAAATGATACTTCGTTGTAACAGTCAGAGTATGACACTAGCGCTCTTGTGGGTTCGATATTATGGCTGTCATTGGCGAACGTATGCGTATCTAAAACAATAACTTAAAAAACGATATTTTTTTTGTAATATACGATAACACAGTAATAATATGTAACTATAACTCGCCGATGCATAGGTGATGTATGATGGATATCCCAGTAATATCAAGAAAGGCATGGCAGGAAAAGTGTGAATTAAGGAAGTGACATAGTTCCTATTACATACGTATTCCGTTCGAGAAAGGGATACGTATGAAATAGAATGCGAGAAAGAGGAACAATGTATCGACCAAAGTACAAATCTTCAGGTATCCCATCATTTCATACAATACACCTTACCCCGAACCTCCGTCATATGTCAACCAGTCGCACTTAAGGAATACCAAATGGATTCCCGTGTTTGGATATTGTGATCCAAACTCGCGGAGGTTGCGAGACTTGAGAAAAGTGTAGAAAAACACGAGCCGCGAGGCGAGTGTTTTAGCTTTTCCAGGAAAAACAAGCGTGCTTTTTTAAGCTATTTGAAAGTCCAGCAACCTACCAAGTGTTTGAATCACAGTATTCAAACACACAAAAGCCGTTACGTGTTTCTTTCATAAAATAATAAGACTGAATGAGCAAAACAAACTTCAGTATACTTTAGGCGGGAAATTTTCCGTGTTTGGAAACTCTTATCCAAACACGGGTATTAACCAATCAGAGCTCGTGTATGAGTCACGTTATTTTGTACAGAGTAAATCATGACTAAGGTAAACCAGAGTTGTATTAAGACATGGGAAAAATATCCACCATGATTCACTAAAACTGAGGTGAACAATTATAATTTTAAGAATGTACCACTAACGTTAAGTTTGAAGAAGTTAAATTAGGTCAAATTAAAGTAAGATTAAACAAGGTTATCCTCAACAAAGTAAACAAGCTATGAAACGTGTGAATACTTTTTGAATATTGAAGCGGTGATCAAGACAATTGCTGGCCAATCGAGTCAAACGAAGGAGCAATATAGAACTTTATCATTTGTTCCTATACGATATTTCATTTGATGTATTTAGTTAAGTAAGTTTTTCCTTTCTAATAAAAGCATTATAACCTCATTAAGTTGATGTACTTGTGAGAAACGTACGAGGTTGATGTAGTTTCAATTGCATCACATAATTTTCAGTTCCATGGACAGCAAGTTGTCTAAAAACTTTTGGTCCTTCATATTTCCAGTTCTGTCCTCATCTTTTATTCGCACACAGACCTCCATAGTCCAATATGTCGGATTTGAACGCAATAGAACGAATAAAAAGATTGTTATGCTCATTGTTCAGGTCTCGTGGACGCAACTAATGACCACAGTTTCGGTCCCACAACGTAAAATTTGCTTAAGAACCGATGTTTTTTGCGTTATTATAACCCAAGTTTAGAAAGATACAGCTCAAATACGAGAGCGTATTTGTTTTCTTTTTGTTTTTTTTTGAAAGTAAATATTTATTGGTTCCGTTCAATACTTTTAATATTTTAAATGGAAAACTTTGCTGTGGTTTTGTTTATTCTCAGAGAGACAATTGAACTCTGAAGTCTCTCATCAGAATGCAATCTATGGCCTAGTTTATAAGCTGTGCCGTGGCCAGCCGTGCTGGCATACTTTATTAGCTCGGCTCGGTACAGCTTGGACTCACAAAGTCGTGCCGTGCCTGCTTATCTCTGTCTGCAATATGATATTTTAAAAAGTACGAGAAAAAACGCCAAACCTGTGCTCCCGAACAGGCAAGAGTAGCGCGTGTGTCCGGGACTTCACCGCCACAGCTTAACTTCAACTCGCTTTGTAAGCTGAACTTCAGCCGTGCTGAGTCGTGCAGCCCGTCCGGCCTCGAAAGGCATACGGCACGGCGTATCACAGCTGAACTACTCAGTTTATAAGCTGAGCCGAACCATGCTCAGGGCTCGGCATGGCACAGCTTATAACCTATAGGCCTATCCTAATCTGACCTTGTGTGTGTCTGACGAGAATAAGTTACGCCAACGAGCCTTTTGCAACAATCTTTCACGTGGTACAAAGTCAATGCATCAAACTGATAATGAAGGAAAGTAAAGCACGATCGATAACAAAAGAACATCAAGCACTGAAGTCGCTCTTTAGTAGTTTGCCATCCAAAATGGTAGAATTCAGATCAAGTAATGCAGTCCAGCAAAAGGCCTTTGCATTATTCTAACATGTTTGAGGTCGTATTGCACTTGGATCATAGAGTAATTATGAAGCAAGTTGTGTGCAAGTTTTTGGTTCATTTTTTAAGTTTCTTTAGCTAATTTTTCGTTGTAATTGTATCCGAGGTTTTGTTAATCAACCTGATAATCATTAACAAATTTGCTGGTGAGATTTCCCAGAAAGTTATGAATGAGCAACGTTGTTGTTCACGCTCACCTTCACACGTCAAAATAAAAATTTTTCATGACGCTGAGCAAACAACATACGGTGAAATGGTGAATCCCTGATGACCATTCTATACCCTTAAACTATCCAAGGATACTGATATCGAGCGAACGTCACCTACGTTTGAGCTTACTAAGACCTTTCGAATGAGTGATAACAAGTGAAATTCATGTACCATTAAACTGTCCAACAAGGACACAGACAGTTAAGTGAGCGAACGTCAGCAAAGTTAGAACTTACAAGGACTTTTTGCACTAAGTTGCCCCCAACCCCATAACTGAGGACCCCCAAAACAGGATTCGTTTCATTCGATCGTATAAAATCTTATGTAGTTTGCTTCACCTGTTGTTCCTCAGGCAAAGGCATGAGCAAATTGACGAAGGTACTGCAACAAAAGCGATGGAAAATTACGATTTGCGAGAGCACCATAAACATTTATTCCTTGAAAAACTGAAAGTTGTTTTACATAAAAATGTTTTCCAAAAAAAAAAATAAACCAAAAAAAACCTGCCCAACAGTTTGGTCTGAAGGGCACTTTCGTCAGCAAAGGAAGTTCTACACCCTGAACATCCCTCGTAGGTCAGCACCTGGAATTAATCTAGCATTCTGACAATTCTTCAAACAAAGGAAAAAGCGCGACTAGTGAGGAAAAGTGCTTCGATGATTTACTCATGGCTTTTATTTCACATTACACGGAGTTTCATATTTACAAGAACTCAAGGGCTAGTGTGATAGGCTGTCATGCCAACAATCCGCCATGAAACCACTGTCAATCAAAGGATAAGGTGTGGAAGCCGTTTGTTCTGTCCTTTAGTTTACTTCGACGCCCTTCTGGGGAAAACACGACAAACATTTGAAATAATCAAACAATCAGTGAATAGAAACATTTGTGTTCAACCTCTCAACCAAAACTATTTTAAAGTTTTTTTGTCATTAAACAAAAATAAGACTTATGTACCGCGAGGTCTTTTCCAACATAAGCTGCAACTTTACTGTGTTTGTTTGTTGGGTGCTTTGAAGTAAGTAGGGTTGCCAGACCAGGCTTTGTTTAGCAATGATGAAACTACTTGAAATTTTGTAAGAGCAGTTTCCAGCAAAGCCACTTTTCGTCGAAACTATACACCAATTAAAAACTCAAAATGGACGTCCATTTTTCGATTTGTGCCAGTCCACTTCCTCGCGGCCTAATTACCTAAAATACAGTAAAACCAACAGTGACGGCCGAATGGCGCTTGCAAGTCGGAAGTATGAAGATTATGGGTAGGAAAAAAAAGTAGAATTTAGGCCACTTTTTTGGGTTCAGCTTGAGGGTAAGAACAAAAGTTAGGCTACAACCGATCTAAATTTGCAAATTATTTTTATTTCCAATATATTCTTATGATTACTATATTCGCTGAATGGCAGCCATCTTACATCATCCTTCTTGGTTACGAACCATCAAGCAATACCCAAAACTAACCTCTCATCTAAGTATACTTTGGAAAACGCAACGTTATTCTGAAATATAATAGTTTATATTTGCGGTTAGATAGAGGAATATAAAATGCTGATGTGCTCAAGGAAAAACGTAGTGTTCTATAATCAACCGCTCATTTTCGGGTACAACTCAAAAATTAAAATGTTTCGAAGAAAACGCATTCATACAGAGTAAATATTTATGGTAAGAACATTTAAGCTTCAATATTTTATACTACAAGCAAAGACAGTATTTGTTTTGACTAATTTCTTGAAGACGAGCACAATGGAATAAAGTAACTTGAAAATATCGCCATTTAGAAACTGAGGATTCCCGTGTCTGTCAGCTCTCATACCACATCCACACAAAAATTTAATCAACGACGAGTCTGGAATTCCAGTCACAATAAACCCTCGGCAACTCAACAAGCCAGGGCAACCCGAGTACAGCTGACGTGTTCCCAGGCCTACACAACCTCGTTTTACCGTGCAGAGTTCATTAACTCCCAGTCGGTGATTTCCTGCACACAACTGTACACTTATCAAAGGAAACCAACCCTTGGATTCAATCCGATTATAAATTCATACCATACCAGTTTCGTTTTCAAAGTGGGACTGGAGGTCAGGAAGATTGTACGCACGCGCAAAGGCATCTGACTCCCAGACTCTCGCGCACTCTTCCTCTTCCACAACTACGTTTTTTTGCTCATGCTCAATTTCTTAACCTTGCCAGCATCCTTTGTAAATTGTGAACTGATTTCGAATTTCTGAGAGGCTCCCGATACACTTACTAATCATCAACCAGTGTACTGAAGTACTTCTATCTTCAAAGTGGTACTCGTTTTCAAATTTAAGTTAAGAAGCTATTCCAGATACTAAAACTGCTTTAGACAAGCTATCTTTCAGAGGTAACTGGAAATCGGTCAGGCACATTAAAATATCATTTCCAGTCCCTAAAATATGCCTTAAGTTTTGACTGGCAGCCAAGTTAGGGCAAGGATTAGGCTTAAAATTTCTGTCCAATAATCTCTGTCTAGTATTTCCTGAAGTGTTCCATGTAGTATTTGCGATGCGTTTACGCCATACTGTAATATTGTCCGTTTCTTTAACTGTGCGCTTGTAAATATAAATATGCATATATATATATATCTGTATCTATTCGAAAACGTTGTTTTATCGTTAGAAGGCAACACGCAACTCCGTTCAGCCATCTACTTCGTCAATGACGTTCTTCGTACGCAGCACTCTGCGGTCGTCATAACCTCATTCGCCATGGTTTTTAGTAGATATTTGAGTACGCAACACGAGAATTGAGCAGTCCTCCATCTCGCAAAGCCTACGCCAGGCTACTGGTTCATCACAAACAAGTATACACCGTCCTTTCTGTAAGACAAGTGTCACATCTTACCACGCAACACCACACAAAATTACACTTACAATAGGTCTGTAGCCGTTCTTTAATTGCGACGAAACCTCTTCCACAACACATTAAACCACACCCATCAATTCCCATCGAGGTGGCGTTACAGCGTCTTCCTTTCGTGCCAAACGAGCCGATCTTGAGATCCCTGTCACAGAACAAGGGTGAATCGGTAAAGTAAACCAGATCTTCTGAAGTTGGGGCTTTCATTGACTCTTCTGCTACGTGGAATTTCTTCCCCTTGTTTCCATATGCCATTTTGGATGCGCTGTCAAACCGTTCTTTGAGACGGGCACCCACTTGGCTAAACGAAGGAGGCAGGTTTAACCAACAAACCTTGTGCGTGCAAGTGCCACTGTAGCCAAAACATCTGCAGCTTCTTTTCAACAGCTTTCGCAACGCCTATTGGTGAGAAAACATTCAGTAACAAATACTTACGACAACTTGTCTCAGCATTCGCACGAAAACAACAACAGCATCAACAACTGAACGGCGGGAACATGCCATTTCTCTCCTTGAAAGGTAGTTATAATAAGACCAAAAATGAACTGACCATCTTGTAGTATTAACACTTTAATAATTATAATGATAATTATAAAGATAATGATGATAATAATAATAAAAATAATAATAATAATAAATATAAAGAATATAAGAGGAGGCACGACAGTGTGGCTAGGTACATCTATTGGGAAGGCAAAAAAACCTGACAAGTTTGTCTTTTGCATCGCACTCTATTGCATGTTTATTCCTATAGTGGATACTTGTAACTACTTTTCATCTGGTATTTAGTGTTTGTTACTAATACAAGTCATGACGCAACACGTTTTCTGGAAATCACAAGAACTTCTTCAAAAGCAATGACAACCAGAGCTGAAATGTCTGTAACCTTATTCTGAAGTACGCCGCTGAACGAACCTGTGGTTTGTGGATGGCAATAAATTTTGATTTTAAGATGTCGGTAAAGTGTGCTTTGATCCATTCTTTCATTAAGACATTGTGTTTGGCTTTGTTTTTTATTACATAAATGCTTACTTAGGCTGGGACTATCCAGATGATTTTACGATAACAAGATAGACAGCTCCTCGACAACTTAACAGCTGTAAATGTGCTTAACTAGATCATCATGTTTAATACAGGAAATTAGAATGAAGAGTCTGCCAATGTTGGATCAATACCAGTCTTGTTCATTTCGATCATAATCCGACTGTATCCGGCTTCCGAATTAAACACAGCTTTTGTCCTCACGTCGGACAAGATATCAGTTCTCACGTGCAAACAAACCTTGTTAAATAGCGGGATTCATCGGTTCCTAGAAGAGCTTTGACCATCGTTTTGTGATAGGAAGGGTGAGAATTTTAATTAACCTCCAAGGTAGAGTTTATGTTCAGCTGCTCGTTTCGGAAAAGTAGCGAATTGCACTCGACTATACACTGATCGCACGACAAAAAAAATTCCTCACGGAACTGAGCGATGTTCAATCAATCGACGATCAATCGTTGGAAGCCAGGTAAAATAGGAAGTGGCGTACCTCGGGAAGGGTGGCGGGGCAGTGCCCCCCCCCCCACCTATTATCATTCCAAGTCCGTCGATACATCATTGGAGATATAGCAAAGGGACATTCTTCCTTCTGTATTGTCCACTAACGAACAAATTTTCATACGAAATTCCCTCTAACTGCTAAAAAAGATTCCGATAATTTCTACTTGAGTTTTTTGAGTTATTTACTGATTTACTTCAACGAAATGGATTATTAAAGTTGTTAATTTGAACTTATCCTAATATTCTCTCGCCTTTGTTATAATGTTTTTGTATGAACTGTAGTTTTAGCAATTTGAAAAAAAAAAAGAAGGTAAAAGAAAATGGTACATGAATGGAATCCTTGTAACAAGTCTACGTCATTACTGTGTCCATGAAGTAAATAGATATAGTAGTGATGTAGACTTGAAGAGCATCCTTTACACACTGAGCTTGTCAACACGTCTTCGATTATGTTCTCCCCACCTCCAACAGCGCGCACGTGGTTACACCACTTAAAATAGGTCCGTACACAGAAAAAAAATATCTTGCACCTTTGTATCCGAATTAATTTACCTCACTAAGAAGATTTTGTTTCTTTAAAGGAAAGTCGGCATGCAGACCTGTTTATGGTTTCCTGTGCTAACAATTTTCAAACACACAGAAGAATGCAATGGTAAACAAAGTCGTAGAGAGCAAATCAAAGAAGATGAGTGAGATAAAGGCACAGAATGCGCTTTCCTTTATAAGAATATATACATACTCCTTCAACGATTTTTCCAACCATTTCCAGGGATTCATGGCACAAAATTGTCCACGTTATTTTAACTAGACAAAAATTGCCATTTGCAACGAATTCATCTGTTGCATGTTCATTCCTGGTAGTGGATATTTGCCGCTACTTTTCGTCTAATGGTAAGTGTTTGCTAAAGGTTTCAACTTCATGATGAAGGGTTTGTACCCAACACAGTTTTAATCTTGAACAATACGTGTGTATACATAAATATGTCTATATATAACAATACGTATACATGTATATATACGTAATATACAAATCTAAAAATACCTGTCCATGTCTATATATAACAATACACCTATATGTATATGCATATAGGTGCATTGTTATTTATATCTATCAAAATAATCTTTATGTCTATCGAAATAAACTTTATCAAGGATAAGAAAAACTTATGTTTTCATATGTAAATAACATATATATATATATATATATATATATATATATATATATAAATGTGTTAAAAAGAGCGTGAAGTTTATCTACAAGCCTGAAACTCGAGTCACAGAATTTTTGTCTCTTATCCTTTTTCTTAAAGTAATATATATATATAGATAGATAGATAGATAGATAGATAGATAGATAGATAGATAGATATAGATATAGGTATATAAATATATAGACAAATATATCTTGAGTGAAACCATATACAGGCAGAGTGCTCGATACCGAAGTAGAGCAAAATATAAGAGAAGTGAGAGACAAAACTCGAATTACTTGATAGAACTTTTTAATCACGACAAATTTGTTTCGTATGGCAAGCTAAGTTTGCCACACTCGTCAGGTGATAATCGCGTTTGTAGTGACATACCAGAGAACTTGGTTACTTAAATGAAATATAGCGTCATAGACAAAATAGGTGTCCGTTTACAATAGTGTTTACAGTAGAGTTATTGGTTGTTTAATAGGAATATCTTTCTGTGTCTGCATGTAGTTATGAACTACATAGTTAGAAATGAACTTATAACTACATGCAGACACAGAAAGATATTCCTATTAAACAACCAATAACTCTACTGTAAACACTATTGTAAACGGACACCTATTTAGTCTATGACGCTATATTTCATTTAAGTAACCAAGTTCTCTGGTATGTCACTACAAACGCGATTATCACCTGACGAGTGTGGCAAACTTAGCTTGCCATACGAAACAAATTTGTCGTGATTAAAAAGTTCTATCAAGTAATTCGAGTTTTGTCTCTCACTTCTCTTATATATATATATATAGATAGATATATATAGATAGATATATATAGATAGATATATATAGATAGATATATATATAGATATATAGATATATATATATATATATATATATATATATATATATATAGATATATATATAGATATATATATATATATACACGTGTAAAGGCGTATAAAGAGGATGGCGACATCTACAGCTCTAAAGATGGGCAAGAAATATCTTGAAAATAGTGTCTTCCTCGATTTTACAACTTTTGCCACGCAAAGCACGACAGGATACTCAAAAACCTAGACACATAACAACATTCCAGTCTCTGAGCCAAGATGTTCGATAAATGCGTGAAAATTCCTTCACCAGGCGAAAATTTGGGACAAATATCCGAGATTAAGTCCGACCAAGGTTAATCCCCAACGTCAAATGCAAATGCCTGGCCACGGTACGTGAACGAAGAAAAATTCCAAGAAAGCATAATATCTTGTAATATGAAGACAAATTATTTCTAAATTTGTCTTGCTTAGTCATACAGCCATGATCTCCTTCATGTCTCGACGTTTTAAGCGACCTATTTAATGATCTTAATAAAACAATGATTATCAAGAGAGCTCCGAAGTGATTAAAAGGGATCTGAAAAACAGTCGATGCTTGTTAAAGGTTTATGCTAATCGGATGGCGATTTCTGCAAGATGAGTTTAGGAAACACTGGTTTTCCGACGAGTTTATTGGCTTAAAAGCTAAGGACAATGTAAAAATAAAACAAAGACTTTGGCACAAAATGTTGGTGTTAACGGTGTTGCAATCTACGCTCTTTGAGGAGCGGCTACTGAAAAGTAAAGAGAAAAATTTCCGATCTTTGCATTTCTGATAGTCCGTTTTTTGAAGAGGTAGCATCCGGCTATTGAAAGACCTTTCACCAAACCCACAATTTGAATGACGGTAAGAAAAAACACAATATCTCACAACACTCAGAAAATATATCTCAACAATAGCTCGTCCATTCAAATAGATTAAACTAAGCTCACCCTTAGCTTGGCAGTGTTGACAGTGCAGAGTGTCAACATTCGGATGACTCGAAGATTACATTACTCCAGATACAACGCTGAATGTTTATGCAAAATCTTACTTAGTCAACGACAACTTTTCATTCGAATTTTGCAAACGTTTTTAAATAATATTTGCTTTAGTTTGAAGACCCTTTTGTACTGAGAACAGAGGACAATAAGTCAGAAGAGTTAACGACTTACCTGTCTTCCTGCCTCGTAATTCCATCTCATCATCTCCGTTCTGGCATTTTCCACTCCCTTCCTGGCGAATATGAGCTTGGAGATTTTCTCGCCATGGTTGATACTATTGTCACAGATCCCTGCAAAACGAAAGTTCTCCCTGACTTGTCTCCTGGGTAAATTATTTGCGCTGTTCTCATTTTCGCCATAAGTGAACGTTTCGCATCCGCAAGATTTGAGTTCCCCCAAAGAGCAAGCTTGAGCCACAGCGAATGTTACCCCGGCGGCGTTGATTGCTAACGCAAATGCCGATTCACGGTAATCTTGAAAGGAGTAAGAGTGAAAGTGAATACTAGTGACCTGACTACATCGTCAAAGCGCTGTTTCGCTAAATGCGCTGCAGAAGAAAAGCCATTGCAATTGAAGAGCTGGAGGGTATAATAGACCCTCTTCCCCTCAATTTTTAATGTTTTAATTAGCTTCAGTACATCAACGCATAACAACAAGTTAAGAAAATGTTTAGGACACCGCAATAGGGGGGGGGGGCAGGGGAGGCAACTTGCCCCGGGCCCCCTAAAACGTTTGAGCTTTACGTTTTTGATGTAACGAAGATTAAATTCAGTGACATAACAGACGGCAGTTGGGTTAGAGCAATAGTTACTGCCCTCAAAATGCAGGGAAACAGCGTTTCAGAGCGTTGGAGCCCCAAAAAAGGGACAGGGGCCCCAAGGACGGGGACCCGATTACATATATGACGTCATCAAGGGCCCCAAATTGATGTTTTGTCCCGGGCCCCACAAAATCTCTCGGCGGCCCTGGCGACAATATATTCATACATATATGTTCTGCCCTCCTTCAGAATTCTTCAGATTATTCTGAAGAATTCTGAAGAAGGGCAGAACCCGAAATGTTGATAGTTTTTTTAAAAGCGCTCCTGTCTAGGTATCTTATGAAGTCGTTTGGAACTGCTGGTCAGAGCTGGCTTTTTGATTTAATACAAATATATATATATTTATATATATGTATATATACATATATATAAGAAACTGAAGAGCCTGCTCAACATAAAGTCAATTTAAAAATAATCTTCTAAAAACTTTATTTTAACCTGCTTACATACGTACAAGAACAGAAAATTTTCATGACAATCTGACACTGCCGAAGTCAGGTGAAAAATACTGACTCAAGCTGGATATCCTGAAGGTGCGAGTCCAAATCCCGCTCGAGACAACATTTTTCAGTTGATTTCGGTAGTGTCAGATTATCACGAAAATTTTCTTCACATCGGATCTTTGAAGTTGCCCTCCATCTGTACTCCATCCGGGTCGGTTTGACGTCACATGAAAACCTCCTATGTACATATTACATACATACATATTTATAAACATATGTATGTATATATGACGTTTAGTCTATAGACCTAACATAAATGAATTCTAAAACGTATTATATACAGTTAAGATTCCGTTAACAAGGGCCCTGACTCTTTTTCATTATAAACGCACAGATTTCTACATTCTCGAAGTGTCGGAGTCATAAGCCTCGCTTAGGACACTACGATACTTCTTTCAGTCAGGAAATTAAATAAATCTTGGGAAAAGACTCATTTAGAGATGAGTGGAGAAGAAAAGGATCAGAGGCAAAGAACAAATACTGACGGCATCAACGGAACAAGAACTGGTTAAGTGGATGAATTTTCATCAAAAAAACGCCAGACGTAGAAGCTAAGTACGCGGTGAAAATTAGCCGGCTGTCGACACATACTGAAATCTCTGTTAATTAAATCAAAATGATTGAACACTTTTTTGCTAGTTTTTCGCACCTTCCGTTTCATTTGGACATAACTTTGGAGCGGATGTAGTCCGTGGCTCCAAATTTGGCAGGGAAGGAATGCGGTGATGGTAGTTTAAGCTGGCAGGGGTAAATTTAAAGACTCTCTCTGTTTTCATGGCAACAACGGTAATTGATAACAACTTCGAAAGTTAATTTTTGTTAAGTAAGCGGAAAATCTAGTCATTAACCTTATCTTTCAATAACACTTTAGTAGAAAAATTTTAAACGTTTAATAAAGTTACGGTTCGCTGTACAAACAGAAAATATTGCGTGATTCCTAAATAGCAGCTTCCCCTTATTTCGTCACCTTAATACAGCTACCAGAACACTTTGCAGTTTTTTCATTTTCATGCAAATATTGAATTCCCAAAACGAAAGGAAAGACAATTGCTCCGATTAACATTACAAACGAGATTTCCAAAGGCATTCTGGTAGGTGTATTCGGCGAATGTATAAGAAGAGCCGAGCATTCAACTCGCGTTTCTAAGTGTTCATCTAACGAATTACGATGTTAGGCAAATATTCTGCCAAATTTCAACATATTTTAAACGCAAGGTTTTCCGCTAACCTCATCAACAGAATCTTCGAGGAAGTTTTCAGTTACCTTCTTTGGCAAAGAAACAGGGAAGTTCTCGATATTTCCCAACCATCTTCCCATCAATGATTTCCAACTCTACCAAATTTGAAGTCGTGAACCATCACCATTTCACGTTTATGTCTCAATGGTAGCGAGAGGTGTATACTACACGTTTCAGATATGTTCCTTGAAATCTTTCTCAGAGAACTTAAGCAACAGATGTTGTTGAATCACGAACGGTTTTTTCATTCAATGGTATTTTACATTCGGAACAAAAGCAAATGAATAATTTCAAATCCTAGGATGTCGTCGAACTTCTAAAACGCCGTTTTTACTCTGTACAGACATCACTAACAGCGTTTCCACCTTCTAAACACGACGTCTACTCCGACAACATCAACATCTGTCAGTTAAGAGCACCGCTGCCTCGCTGACTAGACGCGCTGTTATCCTCCTGGGATTTTTAAGCTATTAATCGTCTTTGCTCGTGTAAAAATTCTACTCAAATAACACATGGCATAAATATCAAAAACATCAATTCATAAAATCCTCCAGTTGAGGTCCGTGACGGCTCAACAGCGCCGATTGCTTAAGGTCTCTGTTAGTTGATACTACGAGAAACGGGTTCTCGTTGACAAGCTTCCTACAAGCTTTTTAAATTTTTTTCGTTCATGGCTACGAATAACCATGTATTCCTCGTTCGTGGATGAGCCACAACGGAATAGGGATTTAAATTAAGTTGTATTTTTCGATCATTCATTGCAAACAAGTTGACGTTTCGCGCATTCTCTTTTTTTTTCAACCTTTGAAAAAGATTCATTGTGCTGATGTTTCTTACGGCAATTTCGTTAAATGTCGGGCACAATTGTATTGACGTTCGTAAATCTGAGTTCAGATGTTGCGTCTTCAGTGTTGCTAAAACAACACAAACAGCTACGTCTGGAGTTCTTCGTAGTCATAAGAGACGCATATTGATTTGAACGATGAACCTGGAACTCGCATGCACTCTTGTGACAAATACGAACATCGACCCAATACCACACAATTCCTTGTGAAGGTTTCCTTGAAGGTCATTCATACCAACAAGTTTCCTGGTTCAAAAGCCGGCATGATCCGATACTGAACAAGGCAACTTGCCAAGTAAAAATTTGATAACGACGACACGAGTGAGATGCATTAAGTAAAAGCCCTTTAACTATTATGTAATACGAGTTCTTGAACGGACGACGCATCCTTTACCTAGCTTTAAGGAAAGCGTGGTAGTAGCTTATTCTCTTGAACACTACAGCACAAAGAAACGTTATGTAATCGATCAGGCCTCTTTGTTTCTTTTTAAATGACTGCGGTGTAAAATTCTAGGTAATGAACATTACTAGTGCTCTTTTGGGACGTACTGGCGGTTTGCTACCAGTCCAATCAGAGTCAGAAGAAAAAGACATGGGGAAAATCTTGGCTCCACATACCATACCAAGTGACGACATTGTTTTTCTTTAAAGTTTTCCAACATTGCCGCCACTAAGTCTAGCGCTAATCAGTTAAAATGCAAGAGGATATTTTTTTTGTCTTTCTTCCCTGAACGTTAAATTTACCAACGAATAACTGGCAGGTTTGCTCAGAGGAGACCAGAAATTTTCGTAAGCCGCAGTTAGAACAGAGTAGAGCCATAAGAATGCGCGTTCAGGTAGTAAACCAATCATTCATGATTTAGCGTTGTATCCACCCTTCCTGTGCTAACGGTGTTAAATACAGCTGTACTTGAAACAGGGAAGGATTGAACTGGACGTCTGCAGTGTAAATTGATTAAAGACATCTCACTTTCTGGCCCACTGGATTCAGTTTTCGTAACTCTTCACGGCTACAAGTCGATGAAGAAAGCAAAATAATACACTCTTTATCATCACCGTGTAAGTAGGAATGATTTGTCTTTGTGTTAAGAAGAAACTTCATCTACATGTTGGTCGATCCGTCGATACCTTTAGTCCGCTCTGAGCTTAAATCTCAGGCAAATCTTTAAAACATGTCCCAGTTTTACATTAGCTCAATGGGCTTGGTTCGTCGTCACTGATTAGATCAGGCAATCATGCACATGATGGCATGATTTCCGGGTGATAGGTCAACATGTATGTTCTCACCAAATAACTTGGGTAGAAAATGCGGAAAGGTTTTTTTCGCCTCTTATAATTTCTCAGCCACATCTAATGTTGAAATTGCAACCTTCTGCTTACTGATTACCTACACGACTCTCTAACGGCGACCCTACTAAGAATGAAAATTAAATAGGACAACATTCCTAAGCTATTTAGTCTATCGTGTCGCTGTTCCCTCACTACTCTTTACTAAACCCTATTCACTATAGGGATCCACCTGGCCTAAACTGCACGACTAAACCTAAGAAAGAAGTGGACCCGTTCAGGCGGTTTACATACTGTGAGGTCAAGGTGAACTTTTGGGTTCTTGTTTGACATCATCTCTTACTTTTCCAACATTAATGCAAGGCTTCACAAGGGGTCATTTTCAATGGTATTTGTACCAGGTTTGCCTTCGATACTCTTGAACACATTTTTCTCAAAGTGTACTTCCTTTGTTTGTTTCAAAGTGTAAAATAGAACCTCAAACTCATTGCTCTTCGAAGGATTAGCCGTCGGTAAATCTGTAAAATACCTAAATATAGATCATGTTAACGTAGCCAGAAGTGCAGTAAATTTCCCTTACCCAATAACACTCCCTTCTAGCGATTTGACTAGGGTCAGGCCAACTTCTTCATCTGGCCTGATTTTCCTAGCTCATGCGAGAGTGTTATCTATTCAACCTTAGCCTAGTATGAGAACAAGGCTTTAATTTTATTGAACAATGCAACTTTTTTTGCTGCTATTTGTTGAAACGTTTAATAAATCATTCGCACTTCAGGCAACACTTCAGTTTTTATAAAAATTAACGTAGTTTAAGTATTGACAAAGTCAATTTCTAAGCCTAAACCTAAACCGTAAGGATTGCGGTCATATAATCAATATGTCAATCCACTTGTTCAGGTGAACTGTTTCTCTACACTTTTCCTTTACTTTCAAAGCGTTCGCATTTAACGAAAAAGCGTTTACAATTATAAACACACTAGAATCATCAGTTCTGACTGGATGTTCATTTGGAGAGGGAACTACGTGATGAGGTTCATTTAATACGGAAATGGTGAGGGAACATTCTGAGAAGAATTGTTCGTCGTATCATTTCACATTTTTTCTAGCACACTTCATCCAGATTTGAACAGGTATTCAAGTTGGTTAATCGTGAAGGTTTCTCTTCATGTTACGTCAACGGGACTAGCTGATCATTTGAAATGTCCTACTGGGCTTGAATCCAAATTGTTAACTCAGCGAAAATTCCCTAAGTTCTCGACCGGATCAAGCTTTTTAACATTTGATGACTGATGTGGAAAAACATACTTATATCATAAGTAGGGAGCCCGCCAACATTGTCTCCTAGTTGAGCAATTGTGTTTGGATAGGGATCGTGTATACCTTGAACACGACTGGATACATCTGCGAGAGGTAATTCATCAAGCCAGAAACAAAACAAACAAAAGCGTTCTTCCTTGTGTGGTTATGATTTAGTGATTGCTGCCTTGTTTGTTTGCCGTCTTGCGCGAAGCACACGAGAGTTGATTTTAGGGGCGAATCGTCGACGGCTACTCAAACATGTCAACGCATTCCTGACATTTCCTTATCGCTGAAGAAGATCCACCTACGCTGGAATGATAACCAGTCCAGCTCATTGCATGAAAGATTGGCGTAAAATCGAAGCAGGTGTTTCATATATTCAAAACGCACGAAAAAGTTCAACTTTTCATTAGAACATTTTCATTTGGTTAACTAACAAGCCGATAACAAATTTTCAGGTAACGAGTTTTTCAGTCCAACCGAAATCTGGCACCTGTAAAATGCTCAAAAACATTGAGGAAAGCATTCGTTCCCCTTTTGGATGACCATAAACTTTAACATTGCACGCAAGTCCAGTTAGACCACGTCCTGAGGGACTCACAAGATGCCGAAATCCTTGAAATGCATCTGTTCAACATCAAGTCCCAATTATTTGTTGACTCTATAGGCACTTGGGTGCTCGCATTTCAACGAAACTTAATGGACACCTAATTTCGAGCACTCCCTGAAACCCAGCTGCCAATCCTAGATGACCAGCAGTCAAGGGACAAAACCACAGCAGTCAGAAAAAAAAAAAAAAAAAATTAACTTCACTTCAAGTCAGTGGCATATGGGAGCGACATCGAGGAGGGTTAAACATCTCAGCGTGGGTGAATTTTTCAAACAATGGTTTGTAATTGATATTAAGAGAAAGGCGATATTAAACAATCAAAGTAAACGTCTCCGTCTCATTTTGGAATTGTTTCCTTATGAAATGACAACATGTCCCTTCAAAACTAAAGTAGGCCTTTTAATAACCTCATGTTAGGAGATCGTAAAACCTATCGGATCTTTCACTTTCGGGCTTTCAAATCGATGGATTAGGTCACTAGTTTCTAATTAGAGGTCAGTCGGTTTTTCTAATTAATGTACTGGTTTCGCCGAAGAGCTTTCAGACAGAAGGCGTCAACTTTGTCCGGATTAAGTCAAGTAGATAATAGTCTTTGTGTATACTCCAGATTAGTGTGAAGTTATGCTTTAGGTAAACTAACTTCTTAAGTGTGTTGAATGCATCAAATATTTTAACTGTTATTTCTAGTGATCTTGTGGCGGGCTACGATTGTACTTCGCTGAAGGAGTAACTATTAGCCAGGCGAAAGCTATGCTCGAAGTTGAATTCATTCACTTGCGTAGTCCCTCGTAACGTTTAATGCTCCCAAGAGCAATAAAACACGAGAAGATATTTGAAAGAAGAAGCACTTGATTTTCAAGATGCCTTCCGCAGGTCGAAAATAACCTTAAGCCTTAAATCCTTGTTGACCTAGGTTCTAAAGTTATACCAACCGTCGTCAACTCTCTTGGACTTAGAAAGGAGGGCCGTGCGTTCAGGTCATTCCGTTCGCTTCGGCATAGCGCTCAGAACAACACATGAACATAGAGACATTTCACCGAACGTCTTGCCGATCTATTAAGCCGAGGGCAAGAGCAAACTGCTGCACTCTTTGGCTGTAGTTCAGATATTTCACGGCCAAGAGCTGCAGTTGAACACCAGTTAAAGTGTTCGCTGAACTAATTTAAACATGGTAAAGTGGACAGTTTGGACAAGTGTGAATCACGATGCATTTGAAGCCGATGATTATTCACCTGGGTCACATCTCGAAAAGATAGCGAGATATCTTATCAAGTCTTACCGTATCGCATAATTTTCTCCATTGAGTTGCCCGACTCTGTGCAATTCCAACGCCGGTTCCTGAACTGGTGCTGGCACTCTCGTCGAGCGAGGACCATACCTTGTTTCACGTAAGGAATAACCTCTGGTCTCTTTCGACACACGTTGTTTTTACATATACTGTTTCGACTAAAGTGGAGAAGATTTGACCTACATGAGTTGAAATTACGGAGACGAGTAAGCTGGAAGACTATACACAGTGCATGTTGCTTATTTAAATAGAACTTGGACCTACTGTAACATATAACTCGCAGGAACACCAACCTCCTGAGGGTTGTGTTACAACAGCAAATAGAGCTCACCTTGCGAAGCTGAAACCCACGTTATACATAAAGAAGAGTAGGTAAACATGGCTTACAAGTAATCGCCTCATCTTTCCTCTCTTATTCTCTTGAAGCTTATTGTTCAATTTGCCAAAAAAGGTTTTGTGATGGTGCTTTAAAATGCCGAGTACAATAGCCAGTCACGACCGAGTAGTTAGCTACAAACACGCCAATCAGCCTATTTGTAGGGAGCCTGCAGAAGTCATTTACTGCCATTTACAAACTGTCAACAATTATTGAAATGTTCAAGTGCATAAAGAGTGCGAGCTCCCGCCTCTATTTATAGGCAAGTTACTCAACACTTACAAAATCAAATTAGCTCCATGTGATAAAGTCGGCATTTTCAAGAGACAGCAACCAAGAATCCCGACAACTTTTCCCAAAGCAGTCCACCGAGATGAAATGTGGATGACGTCTTGTGAATCTTTACTGTTTTGGTTTAATACGAAGTACTTTTTAGGCATTCTTCACCAGTCTTAAAATCCCATCCCATTCCTACCAGGTTTAAAAACAACTTTTCATTAATAAAACGGAATATAGAACACAACTACAGGACTGAATATTGGTGTATTTAACCTCAATATCTTGTCTTGAAAAAGAATTTTTTGGCACGTAGTCTTTCCTGCAGGCGTTTAACTTGGGTGTTGGCAGAAGTTTTGAGGAAAGTAGTTTAGTAAAAGGAATGTTTTTGCGATAAAGGCTTTTTTCCCAACCTAAGACGAAGAGAAGACAGGCTAGTTATTATTTAAAGGGCTGTCTCTGAATGTTCCTACCGCTTGGCTATCTTTTTAGAAATCATTGCCAATAGTTTCATCCTAAGACAACAGAAACAGTCCGGAAACATTTATGTTATGTTTTCCGCTCTGTCAACTAATTTTTCAGTTTGCCTTTGTACTGCAGCAATATCGTGACAGTTTTTCATCTTTTTTTTTTCTGTGCTTACGTACAGAGCACGTAGTTGACATTGTTGAGGTCAGTTTTGTTTCCACCAAAACATAAAGACGATTTAGAAATAGAAGAATACATAAAGACAAGCCGATAAAACTATAAAGAGCAAAAACAATGAACGGCCCTTGATTTTTATTTTTATTTTTTTTATTTGTCCTTATGATGGATTTGATTTCCTAAGGAGGACGAGCATCGAGAAAACGAAAGAGAACGACACTAAACGACATCAAACGGTAAGCTAGAGCTAGCAGCGAACGAGAACTAAATATTTCAAACGACGAACTATAACCAGTGATAACAGATAAAGATATAATTATATGAAAACCACGGAGAGTAATAATGCATCCACATATGTAGAAAGAACACAAAAAGTTAAAACGTTGGTAGACTGCCGAATTTATGATAAAGAATTCTAACGTTTCGAACTGTGGCCCTTCGTCTGAGAGTGAAACGAGTTAAAAAAAAAGCTCTCTGAGGAAGGGTCATATCTCGAAACGTTAGAATTCTTTATCATAAATTCGGCAGTCCACCAACCTTTTAACTCTTTGTGCTGTTTTATACTGCCCACGCAGCATCCCATTTTTCTATCTATGTAAAAAAAGCATTTAAAGAACTTTTTCAGAGAAATTATTAGACAGAGGCCATGACGGCGAAATATAACTCAATTCTCAAACCAATGTAAAAATTTTGAGAATTTTACTTGGTAGCGCGTGTCGCCTGGGCTGATTATGTCACGAAAATCACAAAAGTTTTGGGTAATGCGGAGATGTGAAAGAATTACTGAAAAGCTTTACAATGCACTCAAACTGAATGTCCAAATTTTTGAACGCAGTCTTTGTGTTCAAATTACTCGTGGATAATCAAGATTTCCCATCCTCTTGTTCACTGCAAACAATGAACTCGAAATTTCTCTTGAGAGCGTGCGTATTAAGAACGTAATTACCAAGCTACCACAAACACATCATCGAAATTTCTCGTTCAACGCGAGTAAACAAGTGGTGTCAAAACATAAAACCACGATAAATCAACCACACGAGAGCGTTTACTTCTAGTTTACCATTCAACTTTGCTAAATCTTAACTCCAAGAAAGAATGTTCAATTTCAGATAAAGTTTTCAAGCAAGAGCGATTCAGCAATGATTGGAATTGGAAGTTAAGTGTTCTAACGAATTAAGGAAAAATTCGTTGACAGTCTGATCCACTCTGTGAATGATTGAGCAGAAGGACAAGGCAACTATGCTTCACATTGGTCCAACGCATTGACCTGGTCGGCGGAAGACTCCAGGATTAAACGTCTGAGCTGATGGTGTTATTCGTGATAAATATGCCAGGATTGATACTCTAAATTATATGGAACAAATAGTATTAAAGGAAGTATAAGTTTATCCTAATGTAATGATCCCTATGGCTGTACACGGGGAGAGAGTTTTCAATTGTTTGACTATCCATTCCTGACGTTGTTTACGTCATTCCCAAACCCAGTTTAAGTGGACGTAAATTCTCAAGTGTTTGTACATGCATTTTGAAGAACGTGGTTCAAATGTGGGCATATCTCTCTCATAAAACATTCCATTTAAAATTGCACATCACTTACATGTTTTCAATGCGAGTTTCAAATATTAACTCATCGAAATGGAATCCAACCGCATCACAAGCTAAAAAGCCAACTCTCCAGAACGTATTTCACAAAACTTTAATAACTAGAAACGAATCTAACTAAACGTAACCCGTGACTGGCTCCCAGCCATCTAGTACCTTTTTGTGTATTCGCAAGTAACACAATAAAGGATATTTTAATCACAAAGCAAACTATACAAAGTTAGTACCCATGAAACGAGGCAACTGGTTTCGGTGACGTAAAGCCTTCGTATGTTTTCTAAAAAACAGAGAAGGCGAGTAAAAGGACACATGCAAAACCATGTTTGACCCTATTTAGCTTGCTGAATCCACGTTTGCTATGGAACATGCCATTCGTAAACGAAGGGAAAAATTCATAATTGTCAGATAAATTTGGTCTGTATACGCTGTTCTGACTTCGAAGCTGCTATATATCAAAATATTCAGAAGATGGTGTTAATATTGCGGATTTTTGAATGTTACTGGTGGTCGTCAATTCAGCCATACCTTAGCAACGATATAAAGCTATCGAAGACAAATCGTACCACAAACTGATCTACACGTACACGTCTGGAGAACAATGTTGTATTTTCCTATTATGCATATTAAACAACTACAAATGTTATTTCGTAACACCAGCACAGCTCTTTTATCCTCTCTTATAACTCTAACGTTTTTTCTATTTATTCACGACATGCGCAATTACTGGCTCCGCAGTTTGAAGTATCCAACTGCTAGGATACAGTAAATGGTGAGAGTTTCGCAGAATGTTAACCCTTTTCTAAGATTATTATGTGATAAATGTGAAATGCTGAGATCAAGTTTTATCCGTTAACGGCGATTGTGACACCGTAATAGTGCTACAGATCTACCGTAAGGATTAAATCCGAAGTATATTGTTCTACAGCTACCTCTGATTTTCCCACACTGAATTAGTATAAAGGGATTAAACACTCATGCATACAAAATCCTCTATGTGCCTTCAAGTGTCCCCTTGCGACATACAGGAATGCCTAGCATTCTGATCTTTCAATCATCGCCACCATCAACACAAGCGTTTCTCAAGGCTTCCAACAAAACTGATGTCCCTTGACCAACTGCATTCTCTGAGCAGACTGTTTTTGATGTACTTACAGTCTGCTCCTCGCACGAAGCAGTTCCACAAAGGAAAGATGCCATCGTTTCGAACGTGACAAGCTCCCGCTGAGTTATCTTGACAATCGTAAGTGTTCGTCAGAGAACCATTGTTACCAGCAGCAAATTTACAGTTTCCCTTGGCCTTGTGACATTGTAATTGTTTAAAATAGAAACTTAAACAAAGACACATTTTCGAGAGAATTCTCGGTGTAACGAGACCACTGAAATATCGGTGAGAAACGGCGGGTGTGAATGGATGGTAACGAACCAAAGCTACAAAACAGTACAAGGGGAGTGTCTCACCCGGAGGTGTGGTTGTGGGTGGTGTCTGCTATCCAAGATCAAAGTTTCATTCTCCAACCATCTCGGAACTAGTCACTCTACACACTTTAACAAACACGTATTTCTATAATGGCAGATAAATTAAAAATCAAAGAGACTCGCCTGATTTGTCTTGAGGTGGCTCTGTTGGGTATTTTTTAATCATTTTTTAATTTATTTTAATTTAATTACTTTTTTAAATTTATTTTGTAATTATTTATTTAAATATGGAAGGTACGAGCAGCCATCTTCACCCTTTCCTGTCCAAGACCTCTCCCCTTGACGAGTGAAATTGATTGGTGTTAGCCTGAGTAAAATTATCTGCCGTTGGTCCGAGTAAAATTAAAAAGTCGGATATGGACCGGAGAGAGTTAATGAGGTTTGAGTAAGTTGTTATATAAGGAAACCATCTTTTTTGGGAAAAAAAAATCACAACTAAAATAGTCCATGCAAGACCACACAAAACATGCGAGTCCTAACCCAATTTATGTCCACTGCACAGCTTTGGTATTGTTCTAACTTATTTAATCAAACATTACACGCTTTCAAAGTTCGTCTCGTTACAGAAAATCCTGATGGCAGTAAAATAAAGATTTTATGCAAATCAGATTTTTTTTCTGCAACTGAAATGAAGATTTAGTCCGGAAGAGTAACTAGCAAGAAGGGGGAAAAGTTTGTGAGGACAAAACTAACATTGAAGCTATGCAATGACAAACAAAACAGGGGAAGTCTTTTTAAGGTGAATATAACGCAAATTGAGATGAGTCTTTTAATCCACGCTAGAACAGAAGGTTGGTATTTCACATGCTTGACCTTGTTTACTCCTCTTATGGTGAATGAAGAGCCCAGCTATCCAAAAATAAATTAGTATGAGATACAGATAACAGAGCCAGTAACATATATGTTAATTTCCTTGTTCCCGTGACAACGGTGCAACACTGCTTATAGTGGTGGGTAAAATACTGGACGGCATACACAAGTCGAGTATTTAAATGATGGTGAAATTGGCGTGAAAAAATCCCTAGTGAAGTTGCACATTGGCAAAAGCCGACCTTTGGACGTATCCTTGCCCCAATGTTGCCCACTGACTTGCATTCTCATCCTGGCCCGTGCCATTTCATAATTACCACAACATTGCATGAAGCATGCCACGCTACTAATCGCAGTCTTTACATATGTCTATTCCTTTACTTCCTAGCCAGAGCTAATGCTCTGCTACCCCTAGTTAACCACTTGTGAGTATCTGAAATCCTGAGAGAACAGTATCAGTATCGTTTATTCTACGTTGATCAGTAACATAGGTTGTGAAAACCCTTTTCTTCCAAGCCAGAGACATAGGTTCCAACAGCTCGACTTTGTTTATCACTCATCTGATACGTTAAGAGCCCGGCCAAGAAGAATTAGTATATGACACCCGGATAGAGCAGCGTCAGCATTATAAAAAATTTAAATTTATATCTGAAGTCGAGGCAACCCTCTTCCTCAATAGCAGTCTTTTAAATGTTTGACTTTGTTCATCGTTCTGCTGATGAACAAAAACACCAGGATGAATAAAGTAGTGTATACCACACGGATGGAACAATGCCAGTATCTTTTATTTCAAGTCGATAGACCGCTTCAGACGGCCTTTTTAGTGAAAGCCAAGTTCTCAGATTTCAAATACTTGACTATTTTTGCGACTCTCAACGAGTACATGGACCCGAAATTGATATAGAAATGGAATACATCCGGGTCGCACAGAATCAGTATAACAGAACATAAACAGTATCAGTATCATATGTAAAATGTCCTAACTCTTAACTTCAGTGTTCATGTTGCCTCCTGCTTACACCAGTTTGGTATTGATTTGTAATCGTTTTAGGTAATTTTTTTAAAGAAAAGTGACACTAACATTGCTAATATTTTTAATTTTATCTGCAAAGATACCTGGTTCTCTTATCTGTATTCAAATAAATACAGAAATTTCTCGCCAAAACTCACCAGTCTTAAAAAGGCGTGTTGCTTGGACGGACTACACCGCATAATTCCAGTCCGCTCAATAACCAATCAACATGCATCACTTTCCATATGTGCTGGGTAACAAATAGAAGGAAAATCGGAGAAAACGATAAAAAAAATATCAGTTAGAGAGTTTAAATGAACTCCTTTAAAAATAACACGTAAAGGGGGCATAGCCTTTTTTATGTTATGATATATGTCGATCGTCATTTTTAACTTAAAATACTTTCCTTTGTAGTGTGTAGTAACGTAATGAATATACTATGATCAAGTATTTTGCCTAACTGAATAACAGGTCAAATTCTTTTTTAATACGAATTTATGCAGTAAGTGAACGGTGGGGCTCACTCGAAAAGCATCGCTTTCATGAAATCGTCTCCATATTTGCAATCAATAAATGAAATTGCACTTTTTCATGCAAACCGCAAGTTATTTTTCAATTACTAATGTTTGCTTATCGCTCCAGAGGCGAGACCTGTGAATGAATTGTTAAAAAATGAAATTCCATCCCACATGATACCACTGTCCCAATACGATTCTTCATCCAGACTTACGCAATTAACTCTTAAATGAACAATGCTATGACTTCCACAGGGCCTACCATGTCATTATCGTGAAGACAAGAAAATCTAACACACATTAATAACTCATGAGTAAAACGCAAATCAAGTCGGTACTGAGACAGCATTTGGTTATCAGATCTTAATTAGATTAAAATTTCGACAACTTCCAACCTGATTTTGTACTAAAAAACGAATTCGTTTGACCTGGAATATCATACCCTCGAAAGTAGTGTTTCATCAGATATTCAAACACCACGAAGCTGGTAAAAAATACTCGGTTATTGCTTTGTTTTTCAACAAACTTCTTGGTGTTTGGATATCTGATGAAACTTTCCTTCTTGTGTACGGTTAGAAAACTCGGCTATCGCCTCGTTTTTCGACAAAATTTGTGGTGTTTGGATATCTTATAAAACAGTCCAACTCGTACAGGGTTGAAAAACCTGGTTATCGTCTCGTTTTTCAACAAACTTCTCGGTGTTCAGATATCTGATGAAACACTCCCTCTCGTTTATAATGTATTACGTATTAACGTTTTTCGATGTAAAACAGGCGAATGAAACTATGGCAGCAGTATCTCAACCAATTTTGGACTACTCGTCAAGACAGTAATCAGGTTAAGATAAAAATTGCTGCCCAGCAAATAATTTTCAAGATAAGCATAAAGTGATCTAACGTGACTAAACGTTAGATGCATTACAAAAATCTCATTTTCATTCACCAGTCCTAATGCGCTCATTGTAGCTATCTTAAAAATTATCTGCAGGGCAATAATTTTCATTGCGAGACAATTTTGGTCTCTCGCTGGTGGTCCGACCAGATATCGATCTCGCAGACCTCCGAGCTAAAAGATAAGCGACAAAATCCAGACAGCTACATTTTTTTTTTTTCACAGGGAGATGTTTATTTGGAAAAAATCTACCCGTGTGATCTAATGGGTAGGTTGATATAGAACGTATGATCGACTGTCGTATCATTTATGGGCAATTGATTTGATGTCACGCAGCGTGGTAGGCCTATCTTACTGGAAGTTTTCTTTAAGGTGGATTATTAGCACGTGAAAGGTGTTCCAATTTGCTGCAACTTTACATTCTATACGCAGGACATCAGTGCAAAATTACAGTACGATATACGTCGCGAACGTTACGTTAATGATTGAAAAACCATAATTCATGAAACGAGATTAGCAGTAGTGCACGTATGTCTCACCTCAGCTGTTTGCTACCTGAAGAGCCAAAATTTGACATAAATCTAGGGCGGAGAAATCTGCACAACTATATTGAATATAATCCACAATTCCATTCCATTTGTGGTGCGATGAGAGATTTTCCAGACGTTATCTCTTTTTTCGTCCAAGACAGAAATCCTTTTGTGTTTTCAGTGAAGTAATGGTTTAAGAAAACTAGTTATCTGTAACTTGGATGAAAGTTCTGGACAGTCAACGAGAATTATTGTAATAAATAATTCCTGCATTATCCACGCTGTAGCCAAATGCTTTGCTATTATGGTCTCAAAGAATGGGACATAAATTCATTTTACGTCATACCAAAATAGATTAGACTACTAAATTTTCAATAATATGAAAATAGGATGCTACATAGACAGGGTTAAATAAGGTAGAAATTCAAAGGTTGGTAACTGCCGTAAGTGATTGCAAAGAATTCAAACGTTTCGAGCGAAAGCCCTTTGTCTGAGAACGAAACGAGTTCTGAAACTTCTAACGAAGGGCCTTTGCTTAAAACGCTGGAATTCTTTGCAATCAGTTACGGCACGTTACCAATCTTTGAACATTTTTCTAAATTTTCAATATCATACTAAAGACTAGCTAGCCCAAAAATGGAACATTTTGACTTCAGTTCTGAAAAGGTAACTTACTTGCAATTCAGTCTGAAATAGCGAACCGAAACTTCGCCTGTGAGACCTACAAATGAAACATAATCGACTTCATTAGACTTGAGATAGAGTTCGCCAGTTTCAACTCTTCTCGGCAACATCAGTCTTACTCGTCAAGGGGACACACCCTGGTGGGGAAGGGTTAACGCTTTGGTACTATCCAAACTTCAAGCGAGCTTACAGGACCTTTCAACCTTGCATCCAAACCATTCCACCTTCACGGTGAAAAGTCAAAATCCGGGTACGTGATTCCGCACTCTTTGGAGATCAGCCTGAAAATTTTTAAAATTGTTGATTTCTTAGAAAATAATAGGGGGGAAAACCCAAAAAGATGAAATAAGCAATCTAGCTAGACATAATTTGTGACTTACAGTTTGAAAGAACTAATTATTGTGCTAACTCCTTGTTAACTTTCTTTCGATCCACTGTAAGCACTCGACAAGGACTCCATTAAAACCACAGCGATCATTGTAGGTTGTTTGTGCACGTCTCATGTACCGAAGCTGAAGTGTGTGTTAATGAACTGAAAAGGTTTAAAGGTTTTCAAATTGTAAATGATAAAATTTGGCACAAGACATCCCCGAGATCTAGAACTAGCCAGAATCGGTGTTTGACGTGAATACAGCGGAAGTGTTTGAAATCATCACATCTGATTATTGGTAAGTGATAGCGTTTTGTTATCCATGTAATCTAGGCTTTTCTTTCGTTTTTGGGAGGAAGGGAGAGGTTTCAAGGCGTGCTACTCTAAACGTCAAAAGTGCAGTTGTCAAAGAGACTGGGCGATGATCATGTAGCTTTTCCCCTCCAATTTCTCTGAAGTATTTTCAAATCAACAGCAACTAAAGACAAAAACCTCTGTCATGCTACAGAACAACCAGGGATTTGCGACTTATAAATGTACCACATGCCAACTTCTAGCTTTGCTGCCAGCAGTCCCTGAAAGACCCACTATAGATTTAGATATACAATCTACGGTTAAATTGCGCTTGCATTGTTCAACAGCCTGACTGGTTACGGAAAGAGCAAGACGCGGTTGGAGAGCCGGCGGTGTTTGTTGAAGGTGAATGGCGTTTACCACCATGCCTGCAGGGTTATTCACTAATGGGTAGTTCCGCAAACCACATAAACTCTCAGTGACGAAACAGCCTTTCCTAGCACATCGACAACTGCCCGTATCAAGGCAATACGAACTGAAGGCCAGCTGACAAAGAGAAGACCGGGGGTTATCAATGACATTATAAGCAATTAAACATTGCCGACTAATTGCGCGACAAAGCTACCGATGAAGTTGCTGAAAAAATTCCTCACGAAAGAAACCAGATGACCGATAGGCTGGAAGCCAGATCAATTAGATTTTGTTTTGCTAACAAATTCACCCGTTTCACCCGTTCTAAAATGCTAGCGTCAGCTCTAAATTTTAGAATAACGCTTTGAAGCGTGGCGAGATTGTAATCTGAGCAACATGGGCCTAAAACGTTTTCCTCCAAGAGTTGAGGAGTTGGTCGAAGTCCTAGGTTATGTGATTAGGGTTAGGATTAGGGTTAGGTTTAGAATTAGGTTGAGGTCAGGTTGATCAGATTACAATCTGGCCACACTTCAAAGCGTTGTTCCAAAATTTAGAACTGACGCTTTAAGCGTTTTAGAACGGGTGAAACGGCTGAATAAATTAGTCGAACACAGAAGTATTATCTGAAAATTCCAAACACATCGACTAACTACCTCTACAACAATTATGTGCAGAAAAACGCGAGAAAGAATCCAGATGATCAGTTCAAATATTACCATTCCCATGATAAGGACAGTTTCTTCCCTAGAACTGCAAGGTTTTTGCTTGCTGTTCACCGCAGTGAAGTGAGGCGAGAAAGGTATCTTAACCAACATTTGAAAAACAATTCATAGTTTCTAGCTTGACAACAACAAGAGTATCGAGTTTTCTTACCAGACCTAAGAATGCGGATGTACTTCCGATGTGGAGGAAGGTCAGCAATTACGAAAGTCTTGTTAGAAAGCAATTATTGAATAAATCTGTTGTTTTGTCCAAAAATCTGGCGCCGTTGAACGAGGTGTTGGGAAGACAAATGTTTTGAATAAAAACTTAATGTTCTTAATGCGTTGATACCAAGACACTTGGCTATGGACAACATTTTCTGCATCGTTCTCAGATATATACCGCACGGTTCAAGAGACTATCATTCTTTATTTCAATGATTAAACCTTTCTTGATACTTCACGATCAATCTTTACGTCCATGTCTATTTTGCCAAGCTTTTTTTTATTTCTCTTCAGCCGAACACGACAAAACAAATAGATAACGAGTTACTTTACTAAGTTGTATGTACTGTAGAATTGAAAAATGATGGCACTTGTTCCGAATGCAAAACTGTCCAACTACGAGAAGGTTGATGGCAAGCACACAACGACACCAACAGAATTTAGCAAGACGACAACAAAAGGCGAACAAAGAAATTAAACAGACCAGGACGAAAATGAAGGCGACAGTAAGGCCACCAAAAGGTGACAAATCTTTATCAGGCAACAACAATTAAGATAATTACAACAATGAAAACGATGAAGATAAGCGCAACTTCAGACTAAGGGGACACAATAAAACGACGTGTACAGCTTTTAATATCAAAACTCCTGAAATTCTAAAGTGAAACACTGGAACATTATCAGTACTTGGATCACCCATTTCCAAAAATTTGTCCCTTGACCTCCATGTTGTCTACTTGTTGTCTTAGGGAGATAAATATTTACATAAAAATGAATGGCGCAATGTACTCCACTGGCTGTATCCACTAGACATAATGAAATGGGTGAGTTCAAACCAAGAAGAAGCGTGTTCCAGAAAGGAAATTCTGAAAATTTGAGATGCGTCGGGCGAAATTTTCGACATTTTCGTGGTCAAAATCTGAACACACCGCATCCGATTGTGTAACGTGCGGCATGAACTATCATAGATGGGCCTTGTTTGGTATGTATATCAATTTAACCCACGTTCTGACCGGATTAACGTAAGTAGAAGTGTCACACCCCCATAGGTGTTCCCGCACGCTACGCATGTGATTGAGATAGAAGCTGATCTGGAATTGAAAACTGATTGGAGTTAGGTCGTTAACTGTGTGGTTCACATATTGGTAAAAAGGCGAGACATGCTGGTACCTTTGAGCCGTTAACTGTAATCCAACTTAGCGTTTTAAAGAATGTATATCCCGACAGAGAGCTACAGGGGAAGTTGCAATAGAAAAAGGCGTAGAAACTCTGTCTAGTCCATACCTAAAATTACCTGGCAACAAACACATCTAACTTCGCTATTTTCGTACTACCTTTTGGTTTGCTTCAGCAGGGAATCCCTTCAATGCGTCACTTTATGCCCAATTGTTTCACCATGCGACAAACGTTATTGCAATGACCTATCATTATTTACCTCTTCACTATCATACTTCTTAATCTCACAGTTATGTCATTGTCGGCACATCCTGCACTTAGGTAATAACTTGGGATTCTGACGTTACATTGGTTTCCTGGGTGTAGATTAAGAACAAAAAAAAAGACTTAATGAACTAAATAAACTGAATGCTTCGAGTTCTTCAACGTCCATGTATTTCAAGGATCATTAAGAATTAAGGCTTATGGAAGGAAGGTCATCCTGAATGAATATTATCGCGGCGCAACGAAGAAGTAGAAGAAGATGAAGAAGAGGCAGAAAAAAAATGGGAAGAAGAAGAAGAGGAAGAACAAGAAGAAGAGGGAGGTGAAGAAGAAGAAAAAGGAGAAGGAGAAGAAGACGGAGGAGAAGGAAAAAAAAGAAAAAAGAGAGGAGGAGGAGAAGTAGGAGAGGAAAGAGAAGAAGAAGAAGAAGAAGAAGAGTATGAAGGAGAAGAAGAAGAAGAGCTTAAGAAGAAGAAGAAAAGTAAGAAGAAAAGTAAGAAGAAGAAGAAGAAGAAAAGGAAGAAGAAGAAGAAGACGAAGTAGTAGAAGAAGAAGAAGAAGAAGAAGAAGACGAAGTAGTAGTAGTAGAAGAAGAAGAAGAAGAAGAAGAAGAACAACAACAACAACAAGGAGGAGGAAAAGGAGAAGAAGAAGAAGAAGTAGGAGAAGAATAATAAGAATAAGACGAAGTAGTAGAAGAAGAAGAAGAAGAAGAAGAAGTAGAAGAAGAAGAAGAAGAAGAATAAGACGAATTAGTAGAAGAAGAAGAATAAGAATAAGACGAAGTAGTAGTAGAAGAAGAAGAAGAAGAAGAGGTAGAAGAAGAAGAATAAGACGAAGTAGTAGAAGAAGAAGAAGAAGAAGAATAAGACGAAGTAGTAGTAGAAGAAGAAGAAGAAGAACAACAACAACAACAACAACAAGGAGGAGGAAAAGGAGAAGAAGAAGAAGAAGAAAAGTAAGAAGAAGAAGAAGAAGAGTAAGAAGAAGAAGAAGAAGAGTAAGAAGAAGAAGAAGAAGAAGACGAAGAAGAAGAACAACAACAACAAGGAGGAGGAAAAGAAGAAGAAGAAGAAGAGTAAGAAGAAGAAGACGGAGAAGAAGGAGTAGGAGAAGAAGCAGTTGATGAAGAAGAAGAAGAAGAGCCAGAATTATAATGTCAAATATTTCACTTGAACCTGCTCCAATTTTGACACCTGATATCACTTTAACATTACGCGACCGCACTACACAGATCACATCAGATCAACACTGGCGGTGATCTCACGTACATTGTCTTTCACACGTGAGCACGTGCTGGCAGGAGTGCACCAAGTCTTAGGTTTCTTTGTGTGCACGTGCGAACAAGCGAGTAGATGTGCATGCCAGTATGTGATCCGTCAAAAAATAAACATGCAGAGGTACGTTCTAGCGTATCTATCCGCTTGCTTATCCATATAAAAGTAACCGCCTGAACTCTACAGAATATGTATGTTGGTTGATCAAAACTTCTGTTCGCGCATGCGTACATACGTAGGCATGTGATCGAGTGCGTCGGGAAAAATATCAGTTATCGACTAAAGTTAATTGAATTATTTAATTAATTATAATTTCAATTAATTGTATTAAATATATCTGATAACTGATATTAATAATTCCATTCAAACCATTAAATTAATTACTTAAAATTAATCACATTTTATGAACAATACGTCTCTCAAATTATTGCTAAGAGTGACGGAGACAACAGATGTAATCTATTTATGGGCGAATACTAAAAAAAAACCGCGAAAATATGCTGGTTTGTTTATTTGACTGCATAATCATAAATTTATGAACATATTGTTTATTTGTTTAATTAAACAAATAAACAAATAAACAAATAACCTGCTTATTAATTAATATGTTCGTTGTTTCCCTGTTTTGTTTATTCATATATCTATCTATCTATCTGTCTTCATATCTATCTCATCAATTATTTATATATTTATTTGTTTGTTTTTTCATTCATTCTTTCATTTATATTAAAAAATTATTTATCTGTACATATGCTTGCTTTTGTAATTAAATTACCATACAGATAAAAACTGACGCTGCGATTGACATAACTTCGCGTTCAAATGTTGCCCTGAGGGAAAGTATAGTTATAGTAATACAGACCGCCTCACGGGAAAGACGCTGACAGCAAGATTCTGGTCTGCCTAGGTCTGAGTAACTTCTCTTTACAAGAATGTTGTGCTCACGGTTTCTGAACAGCTCCAAATGCTCATTTCCTGGGACGAAGTCGTTGCGTTTCCATTCCTTCTCCATCATCCTTATTTACAAGACGTGACCCAGGTTTCACTAGTACATTTCTTGCAATCAACGTAACAGCACCATTTAAATTTACATTGGCATTGCGTATCTTTTTTCAGTCTTTGTGTATTATAACCTCGCCCACAACACAGCGACGCACAGCTGTTCTCCTCCGTAGCATTTTTGCTGCAGATCCTTCCACTTATTCCCCTTGTCCCTAACGAATTATCGGCATCACAGAAATTCGGAGAATTTTCCATATAAATAAGGTCATGTTTGGTTGGATGGCTTTCTCCTTCGGCTGCTTGCAGCCTTAGACCGGTTCTTTTATCGTTTGCAGGTTCAACTTTTTTCGCGTCGTAGTACATTTTCTTCAAGGCAGTTCCAATTTCCCGAAGACTTGACGGAATCTTCACGCAGGATTTAGAAGTACACGATCCGCTCACTCCATGGCACTTGCACAATGATTTTAAGCTCTTTATCATAGTCTGAAATCATTTAAAGACATGTTAACGAAATGAAGGGTTACTGAGAAACTCAGACAAGTCGGGGTAATTCTGTGAACAGGAATTCGAAAATTCTTTTACTATCGTCGATGCACCCAGCACACAACGTTCTTCATATTGCCACAAGTTTACTAGTGTTCTAGAAAAGCATGGTGTTTACTCTCATTTAAATACATTCGTCGGTTAGTTCGTTATTGCGTGCAAACTTAAGTACGTTCGTTCATTTGTTCATCACTTCCGTCGGTCGTCGGTTTGTTCAGTGTACGTTATTCGCCCGGGTCCGTTCGTTCATTCGTTCGTTTATTCGTTCGTTCGTCCGTCCGTCCGTTCGCTCGTTCGCCTCGTCCGTTCGTTCATTCGTTCGTTCGTTCATTTGTTCGTCAGTTCTTTTAGTGGTTGGTTTGCTTAGTCGCACGCTCATTCGATATGTCCGGTCATCCCTGTCTCCATCTTTCCATTCGTGCGCCCAATCGTTCGCTCGTCCGTCCTATTATTCGTCCATCCATCATTCCATCCATCCGTTCGTTCGCTCGTTCGTTCGTTCGTTCATTCGCTTGTCAGTTCTTTTGGTAGTTGGTTCGTTCGGTTGCACGTTCATGCATTCAGTCCGTCCGTTTTTCCGTTCGTGTGGCCATTCGTTCGCTCGTCAGTTCTTTAATTCGTCCATCCGTTCGCTCGTTCGTTCACTCTTAATGTATTCATACTCATACTTTATTTAAACAAGGTATTATTTCGCCTATTAATACATCAAAATAAAATACTAGTGTTCTTCCAGCAGTCCGTGGTTTATGAAAGAAATCATACTTTATTAAGTATGTCTAACATAAATAAATTAATGAAGGAATCCCTACCAAAAACTATGTACATATAATTTTACTCATTTACACTCCTCATGACTGGCTAGGGTCTTATCTTTCCGAACGTATTCAATATTGTCAAGTGAATGGTCAAATTTCAACACCATTACCTAGACCATGCATCCTTTTTCATATTATCATAAAAGAATCAAAACTGATTCTACCTACCACTCTTCCAGCTTTGAGATTGTGCTTGTTCGCAATTCCCTGAAAATCGTGACTATCTGTTTTGGAATTCAGAAATTTCTCGGAAATAAAAAGGCCGTGGTGAACGGTTGCGTCAAAGCTTTTGATATGAACATTTTCCTTAGACCGCCGTCGCTTCGAGCCCACTCTGTCGCAGGACTTGATCAGGCCACGAGCACAGTCTAAAGACACGGACTTGGCCACTGCTGTGGCGACCAGTGCGTGGACAAACGCCACTTCTTTAAAGCCTAAATTAAAGGACGAAGTAACTCAAGAGAACGTACACACTATGAAAAGCAGAGCCCAACAATCATGGCAGAAAGTAGTGGAACACTGATTTTTAACACATTGAACTTCCCGTGACTCATCTTCAACTCTCAATATCATAATTTTTCTCGAAGGGTGAAGAAACAGGGGTTTTGCTGATCCATAATAAGGTCATCGAATAAATTTAAGAAAATTTGAAGATTCATCGACATGTCTCAGGTTAGTCAGGTACTTTTCGCCATGACTGTCCAAATGAAATATTTCAAATCAAATCAAATAAAAAATATGAATAAAATAAAATATTCAGAGAGTATCACATATTCTCTTAAAAATTATATGCACCACGTTGTTATAAAGTTGATATCTAATATGATAATGAGTAGGTCTAATAGAGCTTAAGTCAACTGGAAAACTACTCTCCAACAAGGTGGTTAAAATCCTTTAAGCTAAACGTAAGCAGCTCCGCCAATCTTATTACAAATCATTCTATTCGCCATATTTAAGTCTGAATGATCCTATCCTACAACATTTAATGCATGACAAACTAACATTTTTTGAGTCGGAGAAAATTTATTGTTTTCATAACCAAATTCCCAGCATAATTTTAACACGTAAGCTCCTTATTACGTCTTTCTAATAACCAGTTCCCCTTATTACATCACCTGAATACAACTACCAGAATACTTTGCGGCTTTTTCATTTTCATGCAAACATCCAGTTCCCAAAGCAAATGGAAAGACAATTGCTACGGTTAACATTACAAACAAGATTTCGAAAGGCTTTCTGGTAGTTGTATTCAGCATCTGTGTCAGGGAAACCGGCCATTGAGCCAACGAGTTCGGCGATGGTCTGTCTCGCACGTTTTGCGCCAATATATGAAAATCACTCATCGAAAATGTACGTTCCTTGGGGCAGTTCGTTCAAAATACGATCAGATTAAACCAGAATGAGGAAAAATGTTGTGGACAAACTCGGAGGACATTGATCAAGAAAGCTGAAATTTTCTGACAGACTGTGAGAGGAATCCAAGCAATTTTATGCCGTGAAACTCAAATTCGACAACTCAATAAAAACGTGCGGAACAAAGCAACAGATTGACTGGTAGTCAGATCAGCCCTAACCATGCTTTGAACAAGTCCTAGTGGAATAATTATTGAGGGCAGGGTCAGAAGCGAAAGCCCTCTTTAAAGACTCGTACACAATGGAAGCTTAACGCGACAGCATAACGCTTGAAAATGAACTCCATATTATCTTAATGACATCGTTCACACTGAACGCGTTATGCCAACGCTACGACGGGAACGCGTCCGGCGTGAATGATACCATTAAAATAATGTCGTGCTAATGTCCATGCGTTATAGCGTTCGGTCACGGCGTGGCATCACGCGTCGAATGCGTAAGAGCCTTAACTTAAGACCCATCCGAAGCATGTCGCGAAACATGCAATGTCACCGACATTTGGCGGCAATGACAGCCAGACCCCTCAAAACCTAACCGTGTTAGCGCAACCACTCAGTCTCTAGTGACTGAGCTACCAATATCGTTCCCATTGACTGATCGTCCCGGTGGAGTAAATGAAGTATATTGCTCGGCATTTACATTCATTTCCAGTGAACAAAAAGCTGGAGGAAGGGTTCTTGAGGGTATATTTAGGAATCAAAGCTCTCTTTGAAATCCAACCAAAACCAGCTGTGAAGAGAGATTTATAGAAGAACTTAATAGGACTTCTTTCGTTCCACTCGACGAATCCGGACGAAGCAGCCTCAAATATCCGGAAACACCAACGGAAACGAAATAAGTCCGGATAATCGAGCGTATAAATAATTCAAAATATGGGTGTTTCGACATTCATAAATATACAGGTTAATAGAACCTTATGACAATGTCCGGTTCATTGAGAAGTCCTGGTCAATCGATGCACAATTACTTAATACTGAAGTGATACAAAAAACTGTACAAGGCAACCCGGTGGAGGATTGCATATCATAAAAATACGCATACTGAATGGTGTGGGTCTATTACTCAATAGATCTGCTTAAAAGATCACTTTAGGTAAATAAACCAGGACCTTTTTGGCATTTGTGGATGAAAAATCTCCGGAAATGCGATTTTAGAGTTTCAAAAAGCTCAAACATTCCCTGGGTAGCATGCCAGATGTCCCTCAAAAAACATGCCAAAAGTTTGAGAAAGAATAATTTCGTGATTATGAAACCTTATCCTAGTATCAAATTACCATCTAAGCCTCTTAGGCTTCTAGATAGTTGGATTTTTTAACGTAAAGCGAACGAGCAGTTTCGGTTTTCTCAAGACAGCGTTTGAATACGGCAACGGGTCATTGTTCATGTGAGTATTTTGCTTGACTGAGGCGCTTAACTGATGAGTCCTTTGCCTTCGGAACCCAGTTGCATTGGAACATTAGCAGTTCAGTTGATCGATAACATACCTCTCTCGGACAACGAAAATCACTTTGGTTTAATCAGACTGAACGTGGGAGACCGCTGTGAGCCGGAGGAACTGTTAGTAGTTCATTTTCACACGGACTGGGAGTGTGCACTAAGAGATCTACGGTGCGAACAGCAGCTTTGTATGTCATCACATTATTGATGACAATTAACCCTTTGTTAGCGAATAAATTCTGATGAGCAAAGCCGGTTAATCCTAGTCCATACGACCACATTTTCTGTGGAAAGTTTTTCAATGACCGTTTTTGTTTGCTCGTATACATGAGAAAATTTGCTTGAATTTTATGTGACAAATGCTGTTGCTGAATAACTGGCGCGCCAGTTCTTATGTAGCAAGAAAATACGTCACATGCAAAAGTTTGTTCGTGTGCACGACCCGTCACAGAAAATTTGCCACATACTCAGAGGTTGGCAGCGGCTTCTTCGGTTTTGTCTTCACTACTCGTAGTCATTTCTGGCGCATAGGCAAAGTGCGCACAGGCAAAGTGCGCACAGGTGCACAGCAGTTTTCAACATAGCATTTGTTGTCTTTATACACGAGTAAATATCTTTGTCACAGAAAAGTTGCCACAGAAAATTTGCTAGGGTGGACTAGGCGTAAGGAACCTTTGAGGTCACGTGGACGTCATCTAAAAGAATTGTTTCTTCACCGAGCAACACGAACATTTTGCGCAACTTGCGTGCGTCTGTTGGATCGCAAAGGACATAGAACTCAACCACGAGACCCTATCCGCCAACCATCAACACCTTCACACATGCACGGTGCGATAAACACATTGTTGAGGATTGCTTCAGCATCCAACCGGCGATACACCACACGACTGACCAGAAAAACCACAGTATTACTTCATAGGCCATGGTGTCAAAAGCTTTTAAGAAGTCTGAGAACCTTTCAATATACCATAATCGTCCTAGATGTCCGCGTTTTAACGAAGAACCAATCTAATCTATCCACTAGATAGGTGAAATGAGTGTGGGTCGGAAATTATTTTCACACTTGGACGTTACAATTTTCGGGGTTACATTATATCTGGTTTAATTCAGGTGTTAAGTGCACGAGTTCAAGGAGAGAACATAATGTTCGAGAAGGGCTTTTACGACCTTGACTGAAATTCTATTACGACGACACGAAGAATTCGATTTGAGAATCTTGAAGTTTTTGAGTACCTCGTTGTAAGGTACTTGACTGAAAGAAAAGGATTAGTCTGGGCCATAAAAGTAGACAGTAGACAAGACAGCGAATATTTTCCGTTAAATTGAGTATATTTTCGGTAGGCGTTTAAAACAAATTGTCTGTTTAGTTGTCCGGCTTTCAAAGGCTTTGAACTTAAAACAGATGTTGTGTGGCGTGATCTGTAGGATATAAGGTATTTTATTTTGTTTCGTAATCTGTATTTGATGTCTAGTGAAACGCGAAGTAAGCGCACACCTATGGCGAATTCTTCTGTGTCCAAGTGAAGTAGCAGCGGTCTACACTCAGTTCAAATTTTCTTCACGCGGCCTTTAAGATAACACGCAGAAGCTAACAAATTATGCCTTTCAATGACCCAACGCAATGTAATTAAACATGAATTGTATTTTTATGTTCAAGATGATAAACGGGCGTCAGCTTATCCCGATTGTATTAACAGGAAATAAAAAATCGGCGCTTTCAATCGCCTGCAGAGATAAAAGAGCATTGTCATCATAAATTAAAACAAACGTTCGCTTGAAAATTACCACCTCAAATTCATCAATAATTCGTGAGAAAAACCCATGTGAAATGGCTATTGAGACAGTAGTTTGTGAAATGTGATCGTACCTAGTACTTACATAATGAAAACCAGTTAACTATTTAATGAAACTTCCTGATTGTGTGAGAAACTTGTCAATGACTTCTCTTACGTTCACAACCTTGACCGCAGACGTTATACTTGGTTTCCTGTTTTGTATGAAATCGGATCCATCATCGGTTGAATTATTTGGCCGAACGTCTTGGCGAGCTTGAATTAACGGATATGAATAACAAATGATTCAAATAATTCTTCCCCTTACTGCGTCTTGCCAACTTGGATCCCAGTTCAAGAGTGTACACGACTCGAGAAAACTTTAAAAAATGTTCTTTAGCCGTAAGGGTGTCACCACGTTCCGTCAACACTTGCCGCTTTTTGATTATTCTTCGTCCTCGAACAGGATTACTGTCACGATGCACTACAGTTCTCTTGTACTGTTTGGTAATCGTATCACCAGATACCCCAAATTAACTTACGTCATTCTGTGCGTATGGATTTTACAATATAGGCCTCACTTAATCTTATAATCAATACTGAAGTGTTTATCGAACACGTGCAGGAAAAATAATCACGTCTTAAAGTAAATACAGTCAACCTCACCAGCATATACCAAGGAACATTTCTCTCAAGGGATCTGGTATACGATTGAAATACTGATAAGTAACATAATCCCAAGAGGAATGCGTGCCTTTATACCACAGTTAGTCAGCTTTATTTGAATAATGCAACATTTTTCAATATAATTTAGTAGTACCACTATTTTTATAGAACTGCTGAAACATTGAGAAGTGTTGAAGTAGAATTCAAAACTGTCGAAACATAGAAGTATCCACTAACTTTTTCTGGTCAGCGAATGCAATCCATAGACTCTTCAAATAATAAATGACCGGGAATATTTCTGCTCTACTTTGGAAACAAAGCACATAAATCACTTCCTGTTTTGTTTTTTTTTTCTACCTTCGAACTGGCTGTGACTTCGCTGTCAAGTGGTTAAGTTGTTACTCTTGGGTTACGTTCAAAGCTCGGTAATGATAGCTGAAAGAAATTCAGCCAAACTTGGTAAGTGTCAAGGGGTGCTTTTTACGCTTAACAGCAAAGTTGGACGGGATTTTTTTTCAGCTCTATCATGTTCTCCTTTTAATAGCATTGTTAAAGAAACGTTAATTACAGGTAGAAAAAAATCACGTCGAGAAAATCATGTCCGCTTAACTTACACCAATTTATGCTCTCGTAACCAAGGTGCTCTCTCGATAGGGTCTTATTTATCGGATGAACGTGGGATTAAAACCGGCCCTTTGGGAACTGTTTGCTTAATGCATTGTGAGCGATTATCACCTGCATGGACACTCATCACAGGATTCACTGTACTTCAAAACACTGCGCTCAGTGCAGTGTTTCTAGTGAAGAGAAAAATTAACGTCATGGTATAGTTCACTGAAGAAGGGAGTGTTCTGGTACTTTTTGTCTGCTCAATGGCTTGTGTGTCGAGCTGTTTACGTTATCTGACAGTTGTTAACTTGTTCATTTGGGATCGTCAAGACGTCTGTTACAAATGCTCGTTTCAAAATACACGTACTTTGGCTGATATCATGATAAAAGTAATTTGCGAGATAAATGTACTAACATCCTATCAATGGAATTCAGCTTACGTATGTCTTATCACTATTTGCTAAGGCTAACTGAAGATGTTTTTCCTTTTCTCCTTCCCGGAGCGCGATGAAAGATGGTTGTTGAAACGTAGATACGTTCAGTGCGATTTTTCTCTTACCTCGTCTCATCATGGGAATAGACAGTGGCTGGACATTTGTTCCTACATTCACCAGCGAGCTACAGTTCCATCGCTCGTAGAGGAATTGATACTGGCACTCGTTTACTGCATCGCGGTAACCCTGAAATGCAGCTAGGATTTCCAGCGGGAACTTGGCACATAACTTACGCTGGTGCTTGTCTAAGCCACTCGTCTCACAGAGAGCCAAGGCTTTTGACTTTCTAGCCTCTTCAGACTCCCATGCAGTCTTACCACTGTTCCTTTGGTGCGCTAACTGGCCTATGTGGTAAAAGCGACTTCTCTTTTCACTGGCTCTGACTCTAGCAATCATAAAAGATGGAACAAGAGCTAGAGCATCATTGTACATGGCAACAGTATTTTTAATCATCAGTGCTTAAGAAATCATAATACAATGTCCAGAGCCATACCTGATCGATGTAATTCCACCGAGGTTAGCCAGAAGCACCAGACACCATGAACAAAGCACAAAAGTGAAATACATCTCTGTTTTTCTATTTATGTGTTACAGGAAAAGACAACGCAATTATATTTTTGATTTTTATCGTCCTTCTTTCACGTGGATATCGCTTTCGCTCTGTGGTCTCTTCAGGTTTGATTAAGTTTAAGTACTTAAGGTTTTAAGGAGGAACTGCATGTTATATCCGTTCTTTGTACATCATCAACAAGTCATCAATCTAAGCGGGGGACGAGGCAATGAGCGGAGGCCACCCCCGACATCTCAATCGAACAGTTGGTGGATGTCAGTAGAAAACAAACCAAATTAAACGCTGAAAACTTGCTTCCAAATGTAACGAAAGTTCATTTGGTGGAACATTTCTCCTACAGAACGAGAGCACAGCGGAAAGCGCAACAACACCGAAATGCCTGTCGGCTGAGGCTGAATAATCTTTATAATTTCAGCATAGTCATTTTTAGATCGTTGTGACCCTAACCTTTTTGGCATTTTGTAATTAGGCGAGGGCACGGGAATTCTTGACGAAGGATCAAGATTTCTAGAACTTTCGTTGTGAGAATCTATTCACACAATCTTTCATATCACATGCGTTAATTTAAAATGGTTAGAAAATTAAAACCTTAGGCTTCAGGAGACCTCAAGTTATAAAGAACGAAGAATATAAAATAATCCTAGTATTTTGACAAGCACGTGAACAATGCAAAAAACAGGAACAGTGTCACTCCCTTATTACTCCACCTCTTTAATAATGAATTGTCCGTGGAGTTTTCGGTCCTCCTCCGCGGAATTTCAGACTAACAAAACAAAATCTATCAATCTCGCAGTGGGTATAGATTTTCTGCTCATGTAAAATTTTCAAACTTAAAGTTTATGATGAAAGAATCGGACGAAGGTCCTCACTTATCAAGGTCATTCTCCATGAATATAACTTTATCATGCAATGACTGAAAAATTAGACAGCTGAAATACATAGCTTACACCATTTCTTCCGCGAGGTAAGAAGAGGGTGCAACTTACAACCACGAAGTGTTTTTTATTGCTTGTTGAAAGGCTGAACGTGCATTAACGGCAGATGCCCCAAAACTCACTTTACGCAGTAGGTCACTTTTCCTGCCAGACAATATTCGTCAACTTTTTACCAGTTTTCAATATCTTGGCGATGACTGAAAGTTCTTTTTCGGCAAACGTTCATAATTTCTCCAAGACAAACACTGCTACTTTCGCATGTCATCAGTAATTTTGTCCGTCGGGGGAGGATAACCTACTGACCAAAAAACTCGTTATCTTTGACACTGATTGAACTTCTCCAACAGTTTTCTAGAGAAGCAGACGTTGTTCGCGACGCCTTCGAACGTCTTCGAGAACATTAAAATATCAGATTCTTCAGTCTTATCAGTTCAAGGCGTAGTATTAGTTTTCGCATAAGTGACAAACGAGCTTTTGAGGACTTTGAAGTGGCGCTAAAATCATGAACGATTTAATGTGTAAACATGCTACGAATGAGGTAAACGTTTTTTAGTTATCGCGGTAATATCTCGCGCACCTTGAAATGGGTAAAACGAGATACTGTTCCCAGTTGACTCGACAGGTCTTTTCAAATCCATGCAAGTTTTAATCCTGCTCAAGTCAAGTTTTCCAGTTGACTTTAGCAGCGTCGGTTGTAGTTAATCATGAAATTTTCTCTGTCGTTATACCACTGTTCCTCCTCGGATATATGATTTAGTCAAGAGAGTCCTCGTCACGTATTGCAACATTCGCAAGCCAGTCGTAAGCAGGAATTGTAACCTTTAGGGATAACTGGATACACTAGGGCGACGAGTCGAAATCGACTATGGATGGGCCTTCAAAACATCAAAAACAGACAACTTCAAACATTTTTAGAAGCCGCCATATATAACTAATCTTAGGGGAGGAAAGAAGGGTATTGGAGTTACTGTGTCAGTTTACCTGTAACTGAGACGAACGTCTTAGTGAAAATACGTTGTTTATAAACGCTGGCAACAGCGCTTCAAACCACTAATATTTCATCACTTTTCAAACCTTATAGTACTAGCCGCAGTTCACGTCTCTTGCTTACTTAATCTCAGCATTCCTTTCCCTTCACCTTGCCATCTGCTAGATCAACGAAGGGAAGTCATCGCCATACTTCTTTGATCGTGGGAAGCTGTTTGTCCGGACATAGAGGTATACTGGTGTGGGTATCTTCATGTCTATTCAAGAACATCGCTAAGCACTTAGTCCATGAGTAGGCGTTAAAGTGACTTCATTGTCATCCTACCCAAAAAAGCTTCTTGTTATTCATGTAGCAACAGAAGTATATATAGAAACGAAATTTGAAATTCCTTCTTTAACTATATTTATATCTCTGTCTCTATCTATGTCCATGTACATGTTAAAAAAGGTTAGTTTACAAACGTTTTTATATCGACATTATCATCTTTAGGAAGATAATTATGATCGACAACTTTGTAAATTTTAACTTGGATCTTTTAAGCTTTTTATCTTCGAAATAGGGATAATAATTTGGAGAACTCGATCATAAAATATCTATGTATCAACTATGTACCTACATATTCACATATCTATATACCTACATATCTACGTATCTACATACCTATATATCTATATATTTATATCTACACCAACAATGTGAACATCTATATATCCATAACGCTATTAGCCTTTACGCTTGAAAACTCAAGCATACTTCCAACCACAACCGGCATGACAATGCTTGGTTCTCCTTGTGCAAAGCCAAACCAAAGAGTTGTGCTGGTATAAATAACATTTCATGTCGATTTCGTTCCAATCAAGTGAGTATCTTCATTCTTAATGAAAAATAAAAAAGTATGATATTCATTACATACATAGATATGCATGTATGTATGTATGCATGCATGCATGCGTGCGTGCATGTATGTATGTATGTATGTATGTGTGTATGTATGTATGTATGTATGTATGTGTGTATGTATGTATGTATGTGTATGAAATTTCATTGGAACAAGAACAACAGAAATAGTAAGGATAATCAATTCTTTAAAATAAATACAGTTGAACCTCTGTTAAGCGGCCACCCTCGGAGAGATGGGAAGTGGCCGCTTAATAGGGGTTGGTCGCTTAAGGTCTGGTACAAAGTCATTGTGTTAAGAAAGGAGGTGGCTATGGCTTGGAAGTTTCAAGGGAATGCCACTTGAACGGAGATAAATTTTCCATCCTATGTTTGAACTCACAGCTGGGAGATGAAGGACTTGAGGTCAAACTGATCTAACGGACCACTGACTACGGACCTTAGCTGAGAATCAGAGGCGCTCTAGATCGTGTTTTACACATTCACAGGAATTATGGTTTAAAGTTTATTGCCAGATAATCAAAAAATTATCAGTTCTAGCCAGTATAACTATAAACAATTTTTTGAATGTTTTTGTCATTCGTCACTTACGTAAGAGACTTTCGTCTGTTATCAGTTGTCTCAAGATCGGGCGAAACTGCGAGCGCTTGAAATTTCCGACGGCCGCTTGAAAGAGGTAAAAACTATCGCAGAACCGTAATCGGGTCGGTCAAAAGGTGGCCACGGCCGCTTGATAGAGGTGGCTGTTAAATAGGGTTTTTTTACGCAATATTTATTCTGAGAACACTTTCGGGACTATGATAACTGGCCGCTTAAAAGGGCGTGGTTGCTTAAAAGGAGGCCGCTTAACAATGGTTCAATTGTAATTTTAACGCACAAAAGTTCTCGCTGAGAGCTCGTCGGGTTCTTTTAGCAAAAAATGTTTGTTCCTTAAAAATATATATTTTAAATGAGTGGTTACCTTTGCTATTGATATTTTGCTTGTCGAATAAAATTTCATCTATAAACACAACAGTTGTGTCTTGTTCAGCAACTCTGATAGATAGTAGCTAGATGGATAGATTTGTAGGTATCAAAGTAGGCTGGTAGATAGGTAGGGTTGGTGCTTATACAAGACGGTAGGTATAGATACATACGAACATATGAAGGTAATACAGGCAGCTTTCTATATGCTCTTATAACGTCACATTTTAAAGATATGCGCGATGACTGGGCAAAAGTTGTGTCCTAACTTATGGAAGGTTGGTAGGGAAGCGCGTAGGTTGGTAGGTTATTGATAGTTTCCATGCAAGTTGCCCGTTGCTTGAAAAGAAAATCTACATCTGCACGAAGTGACGGCTATTTCTAGGTCACTCTTACTTTCTGTGGGTGTTTTTATTAGTGAAATAGAAAACTTTCAAACATCTTCCAACCCAATGAAGAAACACTCAAGGAAAATTGGAAAGACCCGAAATAGCGGAAGAAACACTCTCTCTTGTAATCGGGCTCGTGTTCTCAACGCCATTTCTTGTCCTCCGAAACTTCCACTTGGGTTTCTAATACTCGAAGCATGAAAACACGAAAATCGCTCTCCATTTCTTACATTAAGGTGAAAACAAAAACATAAGTTAATACAAATCTATGAATTGTCGTAACTTCCTTAAACTCGATACAAATTTCCGTGGAAATACCCCCTAGCTTGAGCATTCGTGCGATCGGGTTCTTCAACTTTTAAACTCCTGGCTACCACCCAACGTAAGTGACACTTCATGAATGTAGAACGGTGCGTAGGTCGTGTTGAACAACGAGAACAAAGGCAAAAAGGGTCAGGAAACCGTCGAAACTAACACCAGGAAATCTGAAGTTTTGAGCGAATAAAGTTTCGAATGAAGTTTCGATACGTGTTAGTATCTCTTCTCGTCAGTGATATTTCAGTTCGCCTTTCGCGAAAACTAATTTTCTACGATTTCCGCGAAAACAAATGACTGTAAATGTACTCAACTTCAACGCTCTCCTAGACGGGCACTTATACACCAAGAACAACTGTCATTTCTAACGCCGTGCTGCTTTGCATCACAGTAATACCAAAATGGAAACACACGAGCGTCTATGTTGTGACAAACAAGACTCAGTAACCAATATCGACTGCTCGAAAATAAGCTAAGGAGATCTTCAATAAAACCAAGATCCTTAAGCTGAGAGCATTCGTCGAATTCCTGTGACACCATTAAGTATTCATTTTCAAAAACGTTCTTATACAACTGTACGTTTACCACACGCTTCTACCCTCTTGTACATCTCTTATAAAGTATAGATAATAATGCCCTCTAAATTAACAACAATAGAGGTTCTCGATTTCAAGGGAGGAAAAATTACTGAAAACGGGCGGACACTTCTCCGGAGATAATCAGAAAGAAGTCAAAAATCATATTCTAAATTTAAACTGAGAAGATTCCCCAGTCAAGGCAAAGTTAAAGGTAAAGGTAAAGTGTCTTTATTTATACTGGATAACCCTATCAGTTACATAAGCTGTTCTCCCCAGAGGTCCAGTAAGGGCCACCCCTCATGGGTCCAGTGTTACTACAGGAGGAAACCAGAGTATGTGGAGAAAACCTGCGATGCTTGCTAAAGACAAACAGGACAACACTCTTCTCACACGTGACCTAGGTAATTTTAATCAGATAACCGCACGGAGCCGGAATCGAACCCTAGTCACAATGGGGAGAGACACGTGCACAACCACCGTGTCACCAGCAGCCCACTAAAAAGTTAAAAATTCTGGAAGGAAGAAGAACAATGAACTATACAAAATTTTTGAGACATTAGTGACAGTTAGTCCAAAGATGCAAGGTCTACTAATTCCATCCCAAGAACATCTATATAACTAAAGGAACACAAAGAATCACTCGTGATTCTCAACTACTGGGAGGGGGGCCAAATAAAAAGCCTTAGGCCACCTCGAGGGTTTCCCTGACCGGAAGAGTTATGCGATCTCTAAGCACATTAATCTTTAAGCACCAATTAGATATTCTTACAATTCTAGAGGTGTACCATGATACGTTCGAGTGCTCAAGACCTACCCCCAAAACTGTTCTAGAAATCTACTCCCACATCCCTAAAGGCCCGATCGAGGCCCTGAGCAAAAATACCCAAGTTACGCTATTTGGATATCACTGCTCTGTTACACGTAAAATGGACTGTCTACGTTAACTCTTTGTCGATAAATTGTTTTTAAATGTAGTAATTCTAGAATAGAATTATAGAATTCATATTATTTTGAAGCTATTTTCAACCAATTATATCTAAATAGCTACGTTTCTATGTATATTATCCACTTGTAAAGAGACGTAGCTCTTCTCTATGTTTCATGAAGACCTGTCAGTTTCTTATTAAAAATAAGGTATTAACCAAAAAAATCTTCGCTGCATTTCACCAGAACAGGATATTACACTCTTCACTTAAAAGTGAAGAGTGTAACATCCTGTGTCAATTTAGTCTGACATCACATCTTTAAATGTAAATCCTACGAGGAAGTTGGTCGAGTGCAAGACGCAAATACATATACCCTAAGGAAGAAATCTGTGAAATCTCTCGGTCACATCTAACTTTGGAATGGGAACTTTTTGTGAACACGTCAAAGCATAAATGCCTAACCCACGCTCAACTTTTGTTTGAGTAAAACACGAAGTCCACATGACGACCAGTTATGAATAATTTTTGCTGTCCGTCAAGCCAGGAAACGCATCAAAATAAAATCAGTTTGCAATTTGGATCAGCACGAGTTATTCCCCGCAATTCTCATAATGAAGGCATATTGAAGCAATATGATATCGAAGAATGAAAAAAGGGGTATCCACACAAAACCCCAATTCCCCTCCTTTTTAAATGGGATTAGGTTGCAATGGAGGGCGTACAGCTCTGACTAGCTGAATTTGTCAATTACACAGGCAAGAAGCGTGGCAATAGAGTAAAAAAGGTAGATAGACAGAAAGAAAGAAAGAAAGATAGATAGATAGATAGATAGATAGATAGATAGATAGATAGATAGATAGATAGATAGATAGATAGATAGATAGATAGATAGATAGATAGATAGATCGGATAGATTTATTAAAATTACATCGCAGCCATAAAAACGGCTGAATTTCGTAATTATTTACATTTAAAAATTTTTCCAATAAAACTTTTATCTACACTATACTACCCGATGTATCTGACAAACAATTTTTTAATAACTTTAATTAGATTTAAAACTATATAACATTAAATTAACTAAATAATATTATTAAAAAACTTAAAAATTTAACAAGTATACAAATTAAAGTACAAGCGGACGTTTCATTAATCGCGCATAGTGAAAACAAAAGAGTTTATTGTTCTATTTGTTTGAACGCGTGGGATGTCATAATTTCGCTGATTTCGTAACTTATAATATGGATTATATCTTTCTGGTAATAATTTATTGAGTTTATGGTTTGGATCTAAAGTTATAGATTGAAAAAGTTTATTACACAGATATTCATGATGGTCCTTCATGGGTTTAACACCTAAACTTTCAAGAGCAGTATAATAATCCAAGTCTGCCATAATAATAGTCATGGCCCTTTTCTCCAGACGCACCAACTCACTTTTTAAGTATTGCGGTAGGGAATGGTAAAAAGCTGGTATTCCATAATCTACCACCGATCTAAGACACGACACATAAAACAACGCTAAATCTTGCGGTGGTACTTTAGCCCGCCTTAATTGTACTAAAAAATACAATCTTTCACCAACTTTCTTTATAACTTCATCTATGTGGGCATTCCAGGTCAAGTTGTTACTAACAGTCAAACCTAACAGTTTAACGCAATTCACTACTTCCAACTCCTTGCCATTAACAACTACAGGATCAAAAACTGCAGGTATCTTCGCAAATGAAATTCTCAATTCTTTACATTTACTCGGATTTAAGTGGACTCTGTTTTCACGTGACCACTCCATAACACGATCAGCTATAAACTGGGCGTTGCTGACTTCCTCCTTGGGAACTATTTCGGACGTTGTCGTATCATATACATATTTCCAAACACGATGATCGTTGATTACTAGGTCATTGATCATAAGGGTAAACAACCAAGGTCCCAACTTTGTTCCTTGTGGTACCCCAGAAGGGACTGATCCCCACTCCGAATAGCAGCTGTCGGCCAGTTAAATTCTTTGAAATCTGTTCGTTAGAAAGCTGATTATCCAATTGACGACACTTCTAGGTAAATCCAGGTTACATAACATATCAATTAGGATGTTGTGGTCAATGAGATCGAAAGCTTTACGATAATCAAATAATATAGTTCTTACAGTTGCTCCATTACCATCAGTCCCTAGATACCAGTGATACAACACACTAATTAAAGCTATCGTGGTAGAAGATTTTGGGATTACTCCACACTGATTCGCATCAATTACTTTTAATATTGCTTGTTTAACATAGTCTTCTACTATGAACTCTTCCGCCACTTTGGAAGGACAAGGTGCGAGCGAAATAGCTCCTAAGTCTTCCTTGAGATCGTGAACGGACTTCGTTTTCGGTACTGGTGATACATCAGCCATCTTCCAAACGGTGGGTAAACATTGCTCACGATAGGAAGCATTTAGGATGTGCACAAGGGGAAGGGCCACCATGTTCGAATATTCCTTTAAAAACCAGTTTGGTATGTTATCAGGCTCAGACGCTTTACCCTGGTTAAGCTTCACCAAAGCCTTCTCTACTCGACTCTCGGTTATATTTAGGAACTCCAGCGACTCCTCCAAGGGAAGACGTGCTGGTTGAGCTGGTAAACGGTACTCTTGAAGCGGTTCCAAAAAAGCTGCATTAATAGCATTAGCTTGTTCATGTTGCGAGAGATTCGAAAACTCGTCAACATTCATTTGACATGTTACATCACTGTTTTTGATTTTTATATTGCTAAGACGTTTCACTTCTTTCCACCATCTCTTCGGATTTTCCCCTTTCAGGTCGTATCTCACCCTCGTATCCAGGAATTTTTGGAAGGTACCTGGGCCAACATAGCGGTTAATTCAAACTGGCGGGAACAAACCTTGCGGGAACCTTGACAACGGTTAGTCTAGCCTTACCTCTCATTGGTCGAGATTATACTGACTATATGGGGTATTTTTATTGGTTCTTTGAGTTTTGGATCAGAGAGACAAAAGATACAAAAAAGCGAGGAATTTTTTGCAACTGATGGATGACGGACTTAGTCTAATCATTTTCAGCTAACCTTTCAAAAATGGCCATTTGATTCCGCAAATTTGATGTTTACACCATCTTCGACTAAATGGCTTTGTTGCGAGTATGATTTGTGACAGTCTTCGGCGTTTTCATATAGTTCATGGCACGTGATTATTCCGTGTTTGTCAGGTTATCATGTTTTAAATCAATAGCCTGGCGTCAAAAAACAAATTGAGAGACTTTAGGGAACTTCACTTACGAACTTCTAACATCGATATTTCTGATTGCGTGCTCATCATCGATTTGGAAGACAACAACAACTGACAATTACTCATTTTTAGTTTAACCCAATCTACTCAACGTTCACCCAGTTCTTTACAAACAAGCTCGGGTAGTGGTATTTTACTACGTTCTATTTCTAACCAACTCAAATTGTACATAAAATCCAAATTCTAGTTTCCTTGCGGGTTTCAATTCTCACGGACTGCGTCTTTCCTTTTCAGTGCTTCCTCAAACGCAGACATGGACCTGCCTGGTCGAATGACCTGACGTCGTCTCGCGGAGTCTTCAAATCGTCCCGGACGAGACGTACCAGTGCCCTGTTCAGCTCCCAAAACAACAAAGGATCGACCACCATGAACAATGTTGTCATCGATGTTGGCAGATGCGTCCTGACCTAACAGCCAAGCATCGCAAAGTGAATTCACAATATTCTCAAACTTTTCATCGACGGATCTCTTATATTGAAAGTTATTGGAACCCTTTCCCAGAACATACGCTAGAAAAGAAAGAAGAACGATAAACATCAAGGACGACACGCTCGGACGTAATTACTGGTACCCTGGTGAACTAAATGCGATAACCTATGACCAAGTCTAGCAAGTTTTTAAGTTATTACATTCTTGAGTAATAGTAAATAGTAGAAACAGAGCATTAAAGGTCATATTTCATCATCTGATAATTTAATAAACAGATTTATTAACCAGTGTCAGTAATCTCAGGACAGATACCGTAAAATCACGTTTAATATTCGCCACGTTAGACTCTCTTATAGGTCTCCTCCTAATTGGCCTTCTCGGCTTTGTAACAAAGAATAGATAAGGTCAGAGTTTCAACTTTTTTGAGGTTATGTGTCAGGATTAAATTCAGTTCCCAGATGACATGTGGCTGAGGCTGCTTGTATTGGAGACCCCTTTTATGATTTCGAAGTCTTTTGTAACGTTTAAGCGTTAAGTTGTAATATCCTTTGTTATAATGGATTCAGTCAATTATTATAATCCAAACCACAATTTCAGGCCTATTTCAAAAAAAAAAAATTATTATGAAACCTAAAACTATATCCTCTGCTTAAATTTTATCCCAACAACAACGTTAGCAAACAGTGGTTACCTTCTAATTGTAGTAGCCAGGCATGTTCTATTACCAGATTGATACATATAAAATATAAGTTGTCTCTGGATACTTGTGAAATATAAGGGACAACAGGAAGACATGAACAACGGTTCTCCTGGTAGAAGGATCCAAAAGCATTGATACAAATTCTCCTCTCGTGATTTAACTGAAGAAGGACGAACGTCCAAAATGTTTTAAAGTTGTTTTGTTTTGTTTTTTCTTAATTTGGACTGGTGAGAAGTTTATCGGTTTCTGCATTTGACTTTAGACAAACATATATGTATACATACATACATGCCACATATATACTACAAGTTAATCTTTTAATAGTCTTTCCCATCTTAACCCTGATGACTACTACTTCAAGAAACATCCATACTACTAATTCTTCTTCACTCATACGATTTACTTAAATAAGTCTGCAATTCACAAACCAAGCAAGAATTCTCACCTGCACTCAGCAAGACCAAGACAGATGCTAAAACGTTCTTGAAAGACATCGTGAGATAATCTGCCAATGCTATTCAGTAGATTTAAGAACGACTGTTGATGCAAGTAAACCTGGGAGCAGTGAATTTATACTCTGCTAGCGACAGATGAACAGGGGACGCGCGGAAATGAATATAGGAAAACAAGTACCCTAAAGTAAATTACCCACGAACTCACTTACGAGATTTTCCGGTGTCTTAGAGGAAAATCATTCCCAGGTTAAAAACAGACGCGACGCAGCGCACGCGATGTATTGATACCTGGAAATTAGGTTTATTTGATTAATTAGAACATCAAGATTCGTGCGTCGACAGACAGACGATGACAAATATTCTTTAGTGACGTGTATTTCAAAGTCTCTTATCTCTAGTAGTTTTGTAATATGCATCTTTTCTAAAAATGTAAATCTGGTCTCAACTCTTTAAAAGCTCAGGTGTATGATTCTTACAAACGCAACATGCAGATTTGCCATATTCCAGTGCTATATCGATCTGACAGAGTGCAATTTTCAAAGTCTGAAAACACTAATTGGTATGCAAATAGAAAAAGCATACACTTTGAACACTGTGCTCATATCACTTAAACTTTTTGAAACGACACTCAAAAAAAAAAAAAACAGAAAAAAAAACCTGCCTTGCTTTAACGCTGCTGTTTCAGGCCTTACAGATAGATCGATAACTTTACTTCATTTTGGTTGAAGCTTATTAGGCCTGCAGCAAATCACACGCAGAGACAATAGAAAAAATAATTACATAAAAACTTTCAAACTAAAAATCTTCATTTAAAATTGATGATCTAAACTCACTTTATTAACAACGAGCAGTATTGGTATAGAATTATTCAACTATCAATAATTCTAAGCCAATGCAAAATCTGGCAAAGCGTCTTCAAGCCCTTCCGAGCGGTAATGACACGGATGATATCAGAAGCAGTATTTCATCACATACTCTCAATGTATACAGTAGACAGGGCTTCATGCCGTACCGGGTGTTATTATGGTGGATTGGTGCGGGCTTGTTCGGAAGCCTTCTGGTTCTTAATGTTGTCTCTAAGTTTAGTTAAGTGTTGAACGTGTTATCGTGATTTACATCGACGGTTCACCTATTGAGGAAAGTGAAATTAAATATATAGGATGAGGCGCAGCCGAGCACTGTATTGAATTTAGAGTTTCTCGTTAGTAAACTAGTGAACTTAAGCCCTGCATGGTAACAAACGAACAAATACTGCTTCAGGCAATGTGATGTTCAATTTGGGTATACTGCGTGAAGTTTACTGTTTTGGCAATGGTCTAGTTTCAAAAAAAATAATATCACGACATGATACGAATCTTTCCTGTTTACAACTTCTCAGAGTCAGACTTTTATTAAACTCAGAGAAATTTTCACCATAAAGTTATGTCAAATACAAGATCATGTTCTAATACTGATGTTACAGAACGGTGATTCAACACGGCTCATTACATAATATGGTCTCACGTGGCACAAAATAGTCAATCAAAGCTTTCAAAATACATCAATGTACAGAAAAATAAATATCGAATGTTCTTAATGTAAGACGGTAATTCATTACTCAGTGCATTAAAGACGGTAAATAAGATATCCTGATTACGCATATCAGATAACCCAGCCACCTGCCCAATTACAAAGGAGGTATAGTTTAACACGACACAATATTTGCGAACGTGAAATAAGAATTCAAAAATGATTCCAAAGGTTAAGCGGAAACGTTGAGAGTAGCAAAATATCTATAATAAACTAGAAATACGATCAGGCGATCACCTTTCCATTATAAACCTTGGGAACACAAACGAAGTTGACATGTTGCAAAGAGCCTGAAATTTAAATTTAATGGACAAATCGTCCATATCATTAATGCAAACCAAAAAAGTTAAGCATTCGCCGAATATCGCATTAAAGAAATGAAAGTTAACGATGTACAACTCACAAATTGACGAGAATCTTGTATCGCCCACTCGTTTTGAGACCCTCATCCAAGATTTTTTTGGGGAATTTGCTGGAATTTTCAAAAGTTTCAAACATCAACCCAGATGGTGAGTGAAATTTTGGGATTAATATAAAAAGTGTACATTTCTGAACTTGCAAAGTAACGTCACGAGTTGATTAAGCTTTTACGAGTGTTCATGTGAGGTGTTCGAAGCACCCAGATCACTTCGCTTAATCTTGATTTATCAAAACAGCGTAAAAATCAAGAAAAATTATGAAAACAAGCTCAACTTTTCCTCAAAGGAAAAGTATAATAATCCCTTACGATTGCCTTTGTCAAATTCCTACCGGCAGAGTTATATTTTGATTTTCTCCCTTTCCAAAGCTACTCCATGCACGCCTTTCCCCAGTCCTCTCAAGTCGACAACGAGGGTAAGTTCAGAGGCGTGCCCCGGCCCCAGTGTCAGGTGCCTCTCATTGTACCACGTGATAACTGCACTTTTTGGCAAATTATTCAGGACTGAAGTCGCTAAGCGGTTGTTAGTTTTAAGGGTTCTTGTAAAGTCGATATTAAACGACAACTATTTGGCCTCCACAGTCAGTGACATCAATCTTGGGACAGTTCCAGCTGTAACAAATTTTTGTTTTCTTAGCATTTCCCCGTCTTCTTATTCAATGTTGGTCACTTTAGTTTACGTTTAAGTGTGCCCTGTTGTAAGATTCCAAATTGACCAGGGAAAAGCAGGGAGGAATTAAAATTAAGCGAATTAAAATGAACTAAATGTTAGACTTAATGTTTCGTTGCTTTGTGTTACTGGTTGTAGTCAGCAGCAAAGTACTTATAGATATATAGTATATATAAATATTTTTCAGACATTTCTCTCCCGTACTTCAGGAGATTCTTTCTGGGAAGGATTAGTCATCTATTATTTTTTACAATGGCTGAGGCCAGATGGGTTTCACTCATTAAGTGGAGACATCTTGTCGGGTAAGGTTTAACACCAGCTTACACGCAAAAACGTTCTCGGGATCACAATCGCTATGTAGGGTGCATTCGCACAGAAAATTAACCTCAAAATTCTCATCGTGTCAATGAAACTACGTTCACGTTTTTCAGATTCACTGAAGAAAGACGTCTCCAACCTCTTTTAATTGTTGTTGTAGTTGAGCAATGTTAACGGGCTTGGTGCACATTTTCCTCCTCCATCAAAGAAGACGTCTCCGACCTCTTTTAATTGTTGTTATTGAATAACGTACACATACTAAGTTCACATTTTTCGGATTCATCAAAGAACGACGTCTCCGATTTCTTTAAATTGTTGTTATTGAATAATTTCACCAAAGCGTCGTCATAAATTAGATGGGTAACAGGAGGCTTGATGAAATAGAACGAAGGTGTTTTATTACTAGTTGAAGCGTGCCTACTAGCGCAGTGGTTTTCATCTCAACGAGATATTGCGAATTACCTTTCCATACAGATGTCAACGTAGAATCAAATTAGCAAAGAAGATTAATCGTAACGTGTGCCGTAATTTTCGATAGCGATAGAGCATACGAACAAATCGCCGTATATTTAATTTCTTTAATTCATACGCACCAAATAAACCCTACCACCCTCGTTCTTGCGAGAAAACTCTTCACAAACATCAGCAGAAGAACGAGCTTAGTAGGCTAATGTAGACCCACATAAAAGAATACTAAATCGGCGGTCGTTTCGTTCATTATGTCCATGAATGCACTTTTATTTTACTTGCGCACTTTACAAGAGATAAATAAGGCAATCTTGAGTGGTTTAAAGACCAAACGAGTCTACTACTTTATTTTCATTTTGAAATTTTACTGTTTATAAGTCTGGTGATTCCAAACGACAGGGACGTGTCATAGGGGGTACGCAACACTCCCTAACTTTTCAGTTAATGGGTTGGTAAAATTCCCAATGACTTTAAAATTTGGAAATTTTCCGCTAGATCTCCAGTTTCATCCCCCTGTCGGACTCGTTATCCCGTGCGTAGGGGATTTGCTGCTCTCCTAGGGGCTGATTACATGAGACCGGTACAAATTCAGACCGCCAACAATATGAAAATATTCTGAAGTGTTTACATGAGACCGGAATGAAACTAAAGCCATGCTCTTGCAAACATTTCAGTCCGCATTCGGAGTTCTTGTTCCAAGCAACAATGTTTTTCTTGTTCTTTGCCTTATCAATGGTTGATCTGGAGAGATTTCGCGTTTTCACGGAGAAAATCTCGTACCGGTCTGAACTTATTCAGGTCGGTCCAGCACCCGAAATGAGTGAGACCGGCCCGAGCTTATTATTCGAACCGGTCTCATGTAAACAAGAACAAGAATTTGTATGGAGTGCGATCTCAAGTCGTGTCGGTCGGACTCATGTAATCAGCCGCCTAGATGGTGCACCTCTACCGTGATTAGTATGCATCAGAAACCGCCAAATTAACCACCTGCTAACGATGTCATGAATTAATCATGACCTTGAAGCTAACAACAACTAAACGTTGTCCCTTAAGCTATAATAGATGTAAGTCTTGGAGATTTTTGAGGACCGTTAACTAGACTGCGTGATGAAATTATGACACGAAAACTGCTCACGCTTCACGAGTATTCCAAAACATGCAGACTCCAATGTTTGTGCAACGGCCCAAGGTTTACGTGGGAAAAGCATCGAAGTTTCCAAGGCAACACTCCTTGAGCGATGGCAGCTGCGCGAGATGAAAACTCAAACAATCTCCTTTCCCTGGCTACATAACTTGGCAGAAATATTTGAAGCCATTTCACTGTAAGAGAATTTTCTTACAGTGCTGGGTTTGAGGTGATTGCTCAGAGAGAAGCGAACAACATTTGCAGGACGAGTGGCAGAGGTATTAATTTGCATGAGAAGACCGGTGTTCTTCAAGCCAATATTAATTTTTTATGAAAAGCAAGACAATCAGACTATTTGGCAGCTGTAGCAAATTTGCTTCAAATCGTGACTCCTAAAGAAACTGAAGAAGCAAACTCGTTGACAATTTACCCTAAAATATTCATCTGCAAGTGCTTTAGACTGGAAATAAATTAAGATTCAAGCATGAATTTGCTGCTGTTCTGCTCGTTCGCTTTATTTACGTCCTTGGCTTCGTCTCAGAACCAAACAGGTGAGATAGTTGCTGTCGTCTGTCTAAATTTCTATCAAGAGTTTGAGCATAGAAAGAGTTGAATAAGATCTGAAAGAACGTAAGCATAAAGTACGGCGAATAAAAATTCATGTATGCTTTGTTGTACTATCAAAGCTAATGTTTGGTTTTGGATACTCTTTCAGGAATAAACTAGGGGCGTTTAGTTTGGTAAAATCGCAACATCTCAAAACCTGTTTGAATTTTTTTTTGTTGTAATACTTTCATTTGCTTTTCCACAAAATGTTTTCCTCCTGGAAAACTCCAAAGCTGCATGATGAAGTTAAAAACATACACTAAACTGCGCATGATTCTGGGAAGTAAATTTGAGAACATAAAGCGTAAATAAAACGGTTACTGAAGAGAAAATGTCGAACTAACTTCATCACAAGAAAATGCATATACACTGCGTAAAAGTACCAATGAAATACGACGTATGAACATTTTTTAAAAAACTCTACGTTTAAATTTTCATAGCATACAACATGCATAAACAAGAAAGCGAACAGGTTTGGAGATAAACGTTTGACAAATAAAAGTTAGATTTTCATCGCTAAATGTAAGCAGACAGCTCTTACGATAAGATTCGTAAATTCCACTGAAAAGTAGAACTGGAACGGGAAGGGTGGGAGTTGGGTTGCAGTAAACAATTTCCGTCGTGTCTGTATGTATATTCTGTTGCTATAACTACTGTAATTAAAGTTAAGAGGTGCGAAGTGAGGTGTGCACTTCACTCACATTGCTGGCTGCAATGGCTTTAGTTGCAAAACATTCTTACTAGAATTACGTCTGATTTGGGGGAATAGACCTCACGAGCAATTTATTCTACACCAAAAATGAGTGACAGGCCACATGGTTTCAGACTACTTGCAAACATCGTAACATAACAGTCCGGCATTATTTCGATGTTCACCTTTCCGCATAATTTAATGCATGATTTATTTTTGCACGAGATTTTTTCCGTCCCTTTCAAATGACACGGCAATACGCAGGTTTGTCAGTTTTCCTAGTATCGACGATTTCTGACATAAAACGACACCTTTTGTTACCACTGTAGTTAGACCACCGTATTGTACACAGGCAACGCTTAAAGCTGATTGGTGGAGCATCCCACCATATATTTACCGAGACAGATATGGCGAAATCAAAGGAATATTCAAGACAGTTCTGGACACGATTGTGGATCACTGCTGTAACGGCCACACCAACATAAGTTATGCCTCACAACCACTGAACGACTCTGAAGTAGTAAAAGACCACATAGGTGAGAACGGTACAGTGATTAGTTTTCCTGTATATGGTGAGATGAAGGACACCACGTTTCAGAACTTCCCCTACATGCCAGTGGTGGAAGCACCTGGTGTGGTATTCATCATGACCCACGAGGACTCTGCGAACGCCGCTCAAGCCGTCATGGATGCTGTGTTCCAAGGATGGCCGGTATTGGTCCTCACACTAGTCATGGCTGCCTTGTCGGGAATCATCGTCTGGGCATTGGTAAGACTAGTTCGCAATTGCTTCTTTTTCACGAGTTTTTAAGTAATCAGAAAACTTACGCTTAGTCGTACACTCTTGGGCTAGCTTCCCACGCCCCAATCACCTCTCACACCTACGCAGCCATACCACCGTGCCAACTTGCAAAGCATCAACAATGCATGCATGTATGCATAAATAATTTCCTTCATATGCGAGTACAAAGCAAGCGCATTTACAGGAGCAGTTTTATAGGTATTCCGATGATTCTTCGTAAAAGCGTGGGTTTGCTGAAGTGCCGCTTTGCAAATCATCACTTAAATTTCACGTAATTCAGCCAAGGAAGCCTGACCTTCCTAGTTAACTTCAAACACGCAGTTTGAGTTGATGTTTCCTCAAGGCAATCATTACCAGTCTTAATTCAAAAGAAACTACTTTGTTACAGGACACGTATTGGAACCCTGAAGAGTTTCCACCTTCCTTCTTCCAAGGAGCATGGGAGGGTTTTTGGTGGGCATTCGTCTCCATGACAACCGTGGGGTAAGTATTCCCAACGTAATGTTGGGCTAGTAGCCAGGGGAAGATCGGGGAGTTCTGCTAAATCTCCTTTTTTGCCAACCTCACTCTTCAAAACGGATCTTCCCTCACAATTACGCATATGGTTAAGGTTGTCTGATCTGGTAACAAACGAACTATTACCGTATCTTATTTATTTAGTTTGTTTCACTTCGTGACACTTTTTTATTTCAACATTGTCCATTTCAGGTATGGCGATCGCTCTCCTCGCTCATTCTTTGCGAGGGCGTTTTCATTTGTGTGGATCATGATTGGTCTTGTGATCATTTCAATCTTTACCGCCACTGTCACCACGTCGTTGACGGCTATCAGTTTGAGTAATGACATAAAACTCTACGGATCGGATGTAAGTTTGGGGTATTGGTAGCACAGTGGTATTGCACGTGTCTCTCACCTCTGTGACTAGGGTTCGATTAAAGTTACCTTGGTCACATGTGAGAAGGGTGTTGTCCGGTTTGACTCTACCAAACACCGCAGGTTTTCTCCAGGTACTCCGTTTCCCTCCTCCAGTAACACTGGACCCATAAGGGCTGGCCCTTACTGGACCTCTAGGGAGAACAGCTAAGCTAGCTGGTGGGATTATCCAGTATACATAAAGACACTTTGAGTTGTCAGATATGCAACCCGTTACATATCAAACTCAAGAACCAAACATTGCTTGAGAAATTTGTCGACCGCAGTTGTTTCGCACCCAGTCAAGAAAAGAGTATTAGTGGTAGCGAATTACATTGCCTAATTGTATTTTTGTCAGTTTAGTGTCAATGATGGTGAAAAAAACACAAAATTTCAGTTGGTGAAAAAACGCAGACAAGAGAAAAGTCAATCCTTGTTGTCCAATCGGACGAAATACCAAGTTGTAGGAGATTGTCTTAAGAGATCAATTTTTGCCTGATACATTTTTTTTTCGTTCAAGTAGTTTTGTCATCTGGACAACGAAAATGAACGTTCCACATGTCCTATGATGGGGAAAATGGGATTGAAAAGGGAGTTTCCTATCCTGAAACGTTTAGAAACCTTATAGGGTCATAATAACCGATAGAACACTTTAAAAGTAGAAAACGTCATACAATGACATTACATGATAATAATACCGAGATGTGACTGTATGTTCAGGTGGTCGCACTGAAAAACACAGAAGAACAGAGGTTTGGTGTCCGAAACAACGCTAAAGTTGCGGGTAAGTATAGCACAATAAATTTGTACAGTGTATTTTTCTTCTCACTTAGGTCCGAACCTGGACGCCTTGGGCACTAAAATTCTCCCATTTTCCGATTGAAATCTATTGCAATTTCAGGTCCGGTGGTCGCCGGACCAATATTTTGGTGAATTAATAAATACCTATTTTGTTTATTGCAGTATATCTATGTAAAATTTTGTTTATATACACCTACAAGCTTACCATAATCATTCAATGCTTTTAATTCGCCAAACCTTAAGTTTTTCCGTACCCCAAAACCATTCAAAGCAATGTGCCGGACCAATGAAAAATAGCTTCCGCCGTCCCTAAAGTTTCCATAATTCTGCACAGAAAACCTGCATCCATTCATGTATTTATGACAAGTAAATCACAAATCGATCAATAATTTTTGACGTGTACAGAAAGAAGGCATGCTAAACGAGAACGTCCCCTTTGCTTGAACTCATGGGATAAACGCGTGTTTATTTTCCAACATACAGGCCATCCGGCATAATGTCCGCCTTGCACAAAAACTTTTCTTTGTAGAAACCTATCAGTGTGCGTCAACCGACGGTGGAATTTGCATTTTTACTTACATCAAATCGGTTGTGCGGAGTATGATCTGTTGTCCACACCAACGCATGTGGCATTCTCATATTTAATGTAGAGGTGCGACAATGTCACTTCCAGGACCCAAAAGGTTCTTTGGAAATTGAGTTAATTGCTAAGCACGGGTTCGTAAAGTTCAAATAATAAGTTGTTACCTTGAAACTTTTCCCTGGCTGTTTGTTTATATTTCTTGTAAACGTTGAAAATCAGAGTTCCTCCTGAAAGAAACAAAAGGCATACTATATAAACAAAATATATATAATACAATACAATACAATATATATAATATAACATCATATAATATAATATAATAATATAATAATATAGTATAATATAATATATAATATAATATATGATATAATATATGATATGATATATGATATGATATGATATAATATAATATAATATAATATAATATAATATAATATGTAATAACATAGGATCAAATTACACAGTTAAAATTTCTGTTTTTTAACATAAAATTCTACAGTAATATTTACTGGAAGTTTTTGTAAAACTGCTTACAATAACAAAAGAACTGTTCTTGGGCACTTTTGTTGGGCTGGGTTCCGCGTTCTGGGTTTTTTAACTTTTTTAAAGTTAAATAATTCGATTAATCCAGCTCTAGTTAACTTTAATAGTTGACTTAAGCATAGTAGGTCAATTCATGAAACAAGTAAATCTTGATATTCCTCCAGTTATCAGAATATAGCATATCCTGTTAATACACTCCCCTTAAATCCTCCTTTTAGTACGCTACGACGTCTTGACAATGAAAGACGCAATTATCAAGAAAGAAGGCGAAGTGATTGGTGGTTTATTGGACAGCTACGTGGCTGGTTACTGGGCTCAAAATACAGATAACGACAAGAAGCCGCTGGCCGATCCACAACTGCACGTTGGCACCGTATTTGACCACCAGTTTGCCTATGGGTTTGTTATCGCGGGGGCCTTTGAGAAAAACGAACAGTTCGAAACGTGTACACGTAAGAAGCTAAACAGCATGGAGACCGACATTACCAAAATCATCCAGGCTGACGCCAAAACTATGGAGGTAGGGGTCTTCAGGATTGTACCCGATAATACAGAATCACACTGCGCAAGCTGTCATGCTATATTTACTCGGGAAAGTTTTGTAAGCCCAGACGACAATCGAGCCCATAACCTCCTCGTCGCCAGTGAGAAACTCTAAGTTGTTGAGTATTTGAATCACACTCTTGTACGGCAGGTCGTCATGATGGTATGACCTACCAGTATGAACTGCCGTTTTGCGTGTATTAATATGTCCGGTATATATTAACCTTAACTGGTGTTGTGGTCCGTACTAAAAGTACGCTTAGGTAAAAAAAATAACAAAATTAATGTAGTCCCTGGCTGCGTAGCCATTGTAAAGACAAAGAATCCCAGAGTAATGCGCCAGTCCCAGATAAGAATTTAACAAACTTCAGCTGAATCCTTTCCAGCAGGTCTAATGAACTTACTTGATTCATTCCGCATAGGAATCCGGAAAAAGTGCCGCAGTAGAGAAGACTCAAAATCTCTTCGACGCTGAATCACCAATTTTCCAAAAGGCAATATTTTTCTCTCTCGGACTGGTTGGTGGTTTGACATTGCTGGGTTTAATCTGGGAGTACGCGTACTGGAGACCAAGACAGCCAAAGGCTAAGACTACAGGTAGGTTCTACCTATATCGCGAAATGTTTTGGCCCTAATCAGTGTCCGAGAATAACTGGCGCAAGAATGCTTCGATCACACCACTAAGATTCATACGATGCATTGAGTGAAAATAAACACACGATCCCGCCCTCGTGCATTCGTACTATTTGCGCATAAAGTAAAGTATGTCCAAAATTCGTTTCAGACGTTTGTTACGGCAGTGCTATTATGGTGGTTGAATTTCAACAATACCAAACGTTTCTACCCTTACACATCTAACATATGTCAAAGCCTAATTCACCTCATTACGACAATGACAGTGGCAAAGACAACTTAAACTACACCTTCGGTGACAATACAAAGTTTTGGATCACTAAGACTTGCAGCATATATTATTCTCTACAATTACGACACACCAGCAAAGAGAGTTAACCTGAACTTTTGAAACAAAAATGTAAGCAAATTTGATGGGAAAACCTAGCAAGGAAACTTCTGAAAAGAAAAAAAAATGGTCTGGTGGGAGGTTGTTCCTATGACAACTGAGCACGTTAGCATGCTGTCACCATGACAACTAAGCCTGACTGGAGGCAGTCGCTATGGAGACTGAACCGTCGAAGACCGATACAGCTTTAACATTGTTGATTTAGAAGGTAGAAAGTTTACAAACATTTTTCTCTTTGTCTGACTTACAGAAGTGGAAAAAATAATCACGCCGCATACATCCTACGAGGAACTTGTGGCTCAGCAGAGCGCAGAAATTGAGGAGATTATGAAGAACGAAGTCCAACGGTTCTACATGACTTGGAACAAGAAGCTGGAAGACCTGAAGTACAGAAACAGCAAACTGAGAAATGGTAAACAGCCAGAGGAGGACCGACATGAAGTGTTCCAAGAAGAGAAACGAGAGTCGAGTGACAATGATGCGGAGGAAAGGGAAGAATTTTGCGACAGCGTGAACAAGGATAGAAAGAAATCACCTTTTGGCACCTCTGAGATTTAAAAACTTTGTTTGAAACTTTCTTCGCTAAATGTGACAGCGGAAGGATGAACTTTGATGAAGAAGAAACTTTTTTATCTGATAAGTGTTTAAGTTATTCGGAAATTCTGCTGCTCCTCATGCTTTTCGAATACAAATTCTGTTATTGAAATCCATTTTCAAAAACTATTCAATTGATTCAAGAAACATTTTCACGCAGCACCTCAAGACCTTACACAAAAAGGATAGAGCATGCCTTCAGGAAAAGCATTTGAGCAACTATCTCTGTACAAAACAACGATCTTATGTTTTGAAAGCATTGCAATCGTCCTTTGCTTTCCCAGTTTCACTAATCAAAAACGTCTTAGTAGATAAACGTATTTAACCGCATAGCTACCATACAGGGATATCTGGCACTTTTTAGCCAAATTTACCACTGAATATCAAAACGACTGCGTTGACTTCTTTCAATGTTATGTATCGATTTTTCCATTAAATTCCCCAATCACTAAGTTGTATATAAAGGTGTTTTCGGTTTTAGTGTAGTGTTATTAATTTTATTGTCACTGACATTCATGAGATGTTCATGATTACAAAGCTATTTTATAGCAGCTGGACGTCTATGAATCTGTTTGACTATTAATCCATCAACAGTTTTACCACTAAATGTATTTACGCATTCACCAAAATATTTACGCAATGATTAACAGTCCTGTAGCCTTATGTCTATCTTTCTTTGTCGCAAGTATCAGATATATCTAGTTTGCGTTTTGTAAATATAGCAGGTACCTTGTGCGGTTTCGGTTGCATTATCATTCTCTGTAAAAAATGGTGATCCAATTACCGACTGCCTGTTAGAAGCATAATACGGTTACAGAACAGTCCTTTTTCGTTCAGAACATCCTAGATACCAATTTCGCATCATCATCATCATAGTCATCATCATCATCATTCTAATCATTAGCATAATTATCAATGATCATCAACGTCATCACAATCATCATCAATGACCATGATGATTACTATAGCCATCATAATCTCATTATCATCATATCTATCATTGTCATCATCGTCATCATCATTATCGTCATCATCATCATAATCAACGCCAATGCAACTATCATTATCATTATCGTTATCATCACCCTTATTACCATCGCTGACTTCATTATCATCATTCACCATCGTCAAAACCATCATTGTCATCATCATAGTCCTCATTACCATAATCACACCCACGGCACACTAAACCAAATAAACAATCATTGTATAGTCGACGGCAGGCGGCCGGGTGACCCAGCCATCTGTGTCAACTTTTCACGACAAAAACCTTTGGTAAAGTTAGCACGAGGATGAGCCTGACCCGCTATCAGGGACATCTTTTCTCCACCTAAACCCTCAGTAAATATAGCTCCAGCAAGGGCCCATATAACCCACTGCCAGAAACACCTATTCTCCGCATAAACCCTCGGTAAAGTTTGCCCGAAATAGGAAGTCACTTCTCTACCAACCGCAACATTTCTCGAAATAAACACTTGGTAAATTTTTGAGATTTCTACCAGGGACAAGCCTTCTTCACATACAAATACTGTGATGTGGGCGTGGAGGAGACGCTGATCCCAACCTGTTCTGCGTCGAAGTGCCGTCATAAGCTCATTCTCCACATGAACATGTCTTTTTTCGCGTGGTTATTATTTGTGTAGTAAAGTAATATACAGTTTGCAGAATATGCACGCGTAAGAGATACTTAACTTCCCTTTGTGTGATGTTGGACCCCTTGTGGGTACAAGGGGTGACGTCTGTTTAACAATTAGATTATGAACTCGAGATTTCTATGAGGTGATAGTTAACGAGAGCGAAGCCCGAGTCGACTGTCACCTCATAGAAATCGAGAGCGAATAATCTAATTGTTTTAGCAGAAACACACTTTGCAAAGAACATTTTTCGTCTTCTCTGGGATTGCACTTTCAAGTAAGCATTCAATTTCGTCTTCAGAAACTTCACAAAAACGAGAGGCGGAAGCCATTTTCGCTACTCGCTATCTATCGACGAATAGATAGCGAGTAGCGTAGCCAATCAGAATGCAGCATTTGCAATAGTCCTCGACTAAGTTTCTACTAATTCACATTATAATAACGGAACCACGTATGCTGGCAATTAGGAGACATTATCCCTGTCAACACATTGAAAAATTAACACTGCCATAATTGATGAAAGCGGTCTCTTTCTTCTGCCGACTGATATGCTAATATTAATATGCAAAGCATATGAAAAAGCAAGCTGCACTTGCGAATCTTTGCACAAATCAAAGATAAGGAACTCTAAGGGGGAGCAAGCAAGTAGCGACTAGGGTGCCAAACAAACACATTTCCATCATTAAGTTGTCAGTCAACTCCCAGTAACATTTTGTTAAATAATTCACTGTAGGATTTCCGGTTTTTAAAACCAATACTTTACTGGCTTAACACGATTTGTTGTCCTTCGCTATTAAAGCTTCGGGGTTAATGGTCCAACTGTTGACTGGGGTGTTAAGATTTTTAATAAGATCCCATTAACTCGATCTTTCTCACAGAGTGAGGCTATTGACAAATTGTTACAAGGCAAGTAATTCAAGCTCAATTTCTCATCGAACCAAATATCAGAGCCACGAAACGAATTACTTCTTAAACTCAGTGATTACTTTAAGGATCACAGGCCTATACCGTGCCTGTCACTTCCAAAATGAAAAACGCTTTGAGAACAAGTAGTCCCTTTTTTCCAGTGATGCAGTTTAGGACGATACAACTACGATCAGAGGTCGCTGTCTTCTCCACACAGAGAGAAAAAAAAAGTTCAAGAGAAACAGGCTGTAAGGAAAACAATTTCGGAAGCGAAAACTGATTATCGTTGATTTGAGATGAAAATGCGGAAGTGATAGTTTGAAATTAAAGGTTGCCAGAGAGAGATTTCAACATAGATTCTATCTAGTTGTAGCTTAAGCTTGAATGATTTTGCGTCAGTTCGAACTAATTCTTGGAGACGAACAGCCTGAAGTATTAAATGAGAGAAGCCCACATAGCCTCATTGTAACGAAGGCATCTTCGCGGTTTTCAGCGAAATTTCTCTGGTTTGAATGACTTACAAAAGTATTTGAAGATAGTTTTCGTGCATATTAAGGTTTTTTGTAATGGGGTAAGATAAGAAATGATCAACCCGGTCAGGGTAGATCAATTTGGGTTTTGATGAAGAATCTTTACTTTATGCAGAAACAAGATTAGCTGGCTTCAGATTAATTTCAAAGCCTAGAAAAGCTTTCTCATCCATTTGTCATGTGTACCTCAACTGCAAACATAGTTGATTCATGCCAAGCTTAATTTTTCACAAGATCGGCTTGACGAGCATGGAGTGTAGAGTTTTCAAAATTGTGCACCTAAGAAATCGGGTGGTGTTGACGAAGACTTCAGCTCCAACGAGTCCCTTAGGAAACATTGGTTAAGCAAGAAGAAGTGAACAAATCGTCTTGAAATTAGTGATTCTCTCTTAAAACCAAGTTTTTACTCAAAATGACGCTCTAATCGGCTTTACAACCGAAATTTCATTACGGTCCTCACAAACTACATCATTGGAAACTGCATTGAAAACCATTTCCTTAATTGTATCTAATCCTAACCCCAACTCTTACCATAACAGCTTTATCCGACCAGGATTAGACTTGGGTTGATGTTGTTTAAGCACTATCAGAGCTCAGATGCTTTAGACTCACTATGTCGCTAATGGTTTTACCTCTGAGAAGTCTAACAGATTATCAGATTAGTTCGTTCAGGAGAGATCCCCCACAACAGTGCTTAAATTCCTCAATAAAAAGAAATAGGGTTTCTTCACCTGGTTTGACTTAAACTGAGATTAACACATCGAATCCGAGTTTTGTTTTAAAGTAGTCACCATGACAGCGAATTGTAAAAGAATAATAGGAACAGCGCCGTCTCGTCGCTGTTGTCTCTATCAAGCTATCCAGAAGGATTAGTCCAAGGATTAGAAAGAGTCACTTGGTTATCAATTCACTCCCAATGACACTAATTTTCAGCTTAGTCCTCAGAAAGCGATAAGCTCGCATCCCATTCAGGAATTACCCAACGGCTCCGCGAAGGCGGCCGACGAACACCGACATAATGCGAAAACTATCCACCGATTTTACGTTGGCGCTCAAAAGTGAAAACAGGCGAGCCGAAACGTTTTTCTTAAACTGACAGCTTAATATAGCTGTTTAGTTTCAAACTAAAAGGCGAGGACTTGTTTGTTTACTTTTTAAACTTTTCTTGCATGTATACTGATATCACACAGTGCAAGTTTAAATCACCAATAAAATCTGGGACCTCACTTTGTCCAATTCTCCAAGGTGCCTTTAATGGGTTTTATACACAGGGCGTATTCGCCGTTTCTCATCTGCCTCGCAGTAAACAATTACCCTTGAGCCTGCGGAGCCATTATGACAACCAACTAGCATGATCTGACGAAAAAACATTGTTTACACTAATGAACCTGTCCATACGCAAAAAATTATGAAATTTAGAATCTGACAGGCGTTCGATTGTGTAAACACTACTTATGAAAGCTAAATAAAGTTTTCAGATTAACGGTGAGATTGGAAAATGGAGCAGACATTCCACGGGAACATCCTATAAACTTTTCGACGCAAAATGCGGTAATCCAGTCAGACGCTTCAAACGGTCACAGACACACACATATCACATCGAAGACATAACAGCGACCCACACAAACATGGAAATAGGAGGAAACAAGCCCTTCCTAAGTTTCTCGATCGACAGGATTCTCCACGGAGATTTTAAAACGGGAGATGTCCAAAAATCCAAGAATCATACCAGCGTGGTGCATAAAACGGACGTCGAGCAAGCTAGGAACGTACATGGCAAATATGATGGAAATTTATTCGAAAAGTACGCGTGGTTAGGCTTCACACGTTACAATCCACCGAAACTGCCCAGTAAGTACAGCTTTAAACTTATCAACTAGCTCAGAAGTAGGTGATTCGTGTTGGATGGATATAAACTACGGCATTACTAACCACTAATGTCAGCCTTGAATTTAGAAAAAGATAGCACAGACGGTTGGACCAAAAATTTTTTGTCGTGGCAATGTTTCACCAATTTCTATGGACGTCACCTATCAGGTGGTACGTTATTTTTATTAAACCACTTAAAGTGCCAAAAGCATAGGGTCTGTCTTGCAAGTTTCAAATCACAGGCGAATGTAACGAGTTCTCATAATTCCCGTGCTAATCCACCCCCTTCGCGCTAAAAAGCACTCGACGCAACGAAGGGAATTAGTCGCTACAAAGCCATGGGAGAAAGTACGATGAGTTGATAATTAGAACTCTTTAAGTTGCTTTGCTTTCACATATGAGCCGCCGAATGAAAATACAGGGAATACAAACACGCCAGCCCAACAATTAAACACTACAGTAGAGTAAAACTTAGTTAATTCTATGCTCTTCATTATTCACAAGACAGAATGAATCAGGGTTACTCAGTTTGTGATGCTGCGAAGCTTCCACAAAAAAAATCCCGATTATTTTTCAGTCTCGAACAAAATTAAGGCGCGAACCGGGTTTTCTGAACACAGCGAAAGAATTATTGCTTGTATATTTAAACATGGAAGTAATTTCCAATGTTCTTTGCCCGTGTTGATATGAGCGATCGGCGTAGTTAATTAGATTGTCTGCACGGTGATATGATCTTTCTGAGGAGATAACTGTAAACTATATGTCCGTATTCTGAACGATAAGACGTTTGATGAACGCCGGGATGGAAGAAAATGATGGAAATAATCCAGTGAATGAATACTCAATGTAATCTGTCGGAACCATTGCAGGTCCGCAACTTCCTTTGAATGTCCCCAAACTGAATTGTCTCATTAAAATAATTCATTAAACTATCCGTGCGACAACTGCCCGGTCTTATCATTCCATAGCGTTGGATAATACACTCTATTTTATTAGTTATCAACACTGAGTCTAGTGCGAAGGAAACTTTTCATCATATACGAAGGATGACCGCATCCGGACAGCCATTAAACACACAACTTCCGCCATCAGTTTAAATCAGTCTACATAAACCAAAAAAAGTCTCCTGGTTCTTGGTTTGACCAACCAAATACCTTCGTAGAGATCTTTACCATCACAAAAAGACGGTGAGGTAAAATGACGTTTGGTATAAGTTTTACACGGTTCATATTTCGATTATATTTCATGTCCAAAGTTTCCCTAGGTTTTGTATATAATTTTGACACCAAGTCACTAAACGAATTCTTTCAGATCATGGTCTGGATGCAGATTAATTCCTACTAACTTGCCACGTACAGACTACTCATAAAATGTCGGTACTTCAAACTACCATAAGTTTACTGAGTGATACTTTTCTCGATTTTTTACGGAACTGTGGATAATTCCAACTCCAGTCTGAAACGTCATGAATATTCAACACCAGGAAGCCGAAATTAGAGTAAGCTCGGTGTTCTTACAAAAACTTCACCTGCCACAAACTTATATCATTCTCCATCGATGAGAACTAATTTCAATGATTACGCGTAAAAGATCAGAGCTTACCGAACAATTAAAACCATTCGTTCATACAACTTGCATGATATGTCATTCACAGAAATTAAGCTTTCGAACCATTCGTAATGATAATTTGGAACTAGAAGTTGTAGCTTACATTTGATCGAGTTGGTAGCTGATAGTGAAGGGAGTTCGTCCAGACAGGATGTCGGACGGTACTTCAGTAACCACGTGCAACAACTCTGGCGCAAATCCGTATACTGATAACGAAATCAAAGTATTTGAGTTTGCGAACAAAAAGAACGATTTTTGGCAGTGGCAACAGAGTACGCGGTCTTCGCGTGATAATATGAGGATGATACTGATCTGATAACGCGATGGATTTCCTGAACACTTGTTCACCAATAACAAAAACAAGTACAGCATTACATGATTGACTGGTAGTAGTCGCTGATACACCTCGATCGTGTGAGAAGAGAGGTATCATAAGGTTCACACCTTTCCTGGTGGGTGCTAACAACCAGATCGTTGGTTCTTCAGCTTCCTCATCCCTCAAAATAAATACATGAACGTGCAATTCTACCACGTGAGACTCGTTTGTTTTTTTGACATGATAAAGATCTACATTCTTCTCCTTGTTAGCGTTGTTATCTCCCGTCTTGCATGATTCACCCTTTTTCCGGCAACTTAGGTCTAGAACTCGGGTTTGATTCTGGTTTGAGGCGATATTACTTGAATAATCATGCTCAGTTGGAATTAATGGAGAGTTTTGTCAAGGACACTGATCGAAACCTAAGCTCATTCTACCTATCGTGTTCTCAAGATGAAACAGAAGTTGCTGAGTAACAAACAAATTGTTGAACCCAGCACTCGATGCACTGATATTCCTCCGATATTGCCACCATACAAAAACTGACGTTTATCCATCAAACCAGGCGTAGAATCCCCCTAGCTGTGTCATGAAAACAAGCAGGAAAAGCTAAAAGAGAATTCAATTGGAATACGATTCCGTTGAAACGTTTCTGCAACCAAGTAATCGATTAGAAGACTTGGATAAGATGACATGATAAGCGCAGGCCGATGTTGATATTGTGGCCTTATTGAGATAAGCAAGTGCTATCATTACAATGATGAAGTTAATTGGATGACAATTGAACTCATCCACGCCGACCTTACATGTATCATTGCCTAAAACACATTAAAAGAGTGGACGCCAGCGCCCTCTTTTTCAACGCAAGAAGTGCATGTTGATGCACCCGGAATGTTTTCTTTTCTAGAGCAGATTAGACAACTCTATTTTTGGGACACTTCTGAGAGAAAGGTTGCGGGCCTTGACATATTCCTAGCTGTAATTAACTTTCAGTATGCGTGATGAAAGAGGACCTTGGACCAACAAGGCTAGAATTTGCATTCATCCCATTTGCACGTAAGGACTTGATACACCCATAATAACACTGCATGATTTTGCAGTATTTCATTCTTTCGCTGACAGCCTTCACAGCTTCATTAACCGCGTAAACAAACCATAGAAAGCATGTTTTCTTTAAATGTCGGGTTTTATTGTCACGCCAAGATCGACTATCATATGGATAGCAATTGGTCTTCTTGTTTTGCTGTATAAGAACGGAGAAAACACAGTTTTCCGAAGCTCATCATAGCTATTGCCTGATATACAGCAACGAGACTGTGAGGTATTCAAGGAAAGCTTTTTCTGCTGAGATAGCGACATTAAGCGCGAGGAAGCGGTTTCAGCGTAGACAGTTATCACAATGTATGAGATTGATTTATTACCAACCTAAAAGCACGGATGTATACATTAGCCGGTTAAGGCAAAGGATTACGCATTTGAGCTACTTGTTATTTCTTGACAAGCTTTACGTGACAAATTACCACACTGTGATCTTAAATGCAAAAGGATTTTAAAGTTCGTCTGAACCATGGAGTCTAGATCTGTGGGCTGGATTAAAGATTATGGTCATTGAAAAGCTTTAAAATACAAACACTGTCGATGAAAGGTTTTGAATAGCGCTAGTAAGGGAATATTTATCACGAAACTAATCCAGTTAATTTTTCGATGAATGGAGGGACTATACAAAAAAACAAATATTTTACCAGACATTTCCAGCGTTAGACGTTTCATGACATGACCAGAAGTCGATGTGACAAAACAATATTAATAACTGCTAAATCATGAAAATGTTGATGACAAGTTGGAATTTTAAAAACTTTGACTTTGCCAGACTGATATTTAATTCAACGCAAAATTGCAAATCGTGGTTAACAGAGATGGTTTGCACACATGTTAAAAAAGCGCTGTCAAGAATTTTCTTTTTAATACGACCTTCCTGTAACAGGTCTTCGGATAAAACCAACGTTCCGCACTTTTCCTGAGGAATCTGTTGTCATGTTTTACCAATGAAAGGGTGCTTGAGTTCATTAGCGTAGCCAAGGGGGGACGGGGTGTATTTGCCCCCACTTTTCGTGCTGACTAGGTCTGTGGGTACATCCAGTACATTTGTCGGTACATTAAGCCTGTCGGTCGCGGATACCTTTTGCGTTTGAATTATCAAATTAGAAAATTGTTAAATCAGCTCCGGCGAAAGTTAAATTCGGGAAAGACGTTTAATAAAAAGCGTTTGTAAGGAATTCTTTTTTTGTTGTTGCTGTTTTGTTTTTTTAACCGACAAAAATGATAGGTCCAGTCAACCCTCAGGGCAAAGTGGTTGTGGTAGCGGTGATGGCCGAAAAAGAAGATACGTTGGTGTATATCATAGCTCACGTGATGTGCGCACTTTTGCGAATCATTTTTGAAATTTAATACCATTATATCAGCCAGAGGTAGCAAAGTAGAAATAATTTATTCCTTTATTGAATTTTAAGTTTTTCCTGCCTTCGGTTTGGTTAATTTTTATTTTCCCTTAATATTTGTCGGTACATTGCTAACATCTTGTCGGGTTCATTTGCCTAAAATTTCCCCTGCCCCCCCTTTCAAATTCCTGGCTACACGACTGCTTGAGTTTGTTTTAGTATTATTTGGTCTTAGTTTCCTATATCCGTTAAACATTCAGTTATTATCCCTTTCCAAAAGTTCATTCTACATGTGTTCCTATTTTCTTAACCAACGATATCCTAGCACGAAGCTGAATTGATCGATTTACCATGGACGTGTTACCGAGTTTAGAAACAATGGATTAACCCAGATGTGTTGAAATCTCAAAGCGAGTCAGGAATCTTCCAGTCAAAGTGGTACTAGTAGTCCGATTCGCGTAAATTTTACAGGAACAAAATTTAAACAATTTGATTAAGGTCCATAACCCCCGAATAGTTTCTTACCAAAGTACGGCAAACTGATCACGGTTCAGTACAATGCCAACCGATGAATGAAAATACAAGATTATTCTAAACGTTCCGAACGTGAAGGGGGAGCGACGGTGTAAACTGTTTAATACATCCACAAAATTCTTAAAACAAGGTACTTTAGAATTTCAAATGTTTCCCAATATCTGTACCTGTAAATTCTGGCAAAAGATTGGATGGTCACCGCTCATGGTTGACTCTCATTTCTTTCGTAATATGATCAATGTCTTTGAGTGTACTGGGACTCGTTTATACAGGGAGCCTCTGCAAGTCTAGGAATTCAAAAAGGACAACGTTAATAATCTTCACAGTCCAGGAGATTGCGATCTGAAAGTTGGTTAGATCCTTTCCCCTACGTTTCTTGACAAAACATTCCTTTAACTACCACTGAAAACTTTAATCTAGCACACAAAACTACAAAATCCGGTGCCAGCAGTCAATTTTATGAAATAAAGTAAAAAACAAATCCCGAAAAACAATGACATCTTGAAAACCGAAGATATGAGTTAATAACAAGACGAAGAATGATCGCGATGATAAAGTCGAAATATCATCGCAATCATTTGTCGTCTTGTTATTAACTCAAATCTTGGATTTTCAAGATGTCATTGTTTTTCGGGATTTGTTTTGGGTTTTTTTGTTTGTTTTTTTTTTTTACTTTATTACACAAAACTACACACGTCGCAGTTTCAAAATGATTTATAATCTGTAGAATCTATGATGCACCAAGTTATCTAGCAGTCTTGGGGAAAAGTGAAAGAGATATTATCGTATCATGCATCTCGCATCAAAATGATTTACGAGAAAGTGGAGAGGATGTATATCTTGCCACCCAAGTAGAACAGTGCCAATTTCCATTCGATCAGCGGAACGAACCACTTTACCAACGAAGGTCAAAACATTAAAGAATTTATTTAATTGAACGTTTACACAAAAAAGGAAAGGCGTGTAAATGGCGTGTCTCTACGTACATATGACAAGTGAACAAATAATGACTCGTGGACACGTCGATCAATTGTAAAAACATCATTTACGTCAAAAATTTAGTAACTTAAATTTTCCTTCGAACAAAACTGTAGTTGCGCCGCTCTCACAGAGTCTGAATTGCCATTAGGGGTAAGTAACACAGCCTCAACTAAGCTACCTTGAACTCGTAGGGTAAATGAAAAGAAACTTAATTCGCGAGTAGGGAGCTCAGGCGAGCCAATGCGACGTCGACTCAGGCCTAGTTCAAATGTAGAATATTTTACTCACGGAATCGAATGCACATGACCATGAACCAAGGATTTAGTTCATTTACATAAGAGTCGGCCCGTAAAAAAGATCAACGTTTGAACTTGGCTTGATAGAATACAAGACTTAGCCCGCAAAAAGCTTCACGTTTGAACTTGGTCACAGAGAATACAGAGTGTTATCAAGCTTTCCAAGATATTCAAATGGCAAAGGATTTTGCAGCCACTTTGGTGTACATAGGAAGGCTGGAAACGAAAAGAAAGCTTATTGAAAATCTATTGTTAAGGTGCACGAGTACAGCGGAAATGACGTCAAAAACGCTCCAGTGTTTCTAAGCATTTACACTCAACATCACGACATGGTTCTGGTGATATATGTATACTAGTAATGACAATATAGATTCGGAAAAAATACGTATCTCCCCTGAAGAATGAGGAGGAAATGTTTATTAATCAACAGGGTGTTAGCTAGTTTATCTACTAGTCTTCATATGATCAAATTGGCGAAAATTTTCAGTCAGATAAGTAAAACGGCAGTATAAAAGTAACGCAAATTCGGCAAAAGGTTTCCTCAGCTCGAGTGTGTCTACCGTTTTCAAGTTAGCAAGCGTTTATGATGGCTCTATAGACCATACTTGGTTTACTAAAAGATAGCATATCTGGTATCCTGACCTCGGTCATCAGATAGGCTGGGTCAACTTTCTATTTTATCTGATCTTATGAGTTCTTTCTTGCGAAGGTTGGTTAGTGAAACTCTAACTTGTTGTAGCATTACTTATACAAACCCCAGTATTTTCCAAAGACACCTCAAAAATTCCTTTCAAGGGCAATCGAAATCGATCAAATACTCCTTCGCTTTGATGCCGTTGATTAACGAACAACTCCAACAAGCTAATTCCACAGTTTCATTTGTTCCGACTCAGTTGTTCATTACACAGTATACTCTAATATTTTAATTCGCATTTAATCTTGTCGACGTTCCTCTGATTAATGCCGCAAAACTACGACAAGATTCATACACAAAGCGAGCTTCAAATTCACACGGGAACCTTCCCTGAATGACATGCGTGAAGGAATCCAAAGATGGTAGAAGGTTTAACGTTAATCATTCACGACAGTATTAAAGTATTAAGTATACCATAGTATATCAATATCCCATACGTAAAGTGAAATATCTACTGCATTCAAACGGCTCCAAGTCATCATTAATCTGACATGAAGAGACAACAAAGCATTTTGTCCGCACACAAAACAAAGAAAACAAAATAATTTATTACAGACAAGACAAGCATTTCGCGTTTTTAATCTGGTTGCGACAGTCCAGATTGTTTACTGAAACTCCGAGTTTCTTTCGTATCTAGTATTTGATCTTTTTGCGGAGAATAATTCCGTGTTTAATTTGATATATTACTAAGCTAATTCGTTATTCGCGTCAATTTCAAGAGATAAGTGGGAAGAGCACGGTTCACCGAAAAGAACACGAACTGAAGTACTAAATAAACAAGGATATTGCTCAAGGCGATACACGCAAGGGGGCCTATTAACTTTTAATTCCGAAAAGTTGAGGACCATTAAATCATAAGATAACTGGGACATGATCTCTCGAAGTGCAAGCAGGAAAAGAAACGGTTTTTAGATCAAACTGTTAACACTAAATAATAAAAATTGAGCATGAAATTGTGAAAGTGGAAGATCCTTGAGGGTACAAAAATTATAATATAATAGCTAGTCAGTATTTTAAGGTATACGCCGTTGAACTAGAGATAATCCCTGTTATCATAAGTAGCCGACGCGCGGAGACGCAGAAAGGTGGCGCTCATCAGCGTCTGTGCCATTCTCGTCCACACATCCCCTCATTTTTCTAAGGCCTCGTTTAAACGTGAAAAATTAAAAAGAATAATGGAAAATAAAATACAGTAAGAAATCTTCACTTTCCCATTTTTTTCTGTCATGCAATTCTTACAGAGTCGAACAAACGACGAATAAAAAAGAAGCGAAAACTAGGACGCAGTCCAAGAGTTCCTTTCACTCCGAAACAACTCACGACTCTGGAAGGAAAATTTCAGAAGATGAAATACTTGTCAAACGAGGACGTTGTTGCCCTTTGTGAAGACCTTGGCCTACCAGAACACAGAATAAAAATCTGGTTCCAAAACAGACGCGCGAGAGAAAAGAAAAAGCCCCAAGATGAATACATTGATGTCACTGGAGTGGAAAAGTAGTGAAAGGTCTCTCAAACAGTTATAAAACCCCAATTCGCTAATCAACAGACTATTTCGCATCAAGTGAAGGTCATATGCCGGGTTTAAGTTAGTCGAATAAGACAAACAAGACAAGATGAGATTAGTTGAGCTGATGAACTTTGTATCACAATAGGTTTCTGTTTTCCACCCCTTACAAAAATTCTATAAGCCATTTGACGCCTAAATTGCTATTGAAATCGAAACATTTTCAAAAATGAAATTCCAACTTTATGAATATAATTGCCTATCACAAAACGCGAAATAAAGCCATAAAGTATGAAATATAATAATTTTAATAGAACCTTTCGTCGCATCACGCAACATCATCAGAACACGAAGCGACGAACCGACCGTCCAATCAGGACTGTCGTATTCTATATTAAATGGCTTCGCTTCGTGTTTTCTCTTGTGCTGGGTTCTTTATATTTTTCATACGACTGCATTTCCCGCGTTGTTCTTCCCTGGCAATGAAATTTCCATTCGATATGCTCGGAATGGTGGGAACACTCGCACCCGAATGGAGCGAGAGAACACTAGTCCGGGTCTTCCAACCTGTATTTCTCGTTCTCTTAAGCGTCCACTCATGTTTCCATAACTTTCTGGGAACATTGAAAAAATTCTTTTCTGTTTTCATGGTCTTCATTATAAAGCAACATGCCGACATACAGAAACAGCATTTCTTTTGACAGTTGTAAAAGCATGAAGTCTGCTCGCTGTTCAGGATGACGAATATGATTGATTGACCTCTTCCATCGAGTGAGAGAAACACGGCTTTCAGCCAATCAACGTGCACGTTCTGGGAATCTTTTTTGATAATTAACCAATAGAGAATTGCTTGAGCGTCTCAGCGCTGTGATGGACACGTTAATGACGTCATTTCAACGGGATATATGCCTAATGAAATGCCGTCATAAATGTTTCAATCAGAGTACAGAAACACGAAAGCTATTTTCTAATTTTTTTTTTTTTATTAAATAAACAATGTTTCTCTCAAATTCTCTTGACGTCATTCATATCTCTATACTTTCACATCGAATGAAAATTGTATCTGTGTTTTGAGCAAAAACGAGGCCCGTTGAATCGGAGTGTGTGTATGACGCTTGTTACTTCATAAAGTTGGAAAAACTCCACATATGAAAACCCAGATGTGATACTTTGACACACGAAACAACGTATTTCTCTTTTGCATTATTATATACAGAAATAAATTTCATATATAAAATTTTCATTTTATATATGGAATTGGAATATTTTTGCATGGGTATGTGAAATGCTGGTAAGGGTTGGTCCGCTGATGACGCTCTGGTTAAGATGACCCACGACTGGAAAACAGATAAAAACGCACGGATAAACAGACATCAACTTCGCACTTCAAAAGCTTTTTAATGCAATACGATACATGCAGAGTCCCAATTCAAGAGTCAGAGAAGGAAACTTTACCCAAACAGATTCATGTATGTGTTTACTGAACTTTATTACCTCATACGAAAAATTAATGTAATCCCTAAGGTGATCAGTTTATTTATTAAGATATCGTATTTTGATTCTAGACCTTTGGACGTACAAAACAAATTTTATCAATGTAAATTAGAGGATGTATTAAACATGAAAGATAGTCAATAGTCTCGATTGAATTAAATAAAGGTAACATGTGTGTTAAAGCAAACCGAAACAGGCAAGATGCGTGGTTCATATGCAGCCAGAAATGTCGCATGACTGATTTCAAGATGTGGTTGCCGCTGACTTGAAGCAAGCTATAAACAAGTTTTAATATAGTTACTGAATTCAAGGATCCTTACTAACTTTACGGCAAACAAGCTCATTGCAGCTTGCTATGAGCAGAAAAAATCGTGATTCAGAATTGGAACTGTTTTGAAAACATATGTACGGATCACAAATTGCGCTATACGTGTATTTTCTCAACCAGGGCATTTAAACGAGGTTTGTATTTACGCCACTCAACGTACATTTAATCACTACTTTTTTCACTCCAAGAATTCCATTTCATTCATTTTTTTCATTTACACTTTTTAATCGCTCTACTTTTTTTTTACTGTCGATCGTCCTATGAGCTCTAAATGTTGCAGACTCTGACGTAACAGCCCGTCAAGACGTGAACTGAGATGGCGACTGAAAGTTATCCGTCATACGCAACCTGCTACCTTCTGATTACCAGTGAAACACTTTAACCATTGAGGTACATTGACTAAGACGATCCGCGAAAGTTACATACAGCGTTCACGTTTTTCAGTTGTAACTGGTACGGCAGCAAGAGCACCGACAGGCGTGGGAGTATCCTGGGCAACTGCCCCGGGACCCGCGCTACGCAAGGGGCCCGCTGTCGGCCGTGCCACGCTGATCCGCTAATTTTCTTTCATGATATGGGATAAATCAATTTTAGAAGTATTCAAATAATTCAAAACACTCAATAAATACCATTTATACAATATGAATGTGTGGAAAAACTTGTTCCAAGTCCCCACCGCCTCTGACGTCAGACTCCCCACGACCCTACCTTCCCTTGGGCCCATCTTGGCTCTCGGAGGTCCTGTATGGCGGTATTTTGTGCAATTTGCTGGGCATCGCTATTTACATCAAAGTCACGTTTTGTGCCTGAACAATCGATCGTAGATATGTTGAAAAAACGTTAACAATCTGTAACCGTATGATAAGTGATGAGACGCTTTAACCAATCAGCAACATGTGAGTGTGAGATGAATAGGAAAGGTTACATATATGTTAAATATAAAGCCCTTAACCGTGAGGTTCCCAACCTAGGGTACGCGAGAACTGCTTTTGGCAAGCGATCCCCCCGCATGCTCAACAACTGTCGTCAGTGAACATCGTTCGAAATTTATTCAAGGGTAGTTTTGTGCTTTCTCTCTTATTTCTCTTCCTGCTCACTTACAACTACTTGACAAATAATATCAGGACAGAACATTGGGGTACACAAGGGGTTTGTGAAAGATGCAAGATGTAACTGGCGAAAAAAAGGTTGGGAACCCCTGACTTAACCACAAGAACGGATGATGAACGTCGAAATTATTTCACTTTGTAACGGTTAAACATTTCCTCGAGACTTTTCCTTCTTCCAAGCTACTAATTGTGTTCTGCACTTGCGAAAACAATATTTCTCTGGCTTTTTCTCTGAAAGCTTTTTTTCGCCAGAACAGAAGGAAAGGGTTGACAGCAGAATTCGCGAACATGATTGTTTCAGCCCAAGGCGCTATCAAAAAGAGTGCAACGAAGTTGTCGGAATTAATGGCATTGTACGCGAGCATGACAACAGAAGGAAAATAAAACCAAATAACGGCTCCAACTATCAAGTAACAAGTGCTTGTCGTATGGAAAATCTCCGTCCGTGGTTGAGCGGTTTTGTGTTTCATTCGTGAAGGCGTTTGGGTCGACTCGATGATGTTCTTGTGGCGGCGAACAAGTCGTTGAACCCACACCCATGTTGTAATGACAGTGATTATAGAAAGAATAATAAGAATGACGCCGACTGATGAAAGAATGGCGTAAGAAATAGGGCCAAGATGGGACATCACAAACGCCAATGTTAGCAGCCACGTTGAAGTAACTGCGATTTTTAAGCGAAGACGAGAGACGATACTTTGGTACCCAAACGGATAAGCTAAAGTGATGAATCGTTCTATGCTAATAATGGCTACGGTCAACAATGAAACGCCGCAGCAAAAATAAGACATTAGCCTGGCTAACGTCCACATCAAGCAGTTGTGCGTACCAGTGATCTCTTTTACACTTCTCGCCATAAAGAGTGGTTGAACGATTGAGTTGACCATGAGATCGCTACAAGCAAGCACAACAAGAAGCATATTGGACGACGTCCTTAAGTTTCTGTTTCTCCAATAGACCATTATAACAAGAACGTTCAGGGAAATTCCAGGGATGGAAAGAAGCCCGTTTAATACGATGTAAGCAATATTTATATACAGATGGGCACCTTCAGCCGGCGAATTCCAATAAAATGTCATAAACGAACCGTTACAACGGATTAACTTCTCCGCAGAGGGACGCTCTGTATCATTTTCTTTCATAGTAAGGACTTCTTTTGATCTTGTTATTCTCGGCAAGATTTTAATCAGCAAATGTACGTTAAATCGTACATCGCTGCATCGCTGACGACGAAATAAGTTTCGACTGTCAAACAACTTAACCTTGAAGGTGACAGTGACCAATGTCAGCTGTTCACTGTTGAGGGACTGTTTTATTGATAAATCATACAACTAGAAAATCGTTATTTCAATTACGAGGCAGTCTCAGTCAAAACATAATAAACCTATACAGAAGAGAATAGATATATAACGTGTTTACACAGCTTGAAGGAACATCGCGAAATTAATGTGAACCACGGACAGAGGAAATGAGATTCTTTAATGTGTATTAACCTAAGTGTATCTTCAAATTATAACAAATTGATAAACGGGAGCCTCCTACATGGAAACACTGCAACGTGAAGTGTGTTAAGAGCAAATTTGTCAAAAATATCAAAATTGAATTTGTTACTAACACTCCTAATGTAACTTGACAAAATATGTGGACGGTTCGATCCGTCATTGTATAAGCATTACAGTTCACCACCTCTACAAGCTTTAAAAACAGCTTTCGAATACTTACAACTTATACAACGTTCGAAATTGATACACTGTTTATGACGCAATATAATGCATTGGCTTGGCCTAAAACTATTAAAGGCATGTAATAATGATGAACTTTCCGGTGTTTTAGTTGATAATATATCATGTTAACCACGGACTTTCTTTTAATATTCAATTTTCGTGTACGGACTTATTTTGTGACTAAAATGCTTAAAACACTTGTTCCTTGTTAGGGAATTCGTGACTGCAAATCTCAATGAACCACAGGCAGAGAGCGCGTTACTCTTAATTATATCATCGTTGGCTCAGTTTCTTTTGTTCTAGAGAGGTTTATCACTAACTTTTAAATACTTCGGTCACGGTATATAATTACCATTATGTCCCGATATTTTCACTGTGTTTCGTCGCATTCGACTGATTTTTGTCATTGTAGTTACAAGTAGAAGCATTCCCTCTATTATATTACATAACCCCGGACATATTTATGCATCGTACTTCTCAACTAGTTTTATAAATTTCGAAACGTCAAAGTATAGAAATCCGGCAGCCGTCGGCTTGTATTAAAACGTTCACTTAGAGCAGATTTGTACTGCTTGGTAGAGTCAACCAGGGCAACACACTTCTCACACGTGACTGGAGTGAAGCCATTAATCAGACGAACGCACGAAAAGACAGGTGCCACGACGAACAGGTTTCATTACTATCCTTAATATGTCTCCAAGTGACTACACGCTCGCTCAATATCAAGAATTTATATTGTTTGACTAATGATGCGAAGTAATAATCTCGCCACCAGCTGCCTACCTGCTGGCAAGATTATTACTTCGCATTATTTAATGCGAGAAGCCACTGGAATGATGGACCTAGAAGATTTTCAAAAGGCAAAATTGTCCTTCAACAAAAATTAGTGAAAGCCCATCCAGAGTAAAATGGGAGACGAAATATATTAAAAGTATCTCGTTTTCTGGTTATTTGGGAGAGTACTACCTTCGAACTTTTTTTCATATACATGTAACTATTAATATACATATTCAAATATACATATTCAAATATATATATAAAATACATATTAACATAGATATGCAGATACATAAATATATATATATATATATATATATATACGCTCCCACATTTCGTTGTTGTTGAGCACTCCATGGATATATAACGGTAACCAATAGCGTTAAACAATGCCCACCGCTCGAGTAGAGGTTTGAGCACTCTGTTCTATTATCGATTCATGTTCGTTTCGAGCTGCACTAATGAGCTGTAGTACAGCGAAACGTACGTCTGCAGATCGTACATATATACATATGTATATATATATATATATATATATATATATATATATATATGTGCTGTATATGTGATATGTATAAATTTGTACGGTTATAGGTATATATATATATATATATATATATATATATATTACTATAATATATGTATACCTATAACCGTACAAATTTATACATATCACATATACAGCATACGCAATTCTAAAATTCATTAGGAATTCATATTTGCATTTGTGTATGTATAACCACATACATATGTAATATATAATCATTGACTCAAAACCAAGATATGAGTTCATAAATTATACAACTGAGATACCTTACACATCTCTATGTGAATGATGCGGTCTTGATATGTCTTGTTAACCCTAATTTCTCTATAATTTTGACTAATTGGGCCGCTCGGCTCCCTTATTTGGTCTCATTAGCAACCAAGGCCTTAACCTTTTCAGTTCAGTTTTAAAGCGCTCACAATCCTAAGAAACCAGAAAACCATGCACTACTAAGGTCTACGAACTAAGGTGTGCTGCAGGTGTTCGTCGCTCCAGTGTTTTACGAAACACCTTGCCCATATCAAATAATTGCAATACTAATGGGAACTGTTTTCATACTGCAGAACTTATATTCGAAATTTTTTGGCTCGAATATGGCTTCGTAAAACGAAGGGTGTTCAATGTATTACATTATACACTAAAACAATTATGAAATATATTCAGACGTTTAACACTATTTTTTTAAATGACGTTTTTTAATTCTGAAGACGGACGGCGTTTCAATTCATTTTTTTTTTTTAATTAAAAAGAAGTTCAAAAAGCAAACATGTTCCCGGTAAAATTATGAAAATCTTTATGACTGTATATTCAGACATTGCATTTGAGTTCTATGGCTAAAATTTGGTAACAGTCGGATTCTTATGACTACGTCTTTTTCACGCAGATTAGCCTATACATATACGTTAAATTGACAAGTCACTGACAAACAACCTGTTACTTAAATAGCAAGAAAAAGGTCTAAAATACACGTATACTTACGAAGTAAGAATCGAAATGAGAAAATCTATGTGAATACTATTCATGACAGTTGATAACACAAAAGATCAATTGAAGTAACTGCTTTTGACTCTCAAAACATAAATAAAAACGGGGAGCATGGACGATGAAAGCTTTCAAAAAATTTCTACCAAGAAAGGAATTTTAATTTTCAAAAAGGTTACAGCTCAGTTATTCCGACTAAAATTTCTCAAAGGAAAAACACACAATTGCTGCATCTTTTGTTTCAAACGAATATTTCCGCGTTCCTGCCTAAATCAGCCCAGTCCATTCATAAACTATGGGTTTTATCGAGAACATCTTTTAGTAAAAAATACCATTGACAATGAAGTCTTTCTCAAAAAATGTGACGTAACTTTACCGGTTATATGTTACGCTAATGTGAATATTTTCCAATAGATTTGGTCTTCCTAACTTTTTTCTTGATATTCGGTAATTTCTCCTAGCCACAAACCACAGGAAAGCATAGTAATTTATTCCTCCATCCGAAAAGAATCTGTTCATCCTTTGCTCTCATCCATCAATTTACTTTATGGTTCATACCTTCGGTTGGACGATGCAATCATTCGATTACAGTGTGCTTAATAAAAACACTCGATAGTACAAAATTTAGAAGCTTCTTAGAATTAATATAAGCCGCACTTCGACACTTGCGGAGAGAAGTTGTCTATTTTCTTTGTTTAGTTTGAGTTTCATAGGTAAACTCAGCCGAGATAGTTCTGATTCATTCACCCGCCATAAAATAAAAAAACTCAACTCGTTGGCATTCTTCTTTTTCCTATCATTCTCACCTCTTTTACATGGCTTTGACGGCTGTAGTAATACTGAAACACAAGCAGTAAGCAAAGTACACACCACAAAGGGTATATATATATATATATATATATATATATACAGAAAATTTCGGTTGTCACTTGGTCGACAGAGCTCTATACCGTAAGGTAGAGTCAATATTATAGTAGAAAGTTAAAAAGGCTAAAACAATTTCTCTCTCATATATATATATATATATATAAAACACATGTCTGTCAATTACGAGTTATTTGCAAGACAATGCTTGAATTCTCACAGTCCTTTGGTCAGACATTTCTATTCTTTGCGGGATAATTTTTAAGCCACTAAATCCAGAAGTCACGAATCATTGCAGCTAAATAGCTCGCTTATGCGCACAAGATTAGACCTTTTACAAAGACACACATATGCACACTATTTGGCTTGTCCTTCTTTGTCCTTATTGCCCAAGACATCTCCTCTTAAGTAGGAATTCTCTAGCTGTCTTTTTAAAATCTCTCTTTCGCCAAAGGACAAGCAACGGGTTCAGAAAGGAGTTGGCGAACATTAATGTGTCGGCCCATGGACAAACAACAAAAATCAAAACGAAGTTTGTAGGTTCAGAGGAAAAATATGCCATCATCAAAAAAGCCGGAAAGTAACAGATTAGCGCCATTGAGACAATAAGGTAACACGTTTTTGTGTGTCTAAACGCTAGCTTGCGATTCCTGGTCTTATTTGCCATGGTCGACGGCATCTGATTCATTTTAATGTTGTTCCTGTGTCGACGAAGAAGTCGGTGAATCCAAACCCAAGTTGAAATGATAGTGAATATACTTGATAACAAAAGAGTCGCGCCAACAGTCAAAAGGATCTTATACGGAACGAGACCAAGGTGAGAGATCACTAGTACGAAAGTAGCTAGCCAAGTTGAGACAACTACGGTCTTTAAACGCGTTCGGGTGAGAATCCTTTGGTGGCGATAAGGATATGCCAACGTAATGAAACGTTCAATGGTGATGATAACAACGGTTAATACTGAAACTCCGCAACAAAAGTAGGACAAGAGTCTAGTCGATGTCCATAGCAAACAATGATGTACACCAAGAATTTCTTTTAGCATTCTGAGCACGAAGAGAGGCTGAACAATAGCAGTAACCAGAAGATCACTGCAGGCTAGCGTCACTAGTAGCATATTAGACAAGGTTCTCAAGCGATTATTCATGCCGTAGGCAGAAATCAGGGCCATGTTAGCAAAAGCTCCAGACAACGAGAGAAGGATATTCATGACAACAACAATAACGTGTGAGTAAAGATGGGCGCCTTTCACGACAGAGTTCCAGTAATATGTGACGTAGAAATCGCTACAGCGACGCAAGTTCCCCGTGAACTTAGAATCTGTAAGATTCTCGTCCATGGTAACACGACTTTACTGCAAATTTTTTTTAGTCATCTCGCAAAAGAATCCCCACGGATTCGTGCCTTTTCGCGACTTTTTCCAAACGTGAAGTTAGTGGCGAATGAATTCACGCAATTTAATCCCACGACTACTTAAACAATTTTACTGTTTGCTGACGCCATAAATGAATTTATTGATCAACGCGAAGTTACTGGATAACGCGTCTTCCTTCATGTCAACAAATATTGCCTAATTATTCTGCTAACGGTCACAACTAGGTGGCCTATCCTCTTACTCGTTTGTTACATACAAATACGTCCTTCGTAGGACTGTCGAGTACTGACCTAGTGATTAAATTAAATACTGACTTATACCATGTTCACCAATGGTATAACATCTTGCCAACAAATTAACATTACAGAAAAAGCGAAATACATGATCATCGGATCGAGGCAACGATTAGGCGCAATAATGAGAAGTCCGAATATAATAATCGAAGATGAAATGTCAAACGAGTGAAAGACAAGAAAGTCTTTGGAGATGATCTGTTGGAATGGAATGTGCTATTAATGATGTATTCCTTGCCCGTGGTACCTCAATTCAATTATTACATCCTCGGCCGTTTGGCATGAGAGTCAAAACCTGGCATGACAGGTTCAAAACCTGGCATGACAGGCTCAAAACTTGGCATGACAGAGTCAAAGCCAATAGTACCCATGTCAATAAATTGTTAAAATTTCATAAAAGCGTTGCTCGCGTGATAACCAGTTCGAACGATAGTATCAGATCTTCCGAAATATTTGAGACACTAAAATGGAAGCCACTGCAGCAAATTTCGAAAAACGCGGGCTAGCAATGATGCTCCAAATTCTAAACAATTATTAACACAATTATGCGGCATCTGCAAGAATAATGCTTACCAGCTGTGAAACAATAATTTGAAACTATAACTTCGTTTACGATGTAACATTTTTTGGGAACGGCGCGGCCAAAATTTTGGCACTGATGCCGCTATTTTTTTTTTTTTCAGAGTGTAAACGGTGCGGCCTTCTCAAAATTTGGTACCTTTGCGAGAAAATTTAGCCGTACCGAGTACCTCTGAATATGTAAGGTCTCGGCAAGGCTAATTTGCCATGCCGTGCCTAAAAAGTTACAGTGTATACTCAATCTGCCCCCGATCTTTGAGGGTTTCAGAACTTTTCAGCCAATCGGGATGCTTTATGCTCTAAGAATTCTGTATTGAACTCCCTTTTTTGACTTTCTTTGTATGTTATCTTGAAATTGCTCTCATCCCACCAATCTGATTTGAGACATATTTCCTTGTACATTACAGTAATATAAAACTTTCTATTTCCACTCAAATCACCTAATTGAAATAACGAAAGTTAAAGGATACAGTTAACGTTGACAGTCAAGGTCTGCTTACAGAGATCGACAAGCAAATCATGGTTTGATTACCTTTCAACAAGACAAAAGGGAAACAAAGCACTCGACGCGAGTAATTATTGGCTGATCAGACATACAGTTTGTAACTCGACGAAAAAGATGCGGGAACATGACAAGCTAGCTTCCTTGACCTTTTTTAATATAGTATCTAAGTTTAACCAGCAATTCTCTCGCAGTATTCCTAAAGTCACTTTTTCGCCAAAACAGAAGCAACGGGTTAAGTGCAGAGTTGGCAAACATCAGAGTTTCTGCCAAAGGAGTGACTAGAAAAATTGCAACAAAGTCGTTTGGTTCAGTCGAGAAATAAGCGAGCATCACAAGAGTAGGAAAGTAACAGAACAGCAGAGCGGCGACTATTAAATAGCTCGTTTTAGTCGTTCGAAACACCTGCTTGCAATTTAAACTCTTGTTATCCATGCTTGAAGGCGTTTGAGTCGTTTTAATTCTTGCCCTATGTCGACGGAGTAGTCGCAGAATCCATAGCCATATTGCAACGATTGTTGAAATAGTGAACAGCACAAGACCGGCACCAACTAACACGAGAATATTATATGGAATTAGGCCAAGGTGTGATACGACAACAGCAAGTGATGCAAACCAGGTCGAGGATATGGTGATCTTCAAACGAGTCGGGGTGAGAATAGTACGGTGGTGATACGGATAAGCCAAGGTAATGAAGCGTTCTACAGTGATAATGCCTACGGTCAACAACGAAACTCCACAAGAAAAATACGAAGCAAGTCTCACCCACGTCCACAAGAAACAATCATGAGTACCGAAGACCTCTTTTAGCATTCTGACAGCGCAAAGAGGTTGGACTACGGCAGTCACCAACAGATCGCTAGCAGCCAGCGTCACCAATAGCATATTGGATAAAGTCCTCAAGCGCCTAGTTGTTCCGTAAACAACAATGATGAGAACGTTTGCAAAGGTCCCACAGAGCGACAGGAGAACGTTAATAAAGATTGTGACAACGCCAACGTATAGATGAACGCCAATCGCCGCGGATTTCCAATAAAATGTCACAAAAAAATCACTACATCGTCCTAAATTCCTGGAAAATTCAGACAGATTTCCTTCCATTCCGGCTTTAGATCTTCGAAGGTATCCTTGACGTTGAATTTCCTCGGGAATGCTACATAAGCGTAGTTTTCTCCCGGAAGAGAGCTTTTTCGGACAAATGATTTGGTCGTAGCATACAGCCTGTCTATATGTTAAATTCGAGCAAAACGTTGCCCCTGTTAAGTAGTAAAAATCTTTCTGTCCGCCTCAACCATAAAGAAATGGACAAACGAACGCTTTGAAACAACCCTATTAGTTCAAAATCCGACTAAAAGTAAACAAAATATTTATGATTGTATAGCCTACCAATAATTAAACTTGTGGTAATCAAAACCCCAGCTAATTGGTTTTTTGAAGACATATTGAGATGTTTTGAAGAAAAACAGTGAAAGAGGTGAGAAACGGTTCATTTACAATGGTAATACTAAGAAAGAAACTTTGTTCTGATTTAGTCTGTTTTAATGCGTGTATGACATCTAATTTAACAGTCACAACAAATTATGTTTTCAATGCCAAATAAAGCTCACATGACAGAAGCGTACTGCACACCAAACAGCCAATCACAGCGTGTCTTATGTAGCCTCAAACAAACAGCTGTAAAAAAACAACTCAGGAAAGCAAACTCCAATCTATCTTGCAAGCCACGTAATTGCCCCCGATACAGCAGCTTGTGTACTCGATTTTGCCGTGTTGACGACGATTACTTGAACTTTTGTCGCCAAATTGTCCTTAAGAAGTGTTCGTGTCTCTTCAAGATAGTTGAAGAACAAGAATGTATGACCAATCCTTTGTCATGATAATAACACGAGGTTTGATTTAGACTAAGCCGAGGTAAAAAGCCAACTAAAATGGTCTGAGAAGAGAAGTCTGGTTCGTTGGCTTTCTATATTAACAAATTATAATCATGACAGTTGGACAGGTAGAAGCATTAAGTAAACAATAGTATCAGTAAATGTATTTCACAAGTTCCTCGCACTACTATTCTTAGGAACATCGGTTCTAGATATGAGATCATCGCATTGTTTACCGAGAAATTCTCTTGATTCCTCAATCTTTTGTATCGTCGTTACTAACACGTGAAAATTTGTTTGGAATTGGATTTATTTTTTTGCCCGAAAAACTTTCGAACGGCAGTTACACCGATTTCTCTTCGCTAGAAGATTAAGCAATAAAGAAAACATTAATGTTGGGATTAATGAACTTCCACGAAAAATACAAAAATAGTTCTGCTGTTATGGAGTTACATAATCGCCATCTGGTCTTGGGATGTTGAAATTTCAACGAAGTTGAAGTAACACTAGTCCTTTGGACTCGTGTTATTTTGATAGTCTTTGAAAAGCTCAATCGTGCGTGTTTTTTCCAAATTGCACTCGAAACCATGCTATTACCTATACACAAAACGCAACCTAGTGTTCCTTCAGTTACACATCAGACGTATTTGCAAATTCACTGCTTCATTGTTTTTCCTTTTCCCCTGGACAAGCAGGATGAACGTTTATTTGTGACTGACTTTCGTAAACATTTGGAGAGTTTGCCCAATGTTTATTGATGGTATTCATTCGTCATGTAATATTTCAAGTACGAGTTGGTGTTCTTCCTCCGATTTCTAGATACCGAGAAACGAGTTGAAAAACGAGGCAAAGCCGAGTTTTTTTAACGAGTTTCGAGGTATCTAGAAATCGGAGGAAGAACACTAAACTAGTGTTTGAAATTACTTCTCAAACGAACCAGTATTTTAGGTGAAAATCCAGCCGAAAGTTGGAAAAATTCAGCTGCAATCTTCCTCCGATTTCTAAATACTGATTATGTATTTCTTTTGTTTTTTCTTCTTGAATTATTAATTAGTTTGAGAATATTAATGCCCAGCTCAAAATTCGAATGTGAATAGCCATAACAGGATAAAACACGATAAATAACAAAACATGTTAGTTTAGACAAGCTTTACTGACGTTTCGTTGCTAACGCGCAACATTTTCAAAGTAACATAGATGATGGATAAGGTAAGGTTATAAATACGATATTTACAAAGTGTGAAAATTAATTAGCCAATGAGAGGAGAAAAGGTGTGACACCTTGTAAATATCGCATTTAAAACCTTACCTTATCCATCATCTATGTTACTTTGAAAATGTTGCGCGTTAGCAACGAAACGTCAGTAAAGCTTGTCTAAACTAACATGTTTTGTTAATTATCGTGTTTTATCCTGTTATGGCTATTCACATTCGAATTTTGAGCTGGGCATTAACATTCATCCTACGACTACGATTCCCGCCTGGTAAATCCTTGGTCATTAGTTTGAGAATATTATTTGAAGTGCCTCAACACAATTTCCGTCATTGCCAAATTCTAGAACTCTAATAGTTGACATTTTAACTCGTTATTATTAATTTATTATTCCGTTTCCTTCTCATTTACTAAAAAGAAGGCTAAAAAACCAAAGAATAAAAATTGAAAGGGCGACTAAATCTTTGAAGCTGACGACCACTTTGACTTATTTTGAGAGCCAGTAATGGCCCCTTGCAGTATAGGTTAACTTTGTGCCCTGTCTTGTCAACGTAAGGCCCATACGTAAGCCACTTACAGGAAATGCCCAAATCAAGATAGTCCTCTAGTTGCATGTTTGTACATTTACTGACATTGTAGAATATCGCTTTGAATTTGTTGGCCAACCGGATCATGGCGCCTGTAAGGTTGTTTCACGCGCGCGTCGACGAATTTCCGCGGCGAGGGGAATTTTCAACATAGCGGGAAGCAACTGAAGTCGTACATCACGGATGATAAAAGCGATTATAAGATCATTTTAAAAAATATGGCTTACAGTCATCTTTAATTACTTACATAAATAATCATTTCTCTAAAAACTGCGCCGGATTCCTTTGTATTCATCCTCCATCAACTTGAGTTATTGCTTCCAAACACTACGCGTTGAAAAGTACGTAAACACCTTGCGGAAAAAGATAAAAAAAAGATCAAAAATGTTTAACGCTGACCTTGAATTGTGTACTTATTTAGACAACAATGCCTCGATTGAACTTTATAAAATTGTTTTAATTTCATATGTCAAGAATTTTAATCTATTGTTTTCGACTTTATTTCCTTGAATTATGACGTTCACGTGGCCTCTCTGGGTGTCCGTCATACAGTTTGTATTAGAATAAAATAACTAAAGGTCATACTTCTGTGAATGTTACATCTACAAAAGAAAGAATAAATCTTGACTGTAAATGATTTGTCATCACATGGCCGAAATCATGCTTAATTTTCGCTGGTATATTTTTCGTGCCTGGTGAATGGATAAAAGCATGCTCTCCTATCAGTTTAAGTTTGCTCTCTCGTTCCCGTTGCTTCACAACGCAGCTTAAAGAGTAATTCTTTCGCAGTATTTCTGAAGTCACTGCTTCGCCAGAACAGAAGCACTGGGTTAAGTACAGAGTTAGCTAACGTAATAGCCTCCAGCCAAGAAAATACCACAAAAATTACGACAAAGTTGTTTGGCTGCGTAGAATAATAAGCAAGCATTACAATCGAGGGTGAATAGCATAGGAAAACGGCCAGAACAACAATAAAACTTGTTCTCGTATTTCGGAACACCTGCTTGCGACTGGTGGTTGTCTGTGACACGGTTGAGGGTCTTTGAGTAGCTTCGATGGTGTTCTTGTGCCGGCATAGCAGCCGGCGAATCCACAACCATATTGAAATCACAGTCAGTCCACTCAATGACAAAAAACTGGCGCTAATTGACAGAAAAACAGTGTATGGGAAAAGGTTGAGGTGAGAGACTACGAATGAAAACGTGCCAAGCCACGTGGATGCAACTATAACCTTGGCACGAGTCATGGTGAGAATACTTTGGTGTCGAAAAGGAAAGGCCAAAGTAATGAAGCGTTCTAAGGTAATTATGGTAACAGTTAACAACGAAACTCCACAGCAAAAGTAATACGTGAGTCTGTTAACTGTCCACAGTAAGCAATTATGGGTGCCGTAGATCTCTTTGAGCATTCTCACCGCATGTAAAGGTTGTACAACAGCAGTTACCAAAACATCACTGCAGGCTAGTGTCACAAGAAGCATGTTGGACAATGTCCTCAAGCGGTTACGTTTAGCAAAAGCTGTAATTATAAGAAGGTTCGCAAACGTTCCGACGAGTGAGAGAACGACATCTACGACCATTAAGATTGCATTTGTGTATAGATGCATGCCTGTCGCCGGTAAAGTCCAATAATACGTCACAAAGAAATCGTGGCAGCGTCGTAAATTACTTGCGGACTTGGCATCAGTAAGATTCCCTTCCATGGCTAGCCAATTAAATAATTTTGTAAGTCGAAATTATCCTCCACTACTGATCTTCGGGTTAAATACTGTACGACGTCTCAAGCTGCTTTTCAAAAAAACCTTTCTAACGTATAAATTAATTCACCACATTTTCCCTCTGTGTGAAGTATACAGATACCTAGAATCCAAACTAAGTTCGCGTATTTTAGAGGAACTTTGCATTTAGGAATAGGAGATTCCAAATTCGTAGCGACGACTTCGAAAAATCACCCCTGCTTGAAGCTTCACTAGCAATAAACAAACCTCGCATTATGTGCATGATCTGCTGGTCGATTTGATCAAATCATACATCAGGTTTACTATGACAGTTCTTCGTGCAAAATCAATAGTGACATTCAATGTGGAATGGGGGAGGAGTTTTTATTTATTGCTATTGCTTAAATATATGTTTTAGAGCACACCAGACAATGCTTCCGGTTATCCCTAGAGACTCCCGGCAAAATGACCCATTTGCCGAAATCTCCCGAATTTCTCACGGATATTTTTCGATTAAAATAATGAACAAGAAAGGCAACCATCAATGGCCTGTTTTAACTTAATTGTTGCGCAATCTAATAGTTAACCCCTTTCCAATGAGCGAGTTTTTTTCAATATTGCGGCTACTGTAACAGGTAGCCTGTACCATCCACACAGATATATATATATATATATATATATATATATATATATTTCCTTGTAACTTAAAGATATGGTGCGAATAAACAAGTTGTTGTTGTTGTTGTAGATTCGAGAGAGGACCGTATTTGACATGTGTGCATCATGACATTCTGGTAGTAGTATTTGGTCTTAATGATTGCACAATTGTCTCTCACGTGGATGAACGATCTTCAAGCTCGATATTCAGAAAATGATTTCTGAGCCCCAGACGGGGATCGAACCCGCAACCTTCTGATGACCGGTTAGACGCTCTAACCATTGAGCTACCGAGACTCAGATGGTGAGCTAAGGTGCAAATTGTTTTTCTGAGCCCCAGACTGAGTATCGAGCTTGAAGATCGTTCATCCACTTTAACATATCCAAGCTCTCATGTTTCTCAAATATCAAACTGTCTCTCACGTCCTGGACAAACACTGCGAACATAAAAAAAAAATTAAAAATACGAAAGATATAATTTCATTCATCAAAGATAACAAGACTGAACCTAAGTAAATAAACCAAAAAGATCCTTTCTCCTTCTTGATAAGGTGATACCTGAAGTCCAACATATTATATCAAGGGGATAAAATTCGGTTTGGGCAAATTGCATTACCGAAAATTATTCTTTTATACAAAGGTTTTTGGAGGTTACTTGAGGCATTTGGGAGTTGAGAAGAGTTCCACCACATCCATATCGGGAGTCACCGTAGATTTTCAAAAGAATTACCGATTATCATTACGTTAATTACGTATTGCAATCGTTTCATTACGTGTGTTTTTCGCTTGCGAATATTCCCGCAAGGGTAATGTCTTTGACTAAATGTTTTATCTTAGATTAACCTTATTATATATGGTAAAACCTATTATATCGTGAAGTTCATCCTTGGAGTTCTAATTGTGTTTAATTTGTAGAATACGGTTGGATTCTGTGATTTTTCAATCAAATGTTCCACTTGTTTTCTCCAACAACATTGGTATTATCTCGGGAGTTTATCCATTGGTGACAATGCTCATAATCTTAGAGAAAGTAATGTTTCGGTAAGATTTATCCAGCGGGTTGTTTGCGGATCGATGGTGTCTGTCATACCGTAATGCAAATGCCTGTTGGTCATTCTTACGTAGATGCAGTGGTCCGGGTCACAGAGGACACATTTGATGGCACGGATTAAATCTTTCTTCAAACAATGATTTTTGGCTTTGGACGCTTCGCACAGTTCTCATCTCAGTCCGGACCGACTGACTTTGTCGTGAGGTGAAGATTGTACTCACAGGTTCTTTAAGGAGTGGCTAGGTCGCTGTATTAATCTTGTGTTTAAATGATTGCGTCTTATAACTTCATCTCGGCAATGAATCCTTCAGAGGTAAATGGTATGACCAGTGAAGCATCTGGCACCAATTTGGTTGTGTGGCTTTCGTGAAATGTACGTCTTTGGGTTGCTTTTTTGACATAATCTGCACTGCATCCATACCATTTTGCCCTTTTCATGACTGCCTGTGTACTGCCACAGCCAAGAGTTCCCAGTTGGAGCATACTGAATAGAAGGTCTCGTCTGTGTTTTAAATCATTTTCAGACTGCGGCCTTCTTAAAGATTCATAAAATCTGGGTATCCATGCTTCAATATCTAGCCATGCCTAGCACGTCTACTGATATAGCTCTCGGCGACCTTAAATTGCCGTGTCGTGCAAAAATTTAGACCTTGCAGAGCCCAAAAGTCTTAGTCAAAATGGAGGTTCTATTTAACATCTAAACGACAAAAATGTACAACTACCCAGCAGAATATATTTTCTGTGACCAGCGATATCATTCGTTTACTCTTCGAGTTAATGCGTTCCTCGGTTCTGACGTTTAAACACCAACTTTCTTTGAGTATCCCGAAGATCTCGTTTTCGCCAAAACAAAAGTAATGGGTTCATTGCAGAGTTCACATACAGTATTGTATGCACCCAAGGTCCTGTTTGTCGGAATTCAAAGAAGCGCTCAAGTCCGAATGATAGACAAACAGCCAAGACAAATTCAGAAAAATAACAGACAAGCACACTTCCAGCAATCAGGTAACTAGTTCTTGTTGATCGTAACATGTTCTTGTGACAGATGGTTTCGCGTACCAGATTTTAAGGCAACTGGATTGTCTTTATCATCTTATTGTGTCGGCATACAAGACCGTGAATCCAGATCCATATTAAGAGGACTAAGAGGACCGAAAGAAAGATTAGAACTGCTTCTATTATGAAAGCTGTTTTAGTTCTAACGAGATCAAAAGCGCCAGCCAAAACTAAAGCAAACAGCGCAAGCCAAGTTCCAGTAACTGTGAGGCTCAAACGGTTTGAAGAGACAATGTCTTTGTAATGGAACAGATATGGCAAAGTGATAAAACGTTCGATGCTGATGACAACAATGGTCAGTAACGAAAATCCACAGCAAAGTTAAGACATATTACAAACCAAAATAACCAACAAACACGGGTATGTGCCATACATTTCTTTCACCATTAATATCACACACACACAGGTTGCACAATACAAGTAACCGTAAGATCAGTAACTGCAAGAGGAAGGTATAACAGGTCTGTAGATGTCCGCAACTTCTTGTTTTTCCCGTAAGCTGCTATGACAAGTACGTTGACGACTGTTCCAACGGCAAAGAGTAGAATACTTGCAATAACGACGCAAAGTTTGGAATAAAAGAAAGTCTCAGTGGCAGGAACATACCAATACGTCACCGAAAGCATGCCGGGACATTTAGTCAAAGTGTATAGATGCTGCACGCTTGTTAAGTTGGGAGACATGGCAGAAAAAGTACGTACCGGTTCTTGGAACATTTTCAGGTTGTTTCGGAGAGCAGAATACAAAATATGTTTATTGAATTTTCTCACACAATTACCCAAAGATGTAGCTTGAATCATCACCTAAATAAAATCATTTCAGTCAAGCACAAAGGTGAAATAATACAGTGAAACAACAGGCGTTTGCTGGTCTCTAAATTAGTAGTGCATTTCATTCCTTTTTTTAATCACAGCCGACAGACGTCTGTTGCATAAGCAGCTGCGATTACATTTATCCTCTTATTTTTCAAATAGGGTAACTTACTAGCGAAGCATGCTGGAAACATGCAGCAGCCCTTTCCCGCATAGAAAGCCTCGCAAAAATTAGAATTTTATCATTAGCACGACAAAAGGATGGAGAAAAATACATTTCCTAGACATCTGTGTTTTAACATTGGCAAAAATCGGGAAAAATATTTTGTAACTATTGATCAATAGTCTTCAGTGTTGTACCAACTCTGGTGAAAAATAACAAAAATTATCCATATCACGCCACGATTGCATTGAAAGAACTGGAGGTTCTGCTATATTATGTGGATACAAAAACAGAAAGAGGTATACAGAGTGACAGGGACTAATTTTCACTAGGAAAATATTAAAATCTAGAAGAAGACGAATTAAACATCAATTACTTTTTCCTTTGGTTCATGAAGTGAAGTCCACATCTGCTAAATGTAAACATGACTTATTAAAAAGCTCGAATTATGATTTAGATTAAGAGACTGCGAATCGTTTATTACAATCCACGAAAAGCGTTCTCTCGAAACGTTGCTTAACTCTAGTTTTAGTTTCGACGGCTTATCAACCGTCTAGCTCCCTACTAGTTGTTTTCCACTGGATACGCAGTTTTTTTACTTTTATGCCATTGTTTCGACCTCAACTCAACCGTGCAGGCACTTACTAGCAATACTCATAAAGACAAGGACGATTTTACAGGCGGACAAATTAATGTAAATAGACTGGAAGTATGAGGAAGTTTCCAACAGTTGCAATTAAGAATGGACAGCAAGGTGTTTACAACAATGTTTAAGATGAGCATATTCAATTCGGCATCTTACCCCCGAGAATTCGAATAACAGACCACATACAATCCAACACAACGTTTCAGGATTGATGAATTTGTCTGGCCAGTTTCCATGAAAAGCAATAATTCGCTTTAAATTTCAAGCTACTGCTAAACGTTTGACAAATTAGATGCTACATCGTTTCACCAACTTTTCATAATTATTTCTGAACCTTTAATTGCAAAAGATCGTAAAAATCTAAAGGTCTACAATCGCCAAAACTGTCAATTTATAGCCCGCTACATGATGTTTATTAAAAAACAACAAAATTTGAATTTTAAATGAAAATATTAGTGTCCTTTTATTAGCGCCTACCAATTAACGTTAATACTTGGATATGAATAAAATAAAAAATGTTTACCGTCTGTGGGTTTAATAATTCGAACGTTTTGCTGCATAGTCTGTATAGCATTATTAGCAAGAGAAACAACAGACTTCTCTCCAGATTTGCTTTAATCTATGGTCATTCAACATTCCAATACGAGGAACATCTCAAAAGGTCAAAACCAAGACGATTTGAGAGAGAAAAATTTCGACCAAATTCCATGGTCATCAATGGGCCAATAATGGCGGATGCATAATGACTTTAAAGTCAAGTTGAAACATAACTGATTCAAGTTATCTTGTTTTTGAACGGTTTCTCGAGTTTTCAAGATGCTCTTTTTCATATCTTGTATTGTTTTGCATTTCATTACAACGGCTGCCTGTGTTTTTTAAAGAGCAAGGTTGACTAAAACTTGTGGGCTTCAGTACGCGTCCAAAAAGACCTTTCAAGGTTAAGAGAAACCGTTAGTATTTTTTCAGTAAAATATCCACCTTATTACAGCCATATTTATGACAGGTAAAATTGTCTGCCGTCATGCAGAGTAAAATAATAAAATCTCGGATACGGATCAAGAAAAGTTAAAAACATCCAGCTACGCTCACCAAATGATCACACATGTAATGAAAGGACCAGTCCGTTCTCATAGCGCTACTAAAATTCATTTACACATCGTGATTACTAGCATAATCCAGTTGTCAGCAGTTGAAGAAATGCCTCTTCTGTATATGTGAATTCATTTATACATCGAGGTGAAAACTCGCGGAGACCTTTAATACATATAGTTGTTAACTAATAATGCAGAAACAAGGTAGAACATTGATTCTCTTCCCTCGACATGCCAACTTCTATAATATCTGTGACGTTACAACAAGACCTAAACCGGTAACTGATCATTGAAAGACCCTCTACGGTAAGACAATTTCCATGTTCCCCAGAGGTATTAGTAACTTTAACCTCCGATCGCGCAAATCACCCTACGAAACACGTTTGTCGATTTTGACTTTCTACCTCTTCTTAGTCTGTCTGAAGAGTAGTTTTCTCGCAGTCTCTCTAAGATCTCGTTTCCGCCAAAACAGAAGCATGGGGTTGACTGACGAATTACCATAAACTAACGTATGTCCCCATGGTGTTACAAGTTTGAACACAAGGAAGTCTTCCAGTCCAACCAACTTACAGATAACCAAGACGAAGGCAGGAGAGTAACAGAATAGCACACTTCCAGCAATCAGATAGCTGGTTCTTGTAGACCTCAATCCCTTTTTAATCCTGAAGCTTTCCTGTCCTGCAGTTAGGGGACAGTCAAAGGTCGCTATCATTTTTCTATGCCGACATACCAGACGATGAATCCAGATCCATATAGAGACGATTGTAGCCACTGAGAGAAAGATCATCAAGTTTAAAACTATCAAAAGTTGCCGGAATGTTACTAGGCGAATAGCGGAGAGCAGAGCAAAAAGAAACGGTAGAAGCCAGATTAAAACCACTGTGAGCTTCACACGCGTTAAAGTGACAAGGCTCGGGTAACGGTATGGGTAGGCGAGGGAAATAAAACGCTCTACGCTGACAATAATGATAGTTAGTAAGGAAAGTCCAGCGCAGAGGTAGGATATATTTCCATTCAAACTCACTACAACATTACACTGGTGACTTTCATAAACATCCACTATGTTTAACACAGCATAGGTGGGTTGCACAAAGCCAGTAACAACAACATCGGTAATCGCAAGCACGAGAAAAAGTACATCAGTCGATCTCCGTAAATTCTTGTTTCTTCCGTACGCTGTGATAACAAGAACGTTAGCGGGAGTTCCAACTGCGGCGATTAAGATATTTGCAATGAAAACGACGAGGTTTGTGTAAATGCTAGCGTCAAAAGTAGGGCAATACCAATAAAACTCCGCAAACACTCGACGGCAGCCATTTGAGGTAACTGTTGCTTGCGAGTTTGAGAGGTTGTTCACCATGACAGCAAGAATATCCACTCACAGTGATCGAACGTTGTCAGCTATTTTTCCACAGCAACTATTTTGTAATAAAGGTTAACTGAAGTGATCTCGAAAGCGGTACTTCAGTCAGTCTTCCAATTAATTACACTCTTCCCTCAATGTGAACAATTGATGTTTACTCATAGCTAGATTAAGTTCGAACGAAGGCATCGAAACGGATTTTCTCTTTCCATCTGTTGTTGACTAACTATGGACCGTAATGCGTAGATTTTTTCCTGAACGGGTCGATGTCATATTCGTGGTATAGCAAACGCACGAAGATGTGGATTAAGTATTAACTTCTTGACTCTTCGCTTTAGGAAGTATTAGAACATATTAAAATTGACTCATGTAGAATTAATATATATTAAAGGTAAACATAACTTGCTGACTATTTAAAAAGCTTGAAAACATCTTTCATTAAAATGCCATTGTTTGTGAACAGTGTGAAGTCTTCTAAGACGGAAAAGAATTTAATTAAGAGTAAGACAGTGAACGATCTCTCTGCCGAACATTCTGTTCTCACAAAAAGGTAATGCTTGGTAGCGAGGTATGCCACCAAGCAAAGTCACAACATTTCATTGCCTTTTTTCCCAGTACTCTTGCGTTTGATTCGCAGAAAATTATGACGTTTATCCTGTACTTACTGAACATTCTGCTCAATAAATACGTTTATTTGCCAGACACAAACGAAATGAAAGTTTTCTACCTTACAGGATAAGATCAGTTTATTCTGGTCCTGCAAACGGACTTCCAAAAACTTAAACATTTCACCTGGACTGGAGTTTAATGTTCTTCAAAATTTTCCTGTTCCAGGCGTCTCCCCGTGATGAGTAAAATCGTCTGGCATTAACGACAGTAAAATTAAAAAGTCGGGTACGGACCGGAAAGAGTTAAACGTTCATCCTATCTCTATCCAACAAAGAAGTTTCTTCGCTGTTAGCCTGAAATTTCTCTTACGACAAAACACTAGATAAGGGTCCAGTACTGAGTTGGTATACATTAGCGTGATCACCAAAGGTTTTATCAAAAACTGAAATTTTACGTCACTTGGTTGTCGAACCGACTCGTAAATAAGCATGACAAGGGCAGGAAAATAACAACTCAGAAGACCACCAACAATAATAAAAGCTGTAGTGGTCGATCGCAGTCGTTTGTTTCCCACGGGACTTACAGTAGTTGCGTTCGAAGGTGTTTGAAACGTCCTGATGGTGTTCCTATGACGACGAACGAGTCTGTGAGTCCAAACCCACGTCAAAACGACCGTAACAATCGCAAAAACCACAATAACAGCCCCAGATATGAAGGTTGCCCGATGCAGCAGGAAGAAGGCGTGAAAGATTGTCACGGCAAGTAAAAGAAGCCAATACAAAGCAACAGCGATCTTTAAACGACCCGTAGTAACGATAGTTCGACAGCGGTAAGGATAAGCCAAAGTAAGAAAACATGAGAGACTTAAAATGACTATAGTTGACAAAGAAAAGCTGAGGCAAAGGAAGGTTATCGAACCATTAATATTCGAAAGTAAGCAATTGGGTGTCCCAAGCACGTCTCTCACTTTTGTGATGATATATAAGGGTTGCGCGATGGCAGTAACAATAAAATCAGTTATGGCAAGGACCACATAAAGCATGTTGTGCGATGTTCTTAAGCTCCGATTTTGACCATAGACGGTGAATATTAAAACGTTGGCTGAAGTTCCAAGAACGCTGAGTAAAGCATTCATAATGATGATTAACACATGTATTTTAAAGTTGGCACCTCTGGCGGGAGAATTCATATAATATTTGACATAAAAGCTAGTGCAATGGTTCAGCGAAGTTGTAGTTGTTTTCTCATCTTCCATTTCCACTTTCCAGCAACAAAAACCTTGAAGATCGATCTCAAAAATAGCTGGTGAATCCTCTGACTGGATGCGTTGTTTAGAATATATGAAAACACATCGTTGAAACTTAGGAAATCTTAAATAAAATGATGAATACAACTGTACTTCTCCAGTCGCTAAAAGTAATTTTATCGCCTTCCGAGAGGTTAGAAAAATTAACAAATTCAGTTCATAATAATTTTCAATTTATGTGAATTTCTAAAGACTGAAATTAATACAAATCAAACTTGACCAATTAATTTCGCCGACATGAGTTGAATATATTTCATGTCACTTATATTTCTCATTTCAGAATCCGATCCTCTGGGTAACATGAAAAGAATCTTTCATGGATTAATGAAATATTCTCTTCAAAAACTTCTCAGATTTCACTGTTTCACGTTTCAGATCTCTGGAATGAGAGGTATAAAATTGGGAGAGAATATCGCTGAGGAGTACACATAAGACATTTCACGACTTCTCAGGGGGCAACTAGATGGAGGGAAGGGGGGATCGCAACCCCTGCTCTTTTTGTGGGAAGTTCTTATACAGTATGTACCCTTTTAGATCTACTTCACTCGAAATTATCAAAATCACCCCCACGGTGTCTTGATACTACAATCCCACTCCTGTCCTTTGAAATTCCTAGTTGTGCCCCTGCTTCTCCTTTAGGAGATTTTTTCTTTAAATTTAGTGTCGTGAAGATTGTTTCTCCGACTATTCTTAAGGATTTTCACGAGACTAATTTCATTGCTGGACGACTATCACAATCAGACACCTTTACCCTGGTCTGTCCTTCCGCTATGGCCATCAGTCAACACTTATTATCCACCGAGACGCCATCGTGAGAAGCCATCCTGCGACCTCCTGTCTGGGTCTGTCACTTGTCCCCAGTCTCATAACTCATGCATAAACCTTGACATCATACAGCTAAACGTAGTCAGGGAAGTAGGGAAAGTGTAAGAGGTCCCCAGGGAGATCCGGAAAGGCTGAAAGAATCCACGTCGGTGCCACGGCAGGGACTAGGGCAGCTCGTGCGAGGCAGCGATATTCGTGTGCGAAGTAGGAGGTTTGTGAAATGTGCTCCTGGGAGATTTCATAGGCCAGGGCGAAGAATATGTTACAATCGTATCACGAAGGTGAAGGCTTAACAAGTGAACGCACAGCTGGGCGATCTGGGCGATCTGGGCGATCTGACCGATCTACCAATATTGTACTATACTTCCTAAGCATTCCTTTGGTTTAAATATAACTTAAAACATCAACGGAAGAATAAAAAATAGTATAATATCCAAGAACAGCAAATCCTATGGGGATTCCATAAAGTATTCTTCGCAACTGTTCTGGCGTTCTAATCTCACAAAACGTTCTTAATAATTTATTGTCAAAGATATTGAGAGAGGATGGTTCAAACGTTAATCATCAACACCAAGGGTGTAATTGAAGGTACGAAATATTAAAGAAGACTTTGCATCACTGATCTCTCCACTGTCTCTAACTTTAATTACTATATTTTGCAAAATTCATGAATCGCCAAAGACCTAAAATACTAATTTAAACTGGGGTTTTTTGTTGTTGGTTTTTTTACCAAACTTCACAGTTTCTTTTGATTATTAGAATACACATATTACGTAGAAATGTAGCCACCTTAAACAAACTTGCATACAACGATGAAACCCATCCTTTGGAGCTAACAAGTAGCCTTTGAGTTAACTACATTAGAACAACAGTGTTCTTGCGCCCTTTCTGAAGTCTCTTTTTCGATAAAAAAGAATTAAAGGATTAAACAACGAGTTTGCATACACAACGACTTCTGTCCATGGCGCGAAAAAAAACATTACGACAAAAGTGCTCGCTTCAATCGCAATGTAAGTAAAAAGAACGAGAGCATGAAGGTAACAAAACAAAACACTTCCGACAATTAAGTAACTTGTCTTTGTCGTCTGCAATAGTCGACGACGAGACATAGCCTCGCGACTCATAAAAGAAGGTCTTTGACTACTCTCTATCCGGTGCCTGTGTCGACGAATAAGCCGATGGATCCATATCCATATCGACACGACGCTTAAAACTATGAATAGTAGGAGTATAGCTAAAATTGTATGGAAAATTGAGTATGTCATCAGACCAGCCAGATGACAGGTGATCAAAGTCAATGCAAATAGCCACAATGAAAAAAGGGACTTCTTCAAACGAGCTTGAGAAACGATTCTTCCAAAGTCATACGGACGCGCTAAAGTTATAAAGCGTTCAATGCTGAGAATCCCAATGGTTCCCAACGACACCCCGCAACAAAGAATTGACATGAACTTGATGAAAAGCCACAAAGGACAATAGTGCTTTCCAAGGGTCTCTAAAACATTGCGAACGACAGAAAGAGGTTGTACCACGGCAGTCACCACGAGATCGCTTACTGACAATGCAAAATATGGCAGGTTCGATGAACGTTTCCTTAAATCTTTGCTTCTTCCATAGACAGTAATGACAAGAAGGTTTGAAAATGTCCCCACAATAGAAAGAAGAAAATTAAACACGGCGATGACAACGTTTGAGATCAGATGCGCGCCTTCGGCAGGAAAGTTCGAGTAAACTACCAACGAGAAGTCGTCACAAACTCCTAGTTTTTCAACGGATGGCAAAGACGTAGAGTTATTGCTCATGACAGCAACAATCTCTGACATGAACTCCACACGTTTTATCGCGTAAAATAAAGCAGGTGACCAGCTTGACGCCGCAGAGTCTCTGGAGTAGCACTTTCAGTCCAGCAAGATTGCAACCGATTAAACGCCGGTACAAGATATTTCCATTTAATTTGAAGCATTTTCTGAGCACTATATAGTGCCGGAAGAGACAAAAAATCCCTCTCGAACAATTATCTCGTACTGTAAAACAAGCTATGTTACACAGAACACAAAGTGGAACAAATTTGGCGAATACATTCTTTCGTGACCACGCTAAATCACATATCTTAGACACAGAAAGCTGACTTAAGGTCTGTTTTTAAAATCTATAGTTATCTAGATTTTATCACAATTTCACTCAAATATCAATTGCGCTGGCGAATTGTCTGTCTTTGATTAATTTTCCATCTTGCATAAAAAGGTTTTCAGGCCAACGCGACTATTCTTCCCAAAAATTATAGGTATATGAGCAAAAAGGAAAATAAATCGTATACGGTCGGATATTTTTCTTACCACCCAGCCTATCTGGTATAAGGCCAGATGGCAGAAATCTCTATCTAGTGAACTCTGATGCTCGTTCAACCGCACCCGTGTCTTAAGTTATCATCCTCGACCTATGCTAGCACCCAGGCCATGCCACGCGCGGTTCCTTGGTTATTTCATAACCTCAGTTAACCACAGGTGCCAGTTGTCTTTTTTTATGCTGCAAGTCGAATGATTGTTAAACTGAAGCCCATGGAAGTACAAAAACGAAATTACTCGATATTTACTCTTGTATATGCCACTTGTAGTATGATTCTACACACCTTTCGACGTTCGATAAAACGCTTTTTAAATTCTCAGAATGATGAGTGGGCTGTTTCGTTCACCACCCGTTTTCAACACGATGGAGCCGATTTTAGGTTCATCTGATCTAGATATAAATAGGTCATTGAATGGTGTAAAATTGTCACAGCTTGGATCGAGAGATCAACAAACAGAAGACCACCTGCTCGACGAGACGAATCTTCACTTCAATAGTTTTGGTGGACTGTATGAAATTCACTGTCCAAGATGAGACGCAATTTTGTAACGAGCACAGGAGAATCAACCGTCACGATATCACCCATTTATCACCTAGTATTTCACGACAAGCCTAGCTTATAAGTCCCTATAAAGCTTTCAGACTCTCAAAATAGGAGAAAAATATTAAAATTCTAGCTTCGAATATGGAAATCATACCCCCCCCCCTCGCCATACACACACAAATACACTAACTTGTTGCATGGGTTTAGGCCAATGCACATGAATATTTTCACGTTGTGAATATTTTCATATTTTCAACATTACACGAATATTTTCAAACGGCACCTCGTTTAAACAACTTTAAATTGAAGTCTTTAAGTGACATTTATGGAAATTTTGGGATTTAATTTCCCTTAAAACTATCGTAATACTATCACAAACGTTTTACCAACGTTGCGATAATAGTATAATAGCCTATCAAGAATTGCATTGATACAACACCAAAACGTCCCCGAGTAGTACCGCCTAATCTTCCTTAGACTAAGAATGCTCAGACTTCGTTAGTTTACTAATATTACCATAACCATGTAGCTTTTAGGACTTGTGTGTTTAAAAACTGTTTGTTGTCAAACGCCTCACCAGCTGCACTCGTGGATTTGTGACATCGCACAACGTCATAACAAGTTTACAGTAACATACTCAAATTTTAATTTGGCAATGCGCTATTAATCCTGGCGATGATCAATTTGAAATTGAGAAATTAGCGACCATTTAACGTGACTGCGCTTAATTTTTTCCTTCCAAGACTGATTTCGATATCCAATTCGATGGTCTCTTCTTAAACAACAAACTTTTCGCAGTCTTTCTGAAATCCCTCTTTCGGTACAGAAGGACGAGTGGATTGAAAAAAGAGTTAGTGAATACAAGAGTATCCAACCACGGAAGTATAAAAGTATAAACGTCAACGTTATTCGGTTGAAGCAAATAATATATATGGGAGACAAAACTTGGAAAGTAACAAAACAAAACACTTCCAGCGATCAAGTGGCTTGTTTTCGTAGTCTGCACTACCTTCATGTTGATGTTGTTTATGGTTGTCGTAGATACATGGGAAGGAGTTTGGAATACACCTATGCATTTCCTATGTCGACAAATGACTCGGTGAATCCATAGCCATATTGACACTACTACAGCCATACTGAGCATTATAGCTATCGCACCAATTGCCGGCATTGTGTGATATGGTAGAGAAATTAACTGACATAAAGTTAGCGTGCACACTGACACGGACGATGAAGCCACGGCTATCTTTAAGCGATTCGGGGTAACGATATTCTGATAACGGTATGGATAAGCTAAAGTTATGCAGCGTTCAACGCTTAGCACAACTATGATCATCAAGGAAACTCCACAGCAACAGTAAAACGCCAGTTTACTGAACACCCACAAGAAACAATTAAACACGACAAAGAGTTCGGCCAGTTTTTTGGATATGAAGGCCGGCAGTGCAACGGCACATACCGCGATATCACTAGCGGAAAGTATCACAGGGAGCATGTTAGAAGCTACACGCAGGTGTCTGTTCTTTATATAAGCGGCAACAATAAGGACATTTGTGATAAACGCAAGGATAGATAGTAGAATGTTTAAGACAGTGAGAGCAACGTTTGTAGAAAGGTGGGCACCTTTTGCAGGAGAATCCAAACTGCGAAGGCTCATAAATGGACAACGGAGTGGCTTTCCATAGGACTCCGACGTTGTGAGGTTCACATCCATGCCACAAATTAATTGAAGATGAGCACCATTTAAGACGTCCTCTGACTGTTTCAAAGCAGTGACAGGGTTAAATAAGACAAGAACTGCACCGTTAAGTTTATTTAATATTTTTCCAGTAGAATAGCACAACAGCTTTGTTTGAAAATAACAAAAACAAACTAAATATTGTTTTTTACGGCTTCCGATGCTAAACTTGGCAGGGAAATTTATCATAAAAAAGACTTTCAACGACATTTAGCTGGAATTGCATCTTGGGGTGTACGGTCGAGGAGATTGCTCCTTGAGAGCACATATTTCACTAAATAAGTCCGTAGCCTTGATTATACAACATTTAATGAAGAAAATAGACTGATATTCATGTACCGCTTCTGCGCTTTTTAAAATCGCCAAACATGAAAGTGAAATGACAAGGTGTCGAGACAATAAAACAAGGTCAACCATTTTGTAATTTTATCATGTAAGAATGGAGTAAAAGAATACCGATAACATGTCACTAACATATTACGACTTCGTCGAAAATCAAAGATACACCATATTGCAGTAATTCTACCTGATTACAAAACAACTCTAAATGGGCGGCAAAGGGCTTTGAAATAAATGAAAAGTAATAACTACATATATATGGCAGAAAAGCAATACTTTACTTCTAATTTAAAACTCACCAAGAGCTGCCAATAATGAGGGGATGGCCATTATTACAATGTGCTTGTCATCTACACTGTATGGCTAATCTCGCGTTGGTCTGCAGTTAGAACGACGCAGAATTATAAATATAATAAAATGTTTTCGTCGCAACACTGAGTTTCACGCACTTTGGCGATCTTTACGCAATTGTATGAAGATTTTCTACGCGAGTGAAGCTCAGAGTAGCGACGACAACATTTCAACTCATTTTTGCTATACTTTTTGGCTCTACCATTGATGGCACCGAGCATGCTCTTGCTTCCGCCCATCTAACCCTTAGTAAATTTCTCAATAGTCATTACACAGTGTTTCACGTTTGGCGTGATCATCAGTATATATATATATATATATATATATAACTACAGACGGAACCGTTTCGGCCTATTGGGCCTCATCAGTGTAGTGCTGATGAGCAGGATGGAGTAGCCTACATTATATAGGCAACTCAAACATCCCACGCTTGTGGTACATATTTTGTCATATAAATATATATAAAACAAATGAAGGTGTGGGTTGCCGACCAACGGCAGATTCCAATAGAATGATCCAGGATGGGATACAATATTTCGCCACCAAGGTTTAGTTAATATTAAGATAAGCAATCAATACCACTCCATGAACGGCATGTGAAAACTCTCAAAACCGAAACTTTCGCATGATGAGGACGTCTGTGCCAAGTGTCCTTAGCTTGATTTCAAAAAATCGCTACAAGATGTACACCATGATATTACGTGCCACTCGGCCGGAATGGTCAAATTCAAAAAAAAAAAAAATACCACGTTGTAGTCTTTCCCCTAGGAATACAAACAAATTCACCACTGGTGGTAGAGTCCGCTTAAAAAGTCATAGAGAAAACAAAACTCCGCAGGGTTTCTGAGAATGATAACCACAAGTTGTGTATACCGCGAGAGATCAAATTCCACACTATTAAAAGACAAGCAACGCCTATATTAGACAACACCTAAATGCCATTAAAATAAACTTTACTAAAATGAAAACTACAGTTCGAATAATATGTTGAACATCGAGCAGAGTTAGAAAGGACTCGACACTTACCGCATAACAATTAGACTACCAACATGTCCTTATCTATTGAACGATGTCTTGTCATAAAATTTTAATGATTGCATGAAACTGCTGAATAATGAAGAATCCAGCTTTATTCAAAACAAGTCAGCTCGTCTGGGCATCTGGTTTTAAGAGCAAACGATATTTCAGCCAAGTCGAGACGGTTAACAACTGTAACTATCCGATAAACACCTTATTGGAGAAGCATATTTTTCACGTCAGACTAAATCGTAGACTTCACGATCAAATTAAAAACTTGTAGGGGCAGCTGCAGTTACAGCACTCGATTAGCACAGAGAATCCCGCAAAAGTAAGTTTGAAAATTAGAAGCGTATATTCTTTTGTTCTAATTTCCCTGTATAAGCTTCATCACAAAAGTGATGCTCATGAGCATGCAACAGAGATGTATATTCAGTACGATAAGGCAACATTGACGTTTGGTGAACAGAAAGTTGATTTTAATCGTGTAGTGAAACACATGTCGCTTCAGTTAGATAATGCATTTATTATACTGTATGTGCCCCATGTGGCTCGCACTGCCACGACTTTACGGTGTACAATATCTTTACACCACTCTTTGTCTGACTCCAAATTGTCCCTCGAGTCAGGCCTCCTTAAAAATGGTCCATAAGTAAAAACTTGTCGTGTTCGAGCATCACGGTTTTTTGCGAATTCACCGAACTATACGTCACACGATACTTAACGTGATTCTTTTGGTATCAAATTTCTTAGACCACCCTTCAACTTAAGGTTCCTGGTTTTTTGAATACGCGATTACGCATCAACCAATATCCAATGAACCGACAGCAGCTCTCGTTCACCGAAAGAGGTGTCAACCTTATGTTCATCTCACTAAAACAAGCAGGATTTTGTTTTGCTTTTTAGGTTTACTTCGCCTATCAAAGTGTTCTCGAGAACAAACAGCAAACGAACAGCAGATTATGTCCCGCTACAGTGAAGTCAAAATCGAAGAGGAGACAGACAATGAGACACCTGAAGTGAACCACAATACCACACAAGAGGAAGTGGGCTGCGATGGGTTAGAGCTGTTGCGAGCTAATGAACAGCACATCCGGAACTTCACAACAGAAGTAATTGAGCTGCCGAACGACGGCCGAGTGGAGATCGTGGCAAGCCGGCGTTCCGGAAGACATGTCAAATCATCACGAAAAAAGGACGAGGTGACAATAACCTTGGATCGTGAGGACATAATACACATTGCTGTCGAAGCAAACGACCCGTCCTCTGGGCCAAATGTACTTCGAAATTGCGGCGCGATGATACCACACGGGCCTGCAGTACTTGATGTGATGGTCAGCAGTATCGTTCTCGTCTACGCGTTTCTCCTGACGGTTTTGGTGGCCCACGTGAGAGATAGCTGGAAGTACCTGTCTATCATGATGCTGTGGTTTTTTTACGTTATGCTGCGAATAAATACGTACAGGCGAGAGCCAAACGCGTCTCCGCTCGGGCCCAGGCTTTGGCATTTCACGGGCATGTCTTTTGGCATAATGTTCATGTACGCGACACTCGCTGTCGTATTTCCAATGTTGGCACGACACGTGTTTTACGGTGCGCCACCGACAAGGCCCGACGTCTGGAACATCACGAGTTTTATAATGCCCTCTTTGAAAGCCAGTGTTGGTATCACTTTGTTTGGAATGGCTGCCAGACGCAGTTTCCACTGTGGCAAAATTCTAAGCCACATGGATGTAATCAACTCGATACTGTTAGACAACGTCGATATATTTAATTTAGTTGAAAGTTTGGGCATCAAAGACGGTGCCTTGCCAATGATCTCCAAAGGTAGCTTCATTGAAATCTGCATACTGGTTGTTTCTGAGCTCGCTTTTCTCGTCGTTGCCTTCGAAGCACTGATGCCGTATTCTCTGACCGTGCGAGATGCAAAAACAGTGGGAAGGATCAGACATGACATGAGTATCCAAGAAAGCAAAGAGCATGCCATCGTCATGGTCTACCCGTATTCACTACTGATTCAGAACCTGCCGTTTCTTGTCATCAGACTGGTGTTGTTTGCCCGTTACAACACCTTACAACTGGGTTACATTGTTAAGAACATTACCAGCATTCTGTTTGGATCAATTACATTGATGCGAGCTAGAAACTCTATAAAAGGTCACCAAGGGAAAGGTGGCCAAGAGTTTTTGTCCAGAGGGTTCCAGCAGAGACGAATTTCGGTCTGAGGAGCCAGTGAAACCAGAATGAAGGATAACATCCCGTAATTACAGTTCCAGAAAAAATATCAGTAAACAACTCTACTGCAAACCGTGTAGACACAAACCGTGTAGACTGGACAGCCATGTTATTAAATGCCTTGTCAAACCCTTTAACACAGTGTCCTTTAACGCAGTGTCCAGTATATCAGACACCTATGAATAAAAGAACCAGTGAGAGAACAAAGAATAAAAAAAAATTCAGGTGTTAAAGGTATTCAAGTAGCAAATTAACTGTGACAGTTTCCTGGATCTTCTCTCAAATTCTCTTTCTTGACTCCTTCCAAAACCTAAACTATAGGTCCCACAGTATATGTCTTGTGACATTAAGACTGTCAATCCAAACCACTAATGGCATGCCGAATACTTCATTGGTCCCTGAGCACTAGTTCCAAACAAGGACTTCAAACCCAAGCTGTTCCCCAGCAAAAATCTCTCAGGGATTGGCAGGTATATGTTTCCAATCTGGCAGGCTTGACCAACCCATGGTTTCCATGTGCATGAAAGGACAATGACAGTTTCTTCTCTTTAAAATAAGATCACACTTACGGTCTTTTTCTATTAGACCTGAGAAGAATATCCTCAAAGTTGTATTCCTGACATCACTATTTGCTTGTTTCAGACTTTTGTTAATGTTTTACATTCCTGGTTAGGTACAAAAACCATAACTAAAACTTTCAATACTAGATCAACTGATGCCATGCAGACTTGCTCTTGTTTGATCAGAACATTTTTAAAATGTACATGTTTCATGTTCCATGAAGCCACAAACACTGTGATTTCTTGTGGCCAAAATCTTTCAGCTCAATTACAACTTTTTTTTGTTATTTGAATAGGAAGGATTACTTTGAATCTTCATCTTCTGTTCACAAATAACAATTCTTCTTAACACATTGAATTGTTTTAAAAAGACATGTCCAGCACAGCATAATATCAGGAAGATATCTGTTAACAGGATACACACTGTACCTACCATAGATACATACATGGTTGCATTCCTGTTAAGGTCATTTAGAGTTAAAATGCAATTTCTCTGGCTACCTAGCTACAAAATGAAAATGAAAACCAGTTCTTTGGGATCACAAAGAAGTCAGATTTCAAATGACCCAAGGTTGTTCCTTGTTAGACAAAAGATTTGATACCATTTCCCTGGCATTGCACTTGGCAATGCAATGAAACAGAAAATTTGAAAACTTGGCATACCTGTAACACTGGCATGATGGGGCTGACACACCAACCCTAAAAAAAGTCTGATCTAATTATCACATTTGTGCATCTGAAGTATTTTCAACTCCTCCAGATTAGTAAGCAAAATTGTATCAAAGAATTGGCCATTATATAATTACCCAATGAATTATGACAAAATTCCTGGAAATAAATATTGCATGAGATCAAAAATACCGCGAAAATTTAAGTGCGACAAATTGTTCTGTATAATTAAACGACGTATCCCATGGTGTGTTTGACCAATGCATAATGTCCACAGAATTTTAATTTAATAATTCTGCGAAAGAATCCCTTACAGTAGCTAAGTGTACTAATTTAGTTTTACTGAGACAAAGGAAATTGAAACACACTGCAGGCTTCTTGCATGTTTGCTTTATCATAGCACCGTGGCTGTCAAAATACAGTATAAACACGTGGGTTTTTTTCGAAAACAAACTCCGTGATAACAGTAATAACCAACTAACCTGTTTGCCGAGAGTTCTGCAAAAACTTACATTATCCCTTGCATTCCATAACCTTCTTAGTTCAGGAAGAACCTAATCAATTTAAGTCATCTTTTCCACTCCAATTCTTTTACGGTAGTCACCATGGTTCGTTGTCAGTTGGCTAAATTTGATTTCTGCCGACGACGTAATCTCGAAGTGCCTCCGAGCTTTTCCGAATATGTTGCTGATCTTGTAAACTACGTCACAGAATCCTTATTGTGCGTGAAAGTGTTCTTTCAAGTAATTTTCCTCCTTCTTCCAACGAAATTGGTTCAATATTTACTGAGAACTGGGTTTAGTTTGGTTTTTTTTTTCGTTTATTTTCCAATTCAAGCACAATTGATGGGATCGCACGGAAATGTTCGAATAATCAGTAGTGATGACCAGTTCAAGACAGAATTCGAGAAAAGTGGTACCAGTTTGGTGGTCGTAGACTTTACAGCCTCATGGCAAGTGAGCGTTTTTGTCTATTTGGTATCTGGAAAGAGCTAGTTAACTCTGTAAACCAAATCGAAGCAGTTGTTTTCGAAAATTAAGTTCTCGGAGTAGCAATAAGTAATCCACCAGCAAGGTTAGCCCCCCCGTCATTAGAGCGGACCAGAGGTTCCCGCCAAAATGTATACTCTGTGAACTTTCACCTTTGTTACCTTACAAATATTCTGCATGAGTTAATTTCATTTCAGTCTAGAATTTTGTTTTTCTACACTATATATATACATACATGTATATGTATGTATACTATATACTGCATGTCTATAAACACTCAACAGTTCAATCCATAAGAGTTCAGAAAAACTTATGGTTTATTATTATTTTTTTAATCCAGGTGTGGTCCATGTCAGAGAATTGCTCCAGTATTTGCTGAACTAAGCATCAAGTATTCTACAGTTATATTTCTGAAGGTCGATGTTGATGATTGTCAGGTAGTACCTCAAAGATATCCTGTATCTTGATACTGTAAAATATTAGACAGTTTAAAGTATGGTTAGGTGTCTTACAAGTCCTTCCACACTTGACTGTTGACCAATTTGTGTAGGTTTTTTCAGGAAATTGACCTTATCAGAATTATTAATAACCATGACTGTTTCATAGGTTGAAAGCAAATATAGGTTTCGGTTTCATCATAGAAATTCCCTACTATATAGCCATTCAAATTGCATAAGTAAATAATTGCTATAGTTTCACACTTTCAACTTCCCAGTCAAGTGTACCTAGTATTACCAAGAAAACCAAAGACTGGTAGATGACTTATAAAAGTGACAGAGATGATATTGTATCATTGGTTGGTTTTGGTTTTCATTATGAGATTACAATTTACACAAATTTTAAGAAGCCCATCTCAGCATTGTTTTGTTTGTAAGATGATTGCAGCCAGCCATGGTGTCCATGCCATGCCAACTTTTCAGTTCTTTCTTAATGGCATGAAAGTTGATGAAATAAAAGGTGCTGACCCATCTGCTTTAGAGACCAAGACCAAACAATGGAGCATTCAAAGTACATTTGCTGTAAGTATTTATAATTTGCAGAGTATTAATATCTAAACAAAACATCTGTACTCCTCAACTGAAGATTTGAAAGTTAAATAATAGTTACAATATGCAGTTTCCACTACTGATTATTTACCAGTTAATAATGTGGCTGGTGCAGTCTGGAAACTAATAAACATGGTAATCAATGAAATATTGTAAACTCTTTAAGATTTTTAACAGTCAATTTCAGGTGTGGAACCCATATGACTGATTGATTAGCTATATTTTTAATTTTAGCCTGTAGATTCAGCAAAGGTTGCTAAAGGCCGCCAGTTGGACTGTTTCAGAGACCTTCTTGAAAACACACCAGACACCTTTAATACTACCGGCCAATTGCTGTTGCGGATTGCAAATAACATCATCAAAGAGCCAAATAAACCAAAATACAGGACTTTAAAACTCAGTACAAATACATTTCAAGCCAAACTTTTACCTGTTAAAGGTGCAGTTGAATGTCTCTTTGCTATGGGATTTGAAGATGTAAGTATACAGGCACCAAAGAAATCCATATAAGTTAATATGTTGTGTCAGTAATCTTCAGATAGCATAGATTTTCATTAATTTAGCCATTGAAATTCTGGTGTTATATAAAACTAATGTTTATAATTTAAATTAATCAACTTGGCATAACTGGAGTAACTGTTCCAGATAATCTGCTGAAAAATATCCCCAACCAGCTTGCAACAATTGGACAAACCCTCCTCACCAACATCCCTCAACTTGGTTTACAAAATCTCAAGACTCAAAAATCTTTGGTGGAAGGACAGCAGACTTTTCAGTCAGGAAATGCATACTGTATGAAGGAACTTGTGTGAGTGAAAGTTGGTTTGTACTGGGCAGTAGTTACTGTATGTATCTTTGCAGTTGACGTAGCCAGGAATTACTTAGATATGTCAAACCTGTTGGGGATTGTTATGCAATAACTCACTCCCTTATTTTATAAAACATCAGCATTAAAAACCCCAATACTAATTTCCATTTAGAGTGATGACCAGGTTGTTCTACAAGCAGACAAATCACTGGAGGACTTGAAAATGATTCGGGATACAATTTTAGATGAATGCAACAAGAGAGAGGTCCTTCTGAAGTCAATGCAGCAGTCAAATTAAACATTAGTTCAAATAAAACAATGTACACTGTGTCACTTCATGACTGATAATAAAATAAATTTATTTGGTAGAATATGTACCTGTTATGGCATCTTATTAATTGTTCAACAAGGACATACCTGACATTGTTATTGCTATTAACATACTGCAATACAGTATAACCTTTCCCAGTCATATGCCAATCATACTGCCATCAGTTTAATGACAGGAATTATCATTCAATTCAGTCTGGTGCTTACTTTAAGCCATTCATCTTTTCCTGAGTAAGCAATAATCAGATGCAACTTATAAAGCAGCTTTGCAGCGATGCAATTTTTGAATGTTGCACAAAGAATTATACAATGCAACATTCCCATTGCTACTCATTCTTGGAAACTACTAGTTGCACTGAAAGTAGGCTAGGGACCTACTTAAATTGCATTTGCAACAAATTTTGTCAGGTTGCAAAACAATTATGGCAACAGTTGTTAAACCCTTCAATTTATCTGAAAGAATTTTTTCTGCAGCCAGTGTTACATGAAGAACTGCAGTGTGTATAGCCATTACTGCAGTCACAGATTGACAATTTTCAGCTTTCCTGTTTTCATTATTGAAAACAAATTTCCACCCTTTTTAAAAACTGTGGTTAAATTAGACAGATCAATGCTTCAGGTTTGACAAAAAGAATTGCTTGCCTGGTAATATCTAATGTATCATTTCATCATGAAATTAAATGCACTTAATTTAATGGTTAAGGTATCATTTCATTGTATAACTTAATTATACCAACAGACCTAAAATAGGTGATTGTCCAGTCATTTTTATCTAAACACTACATTGCTACTACAAATGCAAGAACACAGCAAATTATTCAGGCTAGTCCTGAACTAGTTCTTGTACAGTGCTACTTGAATCTTCATACTGCAACAAATTTAATGTATTTCTACTGCAGGGGCAGATACTAGATTTTTTCAAGGGGGGTGACTAAGATGCTTAAACATTGAACACCAGATTATATAGTTACATCGTGGGGCATTCTTTAAGTAGCCTTGCTTACCCATGAGCCAACTGTTACAATTTATGCACATTTTCCACACAAAAACTATTGACAACATATTGTGCTTATCATAGTTTTCCTTAAGCAAAGCTCTTTCAGATGAGCTTACTTCAAGTACCCTTATCAAAGCATATCTTACCATGTTGGTTAGGACTGGGGCAGAAAATGAGGGTGACTAGTAACCCTAGTCACCTTCCTAACCTAATGATAATGAACTAACCCTATGATAATGAACATGTTGTGAACCTAAATTTACTTATTTACCAACCCGTTATTTTGACCAAAATCCCCTTCAGTTTCTTGCTGTGTTGTCAGACTTAAGCCTGGTTCACCCAGTGAATATGCCTGTTCTTATTCTGGAATAGTCTCAAATGAATGCTCCCTTAGTTAATTCTGTATTTTAAACTAAATTGTAAATATCCTGCAACTACCTATAACTTTGATAACTTGCATTGGTTGACAAGCCCTTTAAGCTTGCTTTTTCTTCATAGTAACAATAATATCAAGAGGGAACTCGCCTCTGCTGTTCAGCGGCTGGCGAAACAGCTGAGAATGCTGCCAAGAGTTTGGTCCATTACTTTTCTTACTCTTTAATTCTGCTGTCAGTTTAAGCACTGGTAAACCACACAAGTGGTAAGTTTTGGCATCTGATCCTAATGAAAAAGTGACAAGACAAATGTTTGTACTGGTTTGACTAGACGAGCGATTTACTTCTACAACTACTACCTGCAACTTTGTTGGCGTGTTCCACCGTGACCTGACACGATAACAGGCACACAGTCAAAGTTTTTTTAAGCTGCAACCCACTTGTAGCATGAGCAGACCTATATTTTTTTGGAGGGGCCCTTCCGGGAACTTAAACCACAACTGTGGAGAATTTTGGCCCTAGGAGTAAGCCTACTAGTTAAATTTTGTATTTTAGGCTCCTGATACTGATTTGAGGTATTATAAGATATTTTGTGTAATATTTCAGGCACCAACTTTATCAGCCCAGTAAAATTCGGAGGGGCAAAACCCTCCCAGGTATCCTTTCGGCCACCCCAGTGAATCCCATGAGCAAATTTTTTTGCTTGCACGGGCGATGGAACTTTTTGAAAAATATGTCGCATCACCAGAGCAAGGTGACTGTTCCATGGTGATTTTGGCTTTAAATTATTGCTCGTCTAACCGTAAGATATTCCAAAGATTTTAGCAGGTCAAAACCTGATTGATTAAAAAGTCGCATCGAGTGGTGGAAGTAAAGTCGCTGGGAGTGGCTACACAAGGGACTACAGCAAACTTTCAAAAATGGAATTCTTTGGATCTGTTGCAAATTTTTTTTTTTTTGCGTTTTTCTGAACTGTCGCGTCCCCTGCGCTAAAGCAGCACCACATACGACTTTTAATTCATGCTCTCGAGATCAGACAAATTTTCAAAAAGTCCCATTGCTTTTCATGAAAGGCATTCTCACATACCTCCCTCCAACAGTTGGCATAGCCCTTGTTCTTTATCCTCCTTGAGCTCCATCTTTACCTCACCATTTTCGAAAGTCTTAAAAGACGCGCGAATGCTGACAGATTCTATTTCCAGTCCCGATTCTTTGAAATCCATGAGCCAACTTATTCTTCCGAAGTCGCTGCCTTCCCGCCGTGCTAAATACGTCTATCAAGAGAACGACGCGGGGATCGCAGTGAGTTGTGGTAAAGGACAGTGAAGGACAGTGGACGGCGGGAGGGGAAAGCAAGATTAGCTGATGGGGATGTTTTCGCAAACACGACAAGAATTTTCATACGACGTGTCCTCACACAAAAGAGTGTGTGTGAAGGCGCCTTCGCATTAGAAAAAAATGTTTGCAAGGAACAGTTTGCAAAGCTCGGGCTTTCACACGTCAAACGTCCACCAACACAAAGCCGTCGTTTTAACAGTTTAACAAAGCAACAGTTTGCCAGCTTTTGTTTCCATAACCTGCTGTTCGGCAGTCCTGTCCAGCTCTATCGAAATGCCCAGTGCAAAAGAATTATCGCGAGTTTCGTTTGGATAAATGATTGGTAAAGCGAAAAGTGGATCAATGAACAAATGGAATGAGCGGGCAAGGCAAGCGTACAAATGATGCAATCGTAAAATGACAAGCGCATTGACCATTGATGGGGGGACGTAAAGACATGGAGAAGGTAAACCGTGGGCCTCATGAATAAACAAGTGAGGGTAAGTGTTGTCAGAGGAGTATTGAGGGAGGTAAATAATGAGAGGTATTGATTTTTACCGCGGCTGCTAGTTACCCTTTAGTGTACAATCCACGTAGCTCGTACACGTTGGGCGCATGACGCCACACCATAACCGTACGCCGTAACTCGTGGAAATTAGCACGACATTTTAACGGTATCGTTCACTCGAAACGCGTCCCCGTTGAAGCGTCGGCGTTACGCGCTCAGTGTGAGAGATGTCATTAAATTAATATGGTGTTAATTTTCAAGCGTTAGGACGTACGATTACACATCAAGTTTGTACACCCCTTAATTTCGAACGAGCGCAAAATAATTCGCTGCGTATTTACAATTATGAATTACTTCATTAAGGATTGTATCTGGCTGCACAGTGGCAAACATCTTACCATTTTCCAGTCCTCCTCCTCCTTTCTAAACATTGACTCCATGGAATAAACACCATTTCGCCATCCTTTGACGTCGTACTTCCCTGCCGAGACTACATCATCCAAACTTCGGTAATACGTATCAGTAGCAGTGCAGTAACGAACTCGAAATCTGCAAAATGAAAGAAACCTTCACTTTTTTTTTTTTTGAAGTGAGGTTTTCTGGTTGGGAGTTCGAGGAGACAGAATGAACAGTAACTATGTTCACTGGAGATCAATTTGAACGTTAAGTGATGAACGGAATAATTCATATAAGATGGAATATCATGACATTTACACTCGACTACAACCAGTTAAATCGATATTTCTGATGAAGGAAAATTTCGAGTGTCTGAATACAATTTTTAAGACCAAAAATAAACATCTCTAGGTTCAAAAAATACGATATCGGGAAACAGTGCATCCCTACGTTTCAGCTGATACTGCAACCATTTTCGAGGGAAATGACTCAAGGGCTCCAACTCCTTCCGGGCAGGATAAGTCTTTTATTATTTTAATTAACGCCAGACGATTTTACTCGTCAAGGGGAGACATCTTGCCGGGAAATAGTTAAACACGAATGCAAATTTGTTATTTTGTCTTTAAATCAGGGTCCCAAAATGACCATAACACTGACGCCCAAATCGGAGAAGATGGTTGCCCACTGGACGACCATATTTCAAGCTGCCAACCTCTTGGAGAATGGATATTAAGACCTAAAAAATCATAATATCAGCTCGAGATATTTGCAAGAGAAAATGTACAATTATACTACCAGCCCATCTGTTATTAAATGATTCATGTACACCGTTCTGAATGTTCGTAATCTCCGTCATCTTGTTTTGTGTTTTACCGCGGAGACTTGCATCTTAGCTCACCATCCGAGTCTTGGTAGCTCGATGGTTAGAGCGTCTCACCGGTCATCAGAAGGTTGCGGGTTCGATCCCCGTCTGGGGCTGAGAAATCGTTTTTCTGAGGATAGAACTTGAAGAACGTTCATCTGTCATCTTAAGATATCTCCAAGCTCCCAGAGTTGCAAAATAAATCTCAGTAACACCCAAACTTGGGTGTTACTGACTTCATCTTGGACGCCTAGATCTGAAAAGACGGTTGCCCAATGGGCAACCTACTAAAAATGTTAATTTCAGCCCCTGTAAAAGTAAACAGTAAATATTTATAGGTCTCGGTAAACCGTCATAGTTTAAGGGAATCAGCAAAAGAATTTCCCATGTGTCCGGACCTCGGTTACAGTGCCATTTTTTGCTAACAAGTAACACTTTCGCATTATCTCATTCACATCTCAGTCACGTGGGGTCATCAAAGGGTAACACCCAAGATTATTGTTTTCAAGGTTCAAGGTTTCATGATCGGTTTCAAGGTTCTTTTTATATAAGGAAGGACGCTTCATCCCCCTTCGGTTTCCGTTCAGGAGCGGTTTCAGCTAAAAACCAGCTCTATTCCCCTTATCAAACATTTGAAATTTTGCGTTGATAAGATCTTTTTGCAAGTGAAGATATGTTTGTCGTGATATCAAGATTATGTTACTTTCACGACTTTCCTATGATTTTTGGAAATTAGTCATGAATTCTTCATAATTTTTTACTACTCTGAATAGCTAACTGCAGCAAGGCGAGGACTTTAACATGTCATTTCAACAAAAATTCTGCCAACTGTTGGTAATGATTCCAAAAATCAAAATACCAAATCGTAGTCTTAATTTCGAAATTATAAAGTTAATCTGAAGTCAATAGTACTGTCAATAGTAGTACTGCTATTCTCTTCGCCGCAATTGTTGTCGTTTCCGCAGCCATTTCTGTGCTGTTCTTGCCACTGCTTGTCTTGCTTTTGCTGTTACTCATCAATCGCAGTTGCTACTTCAACTACTACTATTTTTGATCCTGTAGTCGTAACTGCTATAGTTTCGGTGACACTGTCATTCTCATGACCGCTACTACTGTCACGGCCATTTTCTATAACAGCTGCAATTGCTACGGTTATCTAATACATCTAAAATAATGATATACTTGTTTGCAAGATAAATAAGCAATGAGGAATACAAACAAATGAACAACACGTACTAATGAACAAACTGCTCAAGACATTTTACGAATAGTTTTCTTCAACGTATCTGTTTTTGTATCTTCCTTTGTGTATTTTTAGTAAGACTTTTGTGATACTTTGAAAAGAAAAAGATTCCTGCGTGGGAAACTGAATTAGAAAGACAAACAACACATGGCGTTCCTGGAGCTGACTGGTCTGCAGTAAAAATAATTGAATCCAAATTGATAACGAGAAAATAATGCCGATCGACTGATTGGATTCGACCGATTCAATCATGTCAAATTTGAGTGGGAGTTTCAAGATTTACCGAAGTAAATGGAAAACCTCAGAAAGCCAGTTTGTGGCTTGAGAGTCTTAGACAATACAATAAAGTAATTATCTTACAGTTATCAATAAAAAGCGGGAGTTTACGTCGAAAATGAAAAAGAAACTGAGATCCGTTGGAGACATGAGGGTATCGTCGTTACACGGTTGATGACGAGATATTTTGCCGCCTAAAAATAAAGTTACTTGGTGCAAAAAGTTACAAAATAAATTTTGTTATTGTAAAGCATTCTTGCATCGTATCTGGCGTCCATACACAAAGTCTTATGAAATGGAAACGAAATAATATGTATGTGAACCTACGCAATTTTCGGCACGAGTTAATCGGCTTCTTTTGCCAACAGCATAGTTTTATGAAATATTTAACTTTTTGCTAGATGAATAAATTCATGACCTATATGAATACTATGTTTATTAGTCTCAATTTCAATTCAATGTATTTCAAGTACGTTCGTGAACGTTTTGCGGCGTTGTTAAAGCGGAACTTTTCTTTACTTTTGTAATTGAAATTGCACACATCTGGTACAAGAGATAAGAGCTGACTTGATAGTATGTCGAGATAAATGATGGGTGACAAACGCGGTCATCAATTATTGAGAAACTGGAAAGAACAGAGTATAAAGGCGACGAGAACAGAGGCATGAAAGTACTCGAGACTCATCCGCCACATGATACAGAGATATCAATTGGCGGTAAGCGACCATGAAGACGATCGAATGCAGTGCCATTGTGCTCTTGCTTTCCTTGCAATACTCGTCGTTTACAAATGGAGCAACGGACAAGAGAGACATCAAGGCTTACAACAGAAGGTAAAATACTTCATGTTTCTTCAGCAATGTTTATGAACATACTTAAAGTTGCAAAGAGTGGTTTATAGTTTCAAAAGTTAACCAAAAACGAGCATATTTAAACGTCGTCTCTTTATTTCAAGATCTTTCTGGCTCATCTTCTTTCTAACCTTTAACGTATTTCCACTCTGTCACGGTTTACAAATTCAACTGTCCTTCATCCTGGGATGCAGCGATTTCCTTCCATTGAATTAAAGTATGACCGTTCTAATTTGATTTTCAGAGAACTAATTGCGGTTGCAAGTTTTGAAATGTGCTCCATTCAAAATAAATTGAGAGGGCATTCAGGTGTCCCAAGTTCATCGGGTTCGGCAAAGACGGATTGGAAGGAAACGTGTTGTTGACTTAACCCCATATCTCTCCCCACCATAGTGAAAGCTTGACAGAACTCCTTTCCACGCTGGGTATTCTAGACATCTTTGCTGTGGGAAAGCATTGGTCATTCTCCACACGCTACGCTGTTCCTTGGTAATCAAGACGTTACAAACTAACACCATGACATGCGGGGAAATTAGTAATTAAGTGTGCACTCAACTATCGAGAGGCTTTTTAAAAGTCTCGCAAGCCTACAGCCCTTGGGACTTCTAAAACCCTCCTTCGGCTTTAGGACACATTTAACCCATCAGTGCGTGATTTTTTCTTTTGTTTTTTCTGTTCTCTCGTTTTTGCTTTTTTTTTATCTCAGCGTTTCTTTCGTTCTTCGGTGTCCAATATATCGGACACTGGGTATTTCAGATTAAAAAACGAAAAGAAATAATTTACAGCAAGAGTCTTAACATAACAACAACCAAAACAAAAGAACTTGCGTTACCCAACAAACCATATCAATTTTTCACATAGAGACTTTGACGTCTTAATGGAACTAAATGCAAAAGCAGATGGAGAAGATTGGAAAAGAACCATACATCTCGCTGGCATAGAGGCACCACGAGGAGGAAAAAGGACCATCGAGCTAGCAGGTATAGAGGCACCACGAGGAGGAAAAAGAACCATTGAGCTAGCAGGCATAGAGGCACCACGAGGAGGAAAAAGAACCATTGAGCTAGCAGGCATAGAGGCACCACGAGGAGGAAAAAGAACCATCGAGCTAGCAGGCATAGAGGCACCACGAGGAGGAAAAAGAACCATTGAGCTAGCAGGCATAGAGGCACCACGAGGAGGAAAAAGAACCATCGAGCTAGCAGGTATAGAGGCACCACGAGGAGGAAAAAGAACCATTGAGCTAGCAGGCATAGAGGCACCACGAGGAGGAAAAAGAACCATCGAGCTAGCGGGTATAGAGGCACCACGAGGAGGAAAAAGGACCATCGAGCTAGCGGGCATAGAGGCACCACGAGGAGGAAAAAGAACCATCGAGCTAGCGGGTATAGAGGCACCACGAGGAGGAAAAAGAACCATCGAGCTAGCGGGTATAGAGGCACCACGAGGAGGAAAAAGGACCATCGAGCTAGCGGGCATAGAGGCACCACGAGGAGGAAAAAGAACCATTGAGCTAGCAGGCATAGAGGCACCACGAGGAGGAAAAAGAACCATTGAGCTAGCGGGTATAGAGGCACCACGAGGAGGAAAAAGAACCATCGAGCTAGCGGGTATAGAGGCACCACGAGGAGGAAAAAGGACCATCGAGCTAGCGGGCATAGAGGCACCACGAGGAGGAAAAAGAACCATCGAGCTAGCGGGTATAGAGGCACCACGAGGAGGAAAAAGAACCATCGAGCTAGCGGGTATAGAGGCACCACGAGGAGGAAAAAGGACCATCGAGCTAGCGGGCATAGAGGCACCACGAGGAGGAAAAAGAACCATCGACCTCGAAGGCATAGAGTGGCCACGAGGAGGAAAAAGGACCATCGAGCTAGCGGGCATAGAGGCACCACGAGGAGGAAAAAGAACCATCGAGCTCGAAGGCATGGAGGCACCACGAGGAGGAAAAAGAACCATAGAACTGTTTGGCAAAGAGGCACCACGAGGAGGGTGACCAAATGAGCATATTAACGATAGCGTTATTACCCAGAATATTCCATACGCTTATTGGTAATATTTTGAAATATACATATATGTCCAATAAAAACTCTTATAATCGAAGTCATTGTAGTAAGAATTAGATATTAAAGATTTGGTTCGTGTAACCGATATGACTACTTTCGTCATCTGCAGTACTGAGTCAATGTGATTGACATATAACCTTGTTATGCAAACGAAAAGGACGCATTGACAGTATCCGTTCCAGTCAATTGAAGGAGAGATAGAAAGAGAAAGAGAGGTTAGGGAGACTGGGAGAGAGTGGATAGAGAGGTAGATGGAAGATGCAAGGTTGAGAGGTTGAGAGGAAGACGTTAAAGAGGGAAAGTAGACCGGGAAGAAAAGGAGCGAGTGAACGGAGGGACCGAGTAAGGGAAAGAAAAGAAAGGCAGAGGGGATAATGAGAAGAAGGAGAGGGATAGTTGTGGGTGAAACCTCAAAGCCTTTTCTGAATGGATGAATTTTGACGCAATCAGTCACAAGAAGTGACGAGCAATGGAAAAACTTGCTATTCCCAGGGTGTTTTGCCGACCTGATAGTTACCGCCAAACAGCCTGGCAGGAATTCTTTCTCCACACACGGCGGGGGAAGTATATCCCGGATAAAACAAAAATAACCGATCTAAGATTAGACGGTTAGTTCATTTGCGAAATTGTCCCGTCCTGATATCACATTTCCGTACATATTTGCTTGCTCTGTTTACACGAACTCGTAATTATAAACATGGCCACTTTATTCTTAAGGCTGAGCGAAGTGCCGAAACTTAAGAGAAGAGATATTGACGTTTTGAGCAAAGGTCCTTTGGGCCTCAAAACGTCAGTATCTCCTTAAGTTTCGCGAGTTCCATCATGTTATCGGCTTTTCAATCACGTCGTTCAACACTGCATACACATTCAAGGGTGGCACCAGGAATTTCTCGCGATGCAGGGGCTAACGTCCCTGACAGGGTGTCTGAACCAGAGATGCTAGAACCACGCCCTCTTTATAATTTCCTTATTCGAAGGTCGAAAATATCGTTGACTTTTTATTTTTCGCAAGAATAGTAGCAACAAATGTCTGCAAACAGTTTATTTTTAGATTTGACTTGAAGAGAAGAGTCTATTATCTTTCTTGACTAAATCAGTAACAAGTACTCATCGTTTTACAATATATATATATGTTTTATCATCAGTGAAAATTCCCCCACGAATGGTCATTTTTTTCCCGACGGAGAGCTGTAGCTCCCCTACCCCCCTGACGCCACCCCTGAACACAGCAGTCTACTTTCTTATGACTGTTCAATTTATTCCTACACCTTACCGTCCAGCTTTAAGGTCGTCTTCGTTGGGTTTGAAGACATAAGATGGGTTAACCTACACGGGTAAGAGAGAGGAAATGTAAGCCAATAATCCACAGGGTTTTAGTTACTTAAGATTGGCTGTACAGTTCTACAGAGATACGCCACAAAAAGTCACCAAAATGCGTAAGAATAAGCCGACACATTCAACTACCAACCTTCTATGTGCCTATTCTGTCAGTTCGTGAGATACTCTCTATTTATACAACCCAGTTGCAAAGTTGTGCAATAAAAGTCAATCAAATGCCCAGTATGGATATTATAGTTTCACCAGGTAAATCACCAGACAACACGTGTGTGCCTGAAACACCAGCACCGAGGCTATTCAACATAGTCTAAACGTCTCTCCCAAAATTTATTAAGAATTCATGAGGAAAATACACAGGAAAATCATACCCGTGTCGTATTTTAAAAGGTGATAAAGACACATGTGCCTTTATAGGTGGAGAAGAAGTCAATATTTCAGCTTAGGAAACATAAATTTCCAAAGTTTCTTTACAAATTAGCGTGTTGAGAGATGAATTTTATAAGACATTTAAAAAGCTCGCAGTACGTGCTTTATCGGGTCTAAAACACTCGGCTATCGCCTCGTGTTTTAAATCCCGATAAAGCACTTCTGCTCGGTTTTTAAATATTACATATAATACTCATTAACAATTCATGACAAAAAAAAAAGAACTCATAGTATAGTCAGTTGCAGGGACGGCGGAGCGGAATTACGAGTGGGGGGCTTGAGATAAAAATACAGCATTTTGTATGCTTCTCTGGGAAATTGCACAACAAGCGTTTTAAAGCGTGGTTGTTTCAACATTACATTTGGAAAAAAGTGGGGGGCTACATCCTCTGCAGCCCCTCCGGCTCCGCCGTCCCTGAGTTGTTTTAAATGTGATACAAGCACACGCGTTGTATCAAGTGATACAACCACTTATTTCCATGAAGTTTTCTTGCTATTTTCTTGACTAAAATCGTTGGAATCTTGAATTTTAAAGAACACGGATGTTCACATGTATTTTAAAGTACTTTATTTCCACTCGTGTTTTTATATCCGATACAACACCAGCGCTCAAATTGTAAGTAGTGCTTAAAGTTGAAGTTGTTACCTCTTCGGAGGCAGTTTCTCCCAGCTCGCCCCGCCTTCTTCGCCACTCCACACTACCAGATGTACGTCCTTGTTTCTCTTCATCTCGAACGTCACGGCGAACTGTAAGAAAGCTAACTAACTCTTTTATGTACAGCTTCTCCATTGCTTCCCTTTCTTGTCTGGGCAACTGATCTAAAAGCTACAACAGACAAACAGCAGATGAATGCATGGCCAATGAAAATTCTGTCGGGTTCATTTATTTATGTACCTCCGATAAAAGATTTTCCTAAGTCACAACCGGGAATCCAGTCCGTGAGAAACTCAAAGAATCTTTTTTCTAAAGTGCGAACCAGACGAACATCGGCTATCGTATGCACAATCAGAGTTCACACGTTAACAACACGCCTGGGTTTCTGCTAAAGGTAGGGGGAAATCAGGTCTGCGATTTCGGGATTCTCTAAAATAAGGAGGGTCAAGTCTACTAGAAATATCAGGCTGAGTTATTTCGAGGGGAACATTGTTGAATGACTGTCGCACATCTCCATACGGGCTCGTTTACAAGACACGACTGTCGCGTACGGTTGTTCCTTCTGATGTATCCGATTTACTCACTGGAGTCTTCCAGGCGCATTGCTACATTAGTAAGCGAATCGAAAGCAGGAATTGTGCCTGTGAGACAACATTACATACCCCAGGACGAATAATCGGGTACGTCAATCATATCGCGAAACGGGCCCTAAGATCTCACTCATTTCCAACACTTCGTGATGTAGCGTTCCCATCAAATGATTCCAGTCATCCTGACAACCCTAGCGGAACCCTCCTAAACCCTCTGAGGTCATAAATCCTTGTGAAGTGCGCAAGAACACTCCCATCAAGTAGCTCAAGTAATATTTCAAACACGAGTTGGTGTTCTTCCTCTGATTTCTAAATACAGAGAAACGAGGTTTTTTTAACGAGTTTCGAGGTATCTAGAAATTGGAGGAAGAACACTTAACGAGTGTTTGAAATTGCTTCTCAAACGAACCAGTATTTCAGGTGAAAATCCAGCCAAAAGTTGGAAAAATTCAGCTGTAATCTTCCTCCGATTTCTAAATACTGATTAATTATGTATTTCTTTTATTTCTGCTTTATTAACGAGTATGAGAAATATTCATCCACCACCAAACCGTACCTGTTTGTTGAAATTGGTGATGGTGGTCCCAAGCCAATCTTCGCGGCACTCCTTTCGACGTTGAAGAACCTCATTGTGTTTGTTCGAGTATCGCCACGTTACATCCATGATCTAAAAGGAAATTCTTAATTCAATGTAAGGAACAATCGGTATATACAGGGACATTCGGTTAATGATTTGCTTATTAAAACATCGCGAACAAATGAATATGAACAATGCAGCAAAAAAATTAGCCAAGAGTATACAACTACTCTAAGTATATTACCCTACTAGGTCTGTACTTCCCTTCTTACAATTCTTTCTTCTCGTCTCCCTGCTTTTGTGGTCGGTCTGCTTTTATGTGTACCGGTCTGCCCATGGGTAGCACAGCAAATTATGGAACGTCTTACCCATAAAGTTAATTCTAGATTTTTGAACCAGGCTTCTGTCTCCCTCGAATACTAAATGTAATTACTCGTTTTTTTTCGCTAATTTCATTTAACATGAAGTATTACATTTCTCTCCGGCTTTCGAGCTCTCTAACGTTCATTCTATACTTCTTCCTCTCATTCTCCCCGAAATTTCCCTGGAAGACTCAATTCACGGTCCACAACCAGATAGCATATATTTTCACATATAAGCGCTGGATCCCCTGATTCGTTTAACAGTTTTGTCAAATGGATCAATGAACTCTGTCTGACAAGTGTTTTCAGCACGACATTCATAAAATTTGGCGCGCGTGACCAAAATTCGAGGTTCGGTTACTTGAAGTTTGAATGAACGCGTGTGAATGAACGCGTACAGTCGAGTAAACGAAAGAGCAGCTGACCTAAGATTTGTTCATTAGTATAAGTAATAGCGCGGTTTCGAGTGCAATTTGGCAAAAAAACGCACGAGTGAGTTTTTCAAGGACTGTGAAAAAAGTAATAAAGCGGAAACAAAGAAACGTAATCAGTGTAAATTGCTATATTAGGGACCTTATGATCTACGAAGCCAACTTCAAAGACGACTTCCTTTAAACAAAAGAATTCTTCATGCAAAACAAAGAGAGTGAATAGTTTTTATTCTCCAGACCATTCTCAATACTGTCGTAGTTATGCATACAACGGTACCCGGACCGTTTTTACGTCTTAAAGAAGACGTCAGCTCGCAGAGTAAAAAAAAGCTATTAGTTAAGATTGAACTCATCCTGCGCCTGCAATCACTTTAAGAGGATTGAAGCGTTTTAGAAGTCATAAAACAACCCACAAGTATGAAGAATGGTGGTCAAGAACCTGTGGTTTCTTTAAACGCCAAAATTTTGAAGAAAATCGTCGTTCAAGTTAACGTCGTAGATCGTAAGGTCCTTATTACCTTTTTATCGACAACGTGTTACCTTGAAATTGCACTGCTCTCAGCCAATCAGAATGAAGGAATTTTTTTATGTATATTATTAATGTTATAACAAGCCCGAAACGTCATGTACGAGACAACCACAGGGATTAACATAATCGAAATGGTGCATACCCAACAATGCTTCCAAAAACGTACCTGATTTTTAGAAAAAGCAATGACATAAGTAAGTTTTTTACCCCAGCCTGCTTCATACAACAACGGATTGTCACAAACTGCTTCACAAGGGTCACAATGTAGCCATCTTTGCTGCGCCTCGGAGAACACTTCAGTCCACACGTGGTCCGTCCAGTCCAAAACGTATCGCGTTTTAAATCCCATTGAGACACAAAACATGGTAAAGGCATTAGCCCATTCTCCACAGCGACCAGTTCTCGTCTCTAAAAGAATCAAGGTTGGATTTCATTATTTTTGGTTTAGAATCAAGGTTGAACATCATTTCAGATCTATGTTTCCAACCAAGTTCTTTTACTGCTGTTCATGTGTCAGGACCTGTCTTCGCGGAGCCATGCATAATGTACAGAAAAATGTTTAGGAACCCAAGAGAGTTTCGACCCTTGCTGGTACAAAAGCAGTCTTTCTCTTGAAGGGATCAGTTTAAGAACTCCCAGCTAATAAATAATATACTTGAGTGAGTAGCCTTGATTACATTTTAAAATTAAAAAAAAAAACTGTCATTTTATCCTGAAGAAAGCCTCTTGCTTGAAATCCAGGAGCATGTACAGTAGCTGCACTTCTTTTCTCGAGTATGCCATTCCGCAACCATTTAACTTTCATAAATTTCAGGTTCACAACCGATACAACTAATATTTCTATCAAGTCTGAAATCTTTTCTGAAAGTACATTTCCCGTTGTTCAGTCAAACAATCTGGCATTAGCCACTGAAAAACGGACCGCCTTCGTCAGGAAAGAGTTAATAATCTACTTTTTGACTGTTCCCTGACGACAGCTCTCCCATTGACGAGGAAAATCGTCTGGCATTAGCGAGAGTCAAATACTAGAGAGTAGCCGTCGTCTGGACAGAGTTAACTAGGTTTTAAGACAGAATTTAAAAATGCACACACCAAGCAGTTTCTGAGGGTGATTGTAGCGTGGAAATCGCATTATCTTCTCGCAGTTTGGACACTGATACAGTTCAATATTAAATGCTTCCCATCTACGGTCTTCTTGAGTTGGCATATCTCTACCAATTGCAGTGCCCTGCTTGTTACACTCCTCACATGTGGCCATCATAGCCCAACCACGAAAGAATTCAACTAAAATAAAACCAAATGATACATCAAAAAGAACTAATGATAGATTTAACAGGATTACCAAGAGGTCTAATAGGATTTCTAACAGGTCTAGCCGGATGTCCAACTGGTCTAACAGGATGAACAACAAGTGTAACTGGATGAGTATCAGTCCAACAGGATGACCAGCTGGTCTAACAGCATGTCCAGCAAGTTCAGCAGGATCATCAAGAGGTCCAAACGGATGACCACCAGGAGTACAAGAATCACTAATAGGTCTAACAGGACCATTGGCAGGCCCAACAGGATCACTAACAGGTCTAACGGGATAACTAACATGCCTAAGATTGACACAAAGTCAAATAGGATGACCAACAGGTCTAACAGGATGAGCAATAGGTTTAACAGAATTATCAACAGGTCTGTTAATAACCCAGTTGGTCTCGAAGGATGACCAACAGGATTAACAAGATTTCTTTCAGCACATTAAGTAGTATGACCAGCAGGTCTGATAGGATGATCAACAACTTCAAACCGGATTGTCAACACGTGATAATGGATGACCTACTGATCTACCAGGAGTTAACCAACGGGCATAACCGGGTGAACGAAAGAGGGTCAATGACACACCTCACATGCACTTTTGAGTGACAGCAGAATGTTAAGGAGAGGTGACAGCCAAAGAAGGCTTTCAAAGATTTCTGACTTGCCCACAAGATCTTGGACAATTCGTTAGTAATGTGGCAGTATTCTATTTTGATTAAGACTGTTCAGCATATACCTTGCAGGTGAATAGCGTTTTTGGCGCAATTTGATTGGTTTCTCTACCTCGGTATATCCTTCACTATTAACCTCTGGGCAAAATTAGATGGCGTCCAGTTTTGTTTCAGTCACGGAAGAAGAAAATTGCTTTGAATAAGCGAAGCCGCCATGCCAGACAATACCAAAAAAGTAACGAAAATTTGGCAATAAAGCATTCCCAGTATGTATTTCTTTTATATTTTAGCAATAAGTGCACTCAGGATGTTCAAAATGTTTTGTTTATACAAATGATGAGTGGACGACCAGCCGGCGTCCCGTCAGATCGTTTTAAAAATTTAAAAAAATGTGTGAGTGAACACAATTATGCGAGGTATATGCCAAAACAGATATTCACCTCAATGTCGGTGAATAGTGTAGATATTTACCTCGCCGCTTCGCGGCTTCACCTCCACTTCGGGGAATAATTTTTCCATATTTGCCAATAACGCAACACAAATACCGCAAAATAACAGTCATGATACGAATAAGTTACATTCCTTCCACAAACATGTAGATCAAATTGATAACGAGGAAAAAAGTTTTGGTAATATTTGAACTTACACCTAAACCACTTTAAAAGGACCAACAAAAAGCAGTCTTCTGAAGACATTTCTTTCTTCTCTGCCTCCAACTTGGCTTGCTGAAGCTCCTCAGCCCTCTGCTGTAATTCATCGACAGGAACGTGAGCCAGGTAGAGGTCTTGTAACAGTGGATCTTCATACCTTACAACTTGATTGTAAGTGGACACCAGCTTAGCATGAAATAGTCTTTCTCGGTCCTCCATGTTGACCAAGATCTGAAGCACCTACCCAAAAAGAAAATAAGTTACCAAATTCAGTATAAGTGACTTCCCATTTTTTGAAATTAGTGTCTGGTGTTAACCATGGTGAAATGGCGGAGTGTTAGTCGTCAGCCGGGAAAAAGTTGTACACATGGACAACATGTGGACGTTCATCAACCTCAAACTAGGCTGATATTCTCAGGCAGGCTCAATTCGTCTTGTAACCAGCCCATTAGAAAACATTAAAAAAGTAACAATTCCAAACACAAACGTAATCTGGTTTAATTATGAACTAATGACTCGATTTTCCCTGACCAGTTTTTGCCCTCAGCCTTCGTCATTCAATTAGAAAATCAAGCAAATTGGCTTGCAAAAGAATGAGAAAATTAAACATTAATTTCCACGGACTGCCCACCATATCTGTCATAGAAACAGTACCGGACAAGTGAGAAGCAGCCTAGGAAGAACCACGAATGAGCATCGCTATTTGCAAGATTGCGACTGGCTATGGACTAAGGGAATTTTCCATAAACAAGCATGAAAGAGAACCCTGAATAAAGCGTTAAATGGATAATGTAAGCTCCGTATTGTTACCCCTGAATGAGGACATAAAACAGGACAAGCTTCACGCCAAGTAATTCTGCTCCAAGCCACACATCGGCGCAGGAATATTTGAAAGAATGAACCACCCTGTTCACTTCTTTCCTCACTTGAAAAGCGTAGTTTGCTTTAAACTGAGAACAACGACTTCTTTGCTGATTTGCTGGCAAAAACGCAATGACGGGATCTGCAAAATGAGCTGCTTGACATACAGGGTATTTATACCATATTTCGTTGGTTTGAACTGGGTAAAACCCTCTGGAGAACCAATTTTGACATTTACTTCAATTCTTTACGTGTTTCTTTCCCCTTGTTATGTATTTATATTGATCCTATGTTAATTCACGAAAACCACGACCAGCTCACAACTTAAAAAAGTATACAATAAAACATAATCCGAAAAATAAAGACATCTTGGAAAACTCAAGATATGAGCCAAAACAAGACGAGTATATGAGACTGTAATATTTCGACTTTATTACAAAGTCATCATCAGACAGAGTGATTTACAAAACAAGCCAAGGTCTATACATACAGTGTGAACAACGGAAGTTAGGAATCCTATACCTGAGATATTAACACGAGAGAACGCATTGCTAATTACTTATTAACTCGAAAGGAAGTTAATGGACAATCCTATGGACAATCCTATCAGCTACCTAAGCTGTTCTCCCTAGAGGTCCAGAAAGGGCCACCCCTCATGGGTCTAGTGTTACTACAGGAGGAAACCAGAGTATCCGGACAAAACCCGCAATGGTTGGTAGAGACAAACTGGATAACACTCTTCTCACATGTGACCAAGGTAACTTTAATCAGATAACTGCATGGAGCTGAAATCAAACCCTAGTCACAGTGGTGAGAGACACACATAGACAAGTGTCATTAACACCCCCATGATTTCCCCATTAACAGGTTTTAGAAAATTAGACTAGAATGTCTTCAGGGTAGAGTACTGTATTTGTCAGAAAAAAAAATCCATCAAAAATAAAGTTATCACACAAATAAAATGGACAAAGGGCATGCAACCCTATTTTGACTTTATTTCAAAGTCATCTTCAGACATTCTTCACGATGACTTTGAAATACAGTCGAAATATTACAATCTTACAATAGTCTAATCTTGTCATTAACTCAAGTCTTAAGTTTCAAGATGTTAATATTACTTGGAATATGCTTTATTTTATACTTTTTCAAGTTGTCAGCTGGTTATGACTGCCTTATTGATCACAGCAAGAAATGATCATCTCTGTTACTTGTCCCATGAAGTCAGGGAGTAGAATTGAATTACTGAGGTTCCTCAAGCAGCACAGCTGTCATCTCCCCAAAGGAAAATCATGAAAACATGAGCATTAATTTCATTCATTTATTATGTAAAACAATTTTTACTGTCTAATAAGGAGAGCTGCTTAAGTGGAAACTAGACTGGTTAACCCTGACAGTTTCTGTCAATTTTAAAAACAACTGACAAAAAAGCTCACCAGTGGCTATACAAGTTCAACTAAATTTAAACAAAATAGGACTAGCAATAACATGGTCATCATTAAATATTTTGAAGGAAGTTTAACTACAGTTTACAAGTCCTACATTCAAGAGCTCTATCAATTTCTTGATTGAGGTTGGTCATTATTGCAAGATTATGGTACTGCTAGTTAACTCTTTCCCTGTGGGATAAGACTTCTGTTATTTTACTCTTTGAAGGGAAAGCTCTGGTTTGAAAAGAGTTAATGCTTAACTAAATTAGACTAGCCCTGCTAAACAAGTCAACTTGTGTTATGAAAATCTTTCTGCAAATACACAGATAATTTGAACTAACTTTGGCCATTCCCAGCAAGCAAACTAAGCCAATTCTGGTTTTACTGTAACTATCATCTTGAGTGTACAGTACAATGTATTTTACTGCCCCAGTTGGGATGACCATAATGGCTAGATTGGTTAAATGGAAGCTGACCCAGGTGATCATGTTAGCTAGATTGGTTAACTAGAAGAAGTGACTCTGGGCTAGAACTACAGCTTGTCTCAGGGTTATTTACACAATTCAACTTTCATATACAATGGTTCTTTCTGCTGTATCCGATTTACTAACAGGCGTCTTCTGGGCGTATTATTTCTTAAGTGAGTAAACCAAAAGCAGGAATTGTACCTTCGAGACAGCATTTCGTACTGCAAGACTAATTGTTGTATATGATAGTTGTACGGAGAAAATGAGCCCCAACCAGGCTGAAATTTCACGCACAGTGATTTTTGGGCAATTTTTAAGACACTTCGTTGTAAAACTGGACTGATATTTTAGCCCAGTTACTAACAACGCTGTTATTCTCTGCTACTGGAATACACTAAATGTTATAATCTGGTTTAATTATTGATGACTCAGTCTTTACCTAACCTGGTTTCTCCTTCAGTCTTCGTCATTCGATTAGACAATCAATCAAAACGGCTCGCTATCGAATAAGAAAATTCAATATTTATTTCCATGAATTGCCTTGTCTAGCTCGTCTACCATAGCCGACATGTATGAAAGAACCAAGAGCAAAACTACCCCTGTAGGGGAGACTGGGACTTAGCTATAGGTTCTACTTCCATTCAGACCGGAAGTTTTGGTGGAGTAAATTTGTCACGATTAAGCATGAAGGAGAAGCCTAAATAAAGCGTTAAATGGATAACTTTAGATCGTTATTGTTATCCCTAAGTGATGACATTGGAGTAGGGGAGCTTGAATCCATGAAATTTGCCTGCAAGCCGCACATCGGCACAGGAATATTGGAGAGATTGAATCGCCCTGTTCACCTCTTTGCGGAACTCGAGAAACGTAATTTGCTTGGACCTGAAAACAAAGATTTCTTGGTTGATTTGCTGGTGAAAATCGGACGACGGGATCTTAAAAACAAGCTCCTTGGCGTACAAGGTACATGAAATAAGGATCTTCTTACGTTATTTTGTTGGTATGAATAGGCCATAAACTCCAAAAATTTTTGTTGGCATTGTTTACTTCCAACTACTGTAGAAGGTGCCAATTTCTTTTGTTACACACGCATCTCGTTCTTATATGATTACACGTCTTTCTGCAGGGCCCCATTGAAAATCACGTATGGTGAAGCAAGCTTCGTGTGAAAAGAACTTAGTTAAGAAATTGTAATCTTACGACAGATATTTGGAATGGGGGAGCGTGGAGATATTTATGATAGTTGAAAGTTCCTTCTGTTCAAATTAATCTCAGGAAAACGATTTCATAACCCCAGGCGGGAATGGAGCCCGCACCCTCCTGATGATCGCTGAGACTCTAACCATTGAGCTACTGAGACTCAGATGGTGTGCTAAGGTGCAAGTTTGACATATGTGCTGCCTGTGCAGCTGCCTAGATATGTTAATAATTCTATTAAATACAACAGATGTTTGGAATGTAGAGATATCCATGGATGTTTGTTTGATGTTTCCCTAGCTCAGATTATCCTCAGAAAAACAATTTCTGAGCCCCAGACAGGGATCAAACCCACAACCTTCTTATGACTGGTGAGACACTCTAACCATTGAGCTTGCAAGACTCAAATGATTAGCTAAGACACAAGTTCTGCATTAGAAGTATATGTGTGAAACTTGTACCTTAGCTCACCATCTGAATCTAGGTAGCTCAATGGTTAGAGCATCTTACCAGTCATCAGAATGTTGCCAGTTCAAATCCCACCTGAGTCTCGGAAATTGTTCTTTCTGAGGTTAATTTGAGCTTGAGGAACATCCAATGAACATCAATGAAATTACATACTTCCCAGTTATTTGATTTCTACATGACCAATTAATATTTTCTCAGTCAAACAAGGTTTCCTCTTGTTTTTCAGAAACTGAAGTCAGTCCAAGATATACAGGTACTACAAAGCACATCTTAAAATTAATAAATATAATAATTCTCTAAGTATAGTTGTAAATATAACAAAAGAGGTTCTTGGTGAGCAAAAATAAGAAGAGGTATGAAAGGAAAAGGACGTGAAAAAGAAAAGTACAAAAAAAGTGAAATTGTTGAAAGCCACAGAAGCATACAGCACTGCTCAAATGAAACTTAACGATTCTTGCTTGTTCTGTTAACATTTCAAGCATATGGGTTTCAAGGTCTCAAGGTCACCTTAATCCTCAATATGCCATAACCAAAACTGTTTTTTTAGGATAATGGTATTAGGCATTAAATTTTTTTTAAAATCATTCATTAAATTCATTATTTAATATTCATATTAAGTTAAAAATACAATGGATTTACATAATATATACACAGCTCATGATTGTGTAATAGGAATTGGAATTCCCCATTTGTTTACACAGCAGTACATGTAGTTGATTATAATAACTCACTGGTCATGATCACAAATATTTGCTTATATTAAATGACATTAATTATTGGTATTGTAATTTTGATTGATTTCAAAACTATATCTCAATCATGATATTTTTAATCTGCATATGCTAGTAATGCTTGTTTACTTCCTTCAGGATGGATAAAAATGAAATGTTATTGCCTTTTCATGTGTGGGATTAAAGGTGTCCCAAGAGGACTTATTGCATTCATAGGCATATGGATGCTCAGTATGTCATACTATAGGTTTTATATTGAGAGCACTGATGCTTCTACATGTACTGTATTAAAAATACTGAAAATATCCATTGTCTTGCAATCACCTCACCTGAAATAATAAGTCAAAAGCAAACAGTCAACATGGTCTGTTTAAATTAGTGTTTCCCAGTCAAAAATATGTGACATTGTTTCTAATTTCCACTTCATATTTGATATGGCTTGGTTACCATGTGCTATGGTATGCTTACCAATGTCATAATCATAATTCAAACTATCCTCATTTTCTGATTAAAATTGAGATGAAGTGTGCTGTCCAAGTGACACACAATAAATGTTTCTCTAGCAGAAGTAAAGTCATAAACCAGAGTGACTTTTCTAGACTTCTGAATAATAATAGGGCTGAACTCTTTGATTTAACCTAGAAAGTGGTCTATCTCCAAGTAAAATTGTCTGTCATTAATCTCAGTAAAATAAAAAGTCCTGTTCCGTCAGGAACAAGTTAATGACACATACTGTAATTTAAGGTCTGGAAGACAAATTAATGTGATTTTGTCTCCTATTTTAGTCCCAAATGCTCCAATAGTCACTAGTACACTGATGGAGACTAATTTTTATGATATATCAGAAGAGCTAGCACGAGACTGGAAGGCTCTGGGACGCAAATTAAAATTAACTACAAGCAAACTAGATAATATTGATGTGGATTACCGAAAAGTTAAGGAAAAGGCTTTTCAGGTCATGTTACAATGGAAAAGAACAAATGGAATGAAAGCCACAGGACAAGTTTTAGCAAATGCATTGACCCTCATTGGTCGAAAAGATGTAGCAGAATTGTTAGCAAGTATGTTTTCAGTTCAGACACAGCTGTTGTCATCAGTTACAGTAGAATTAATTGAAGCTTCAAAAAGTTGAAGTCCTGATCAACTATTTCCAAAACATGTTATATCCATATTTTAGAACTTTGTCAAAGTGATAGAGTAAATGTCCTTCCAAGTTTGATTCCTCATGTTCCTGCTGAAAACATGGAAAAGCAAGGTAGCAGTGAAACAAAAACTTTTCTTCAAAAGTTCTTCAGCCAAACAGTTGATACACATGAACATACAGAACAGTAAAGTAACATGCTCTCCTTGAACCACAGTAGGAAAAGTGAATATTTCCTTGCTTGCATATTAATAATTTAAAATGTTTGGACTTCACCAATCTTAGTACTCTTGAAAAAACTACCAGCTTTGTGTGTTCAACTGCAAATTATATCTGAATCAGCACTGTACTGTATTTAAACTGCTGTACAGGTATAATTTCTTAGCCAGCAAGTTACAATCCTTGATCTAATCCATTATCTGGTAAGTGTTGTTTGAGAATATCAATTACATCGCTTTTGTTAACTTCTAATTACAGAAAGTTCTTTGGAAAACATGCCAGAAAATCTCCGAACAAGTTTACCAACCCAAGAAATGGAGAATCCCAAAAAGGATGAGAAAGATGATGCCACTGATGGTGATTTCACAGATAGTGCCAAAGATGAACACTCACTAACCAACAGCAAGGTGATGCCTACACAAGAAACCAAGCCACTTGTTTTACAGAATATGGGTAATATTCTTGACCCACAGCGATATTTTGTCATTAAACAAATTGGCAGCGGATCATGTGGCAAGGTGCAGAAGATATGGATGTTAATACCTTTTAATTTTTTCTCTTTCAAGATGCCTTCCCCCATCTGGCTCTGCTAATCTTGGGTTTGAGAAGTTTTCTCCAACTTGAAGATGTGCTGGTGTATTTGTAACTTCCTTTTATGAATTTCTCCATGATTTTGCAGGTTTATTTGTGTCAGACCAAGGATCGATTATACAGCTATGCAGTAAAACAAGTGGATCTTGGGATGAATAATAAAGAGACTAAAAAAGTAAGATTTGAGGCAGCATTTACTTAACAGGAGATTTTACTTTTTATAACAATAGTCAGCCTATCTGTGATAATTTATCTGTGGACGAGATTGTCTCATTCTATTGCCCTAATCATTTTTTAGCCTGGATCCACCCCAGTTGTATTTATTACTTAATTATGAATATTTCATTTTTTTTAGCAAGTGAAGAATTTAAAGAAAGAGATTGAAATTTTGAAAAAGCTGAAACATGGTTACATTGTTAATCTTTATTACTCAGAAGACACCGCTCAGACACTGTCCATATTTATGGAATATCTCCCTGGGGTAAGTCGCAAGCTGTATTGATGATGTATTTCCAGGAATGTGACTCACAGGGAGCCAAGTGGATAAGATGTTGACAAATCTCTTGGCCTTTTGATCCTATGGTGAAATGAATCTGTTATTCTGCTGCTTCAAAATGACTGTATCATCTTATGCTGAGTTGCTGCTGCATCACCAGCATTTCATCAAGAAGTTCAACACTGAATTTCTTGTTTATCAGTCCAGCAAAGCAGTTGAAACTTGTAATTTCTTACATTTTTAAAGTGATAGGAAACTCTTTCGGGCGATGCATATCAAACAGCTTTTTATAAAATCAGCATTTACTGTTTATCATATAACATCTTGTAACCCTTTGGCGGTTTCAATACGTCTTCATTAATGAACTTAAAGGTGGATTTCCACTTGGTGCAAATGTCTCACGCAAGACAGCTGCATTGTTAAAATTGAATAGATTTCTGTCTGGTTCCACTCGAGAGCTCCTAAGACAAAAGGAAAAAGTCGCGCGCGCTACATTTTGCACCAAGTGGAAATGACATTTTTATTATAGTATTCAAATTCAAAGAGTATTTTTTGTCCCAACAGTTCTTAAGCTCAAGGGTTAGGTACCGTACTGTTTCTCAACGCAACGCAATACAACGTACCGTCTCAAAACGTAACGTTAATGTACGTCACGCAACGAACGTACCGTCCCAAAACGTAACAATCTACGTCTCACAACGAACTTACCGTCTCGCAACATGAAGTGACGACATGTAATCACGTCTACGGTTTGAACTGGCCGTTCTACCATCATACCATGGAGCAATGGCTGACCATTGTCTCAGGTCTCTATGGTTCACTTACAGTACAATCGAACTAAACGTTACCTTGTTCCTTGGGGGGAACTGTAAAATAATGCTCCGTACTTGACCTCATAATGTCAGGTCGCACTAACCACGGGCACATTAGATTCAATAAACAGACCAAACGTGCGAAACTTGCCCACTTATGATGTACTCCATTCCATGGATCCCTTCGAGAACCTAATAAATATAGTTGCCAGTACAAGTTGTTGAAAAAACACGTTACGTTTAGGGTTCACTCTCGGACTATGTTATGAAAAACGGCGGAATGGAAGAAAAACTTGCAAGAAAATATACCTGGCAAATACTCAAGGGCTGTGAATACTTGCACGAGAACAATGTTATACACAGAGATATCAAAGGTATGCAAATCAAGGTGTATTGCTTGTAATTTATTCGCTTCTCGAATATATCAGTAATGCACCTTTTGCTGTTCATTACCAGAAAGTATACTATCGTTAACGCCCACCTCAAACTCATTAACGCAAAAATACATTCATTTTATTCAATCGACATTCACTAGCGTAGATACGCAACTATTTGCATCAAAGGGCATTCCATAGCGCCAACAGACGACCATTAACACCACTCTACTATACATTAAGGATAATAAAATTTTAATTACGCAAGAGAAATATCTTGCGTATATATTGATAGTATATTTTCTGGTAATGAATAGCAAAAGGTGCAATGAGGTTACTAAAATGATTGTATCAGGTTCCTCTCCTGGCGCCTGTTCTGTAGAAAACTTATGCACGGAACATTATATGTTTGTTGAATAGAAATTTGGGTATACAATAAGTATTTCCTCAATAACTCTTACCCGGCGGAATGAGATTGGTATTATTTTACTCTGGCTAACGCCAGGCAAATTTTACTCGTCAAGAGGACAGCTCTCGCAGGAAAGGAATGAATATGTAGGCAATACTTTACTTGATACTTAAAACGGTGTTTAAAATAACGAGGTGACAGCCAAGTGTTTAAGACCTCATAAAGCACACGCTGCGTACTTTTTAAATGGCTTCCAAAACAAACATTTTATACCTTCATTTACAGGATAAGTTTCAAAACTAAGATTGTCTGAGACCCAGAAACAACTAGAAGTTTGTTGTAAACTGCAAACGTTTCTTTGTCACATTTAAAGACGTGTCGTGGACGCGTCATATTTTCTCTCTCGTGACATCCCCGCCTTGGTGTTCCTGTTTATAACATACCTGTCTGTTTAGTTGGGTTACCCAGGTTTAGTGATTTAGTACAGGGGAAACTTTCTGCCATATGCACTTGTATGAGTTTGACGAACCTCAACTGTTTCCATTTATCTAGGGGCAAATGTTTTGATTGATGGCCAAGGAAATATTAGACTAGCAGACTTCGGGATTGCAAACGATTTAGAGGTAACGAAGTAGTACATGACCCGCATGGAATCCCGGAAACTTATACATGAACATTTGCACATTTATACATGAAAAGTAGGTTTTTATGGTCTCATAACGAGAACAGCAGAAGCAGAAACTCTCGCAGTTCACCCGACGACCTTTTTCAATTTTAAAAACGACAATCAAAAGAGCTTACACCAGTGGTATACAAGTTCAACTTATCGTAAAGAAAATAAGAATACAAATAACATAGTCACAACAGTCCTGTCTACATTTATGTCACTTGTTTGCTACACATTGTATTTACGCTCAACCTACAGTATGTTTCCTGTAGCCAGTGATTCCTCTCTCTCCCTCTCCCTCTTCCTCTCTCCCTCCCCTCTCTCTCCCCTCTCTCTCCCTCCCTTTCCCTCCTTCCCTTTCTGTGTAAGTCTCCGCCCGTTTCTTTCTTTACTAAGACTAATCTTCCTTCTTTGTCCTTTTCTTTAGAAAGTTCTCACTTCCACTGGATCGACGAAAGGTCTCTCTGGAACAATTTACTGGTCAAGCCCCGAGCACATAAATGGAGAAAAACCTTCATACGTATTTGACATTTGGTTGGTAATACTAAGCTAACGTTGTTTTATAATTTTGCGTGGATTCTGTGGGCTAGTTTGCTTGTTTTTTTGTTAGGAATTCAGTACGCACTAAAAAAAGCCTCTCCAGTGGTCCTTGCCAGAAACGCGAGATATACTCATTTGGTACCTAATGAGAAACCTCAGGGTCCATTTACCCGACACGATTTTCGTGTGCGATTGTTCATTCTGATGTATCCGATTAATTCACTGTACCCTTCCGGACGTATTGCCACATCAGTGAACGAATAGAATGCAGGAATTTTACCTCTGAGACAACATTACATATCTCAGGACGAGCAATCTTATCGTGTGAATTTATTTTGCTGTCCATTTGAATGTGCTGTAAGTTCAAAGGACTGACGCACATCTCACTTGGTCATGAGAAGCTTATGAATTCGGCTACCACGCATAAGTTACTGGAAGTCTAGGTTTTGCATGAGGGAAGAAAACCCGGCAACCAACACTTAATACTTTGCTACAGTTGAATGCCATAAATTTCAGCTAACATAATATTCTTCTTTTGTCTTGACCAGGAGTGTCGGATGTACCGTCGTAGAAATGTTAACCACAAAACCTCCAAACTATGATCTGAATCATTTGGCGGCCTTGAAGCGGATTTCGGACATGAAGGTCGACCCACCGGACCATTTGTCTCCGTCGGCAAAGCAGTTTATTGGAATGTGTTTTCGGTAAGTTCCGTCATTGTTTTCTCCCGTTTTTATTTGCCCGTGGACCAGTGAGTATCGGGGGAAGAAGAAGGTAGAAAGGGACGGGAAGGGGATCTGAGTATGCATCAAGGCCAGTATGCCTCAAAAAACGTACCCTTCAAGTAATATTTAAAAACCGCGCAGGAGTGCTATATGGGATTCAAAACACGAGACAGTAGCTAGGTATTTTAGATCCGATAAAGCACGTACTGCGAGTTTGTAAATGGCTTGTGAAACGAACCTTTTAATACGCTAATTTGCGAAGAAAGTTTGGAAATTTATATTTTCGAGTAAATACGGTAAATTTCATACAGATCGGCCGCGAATAATTCAACTTAGTATTCTGTATGCGATTTACAACATACTAATCAGGACCCAATTTCTTCTGTGTTGTCTTCGTGAATTATCAATGACCTTTTTACTTATTAATATTAAAAAGAGATCTTCAATGATAGGATGATTTACTGGCTGTCTTTTCAGGGTCAAGGAGGAACGTCCAAATGCTACTGAATTACTTAAGGATGAGTTCCCTACGGAAAATCCACCGGTTGAGGAAAACTAGTCAGCGCGTAAAAGCAGTGAGAAGAAAACAAATATTTAATATAACTCACGTTTTATATTTCCTGCCATGCAAGTGTACGTCTTCTTCAGTAAGCGAGCGATGCCAATTCTCCCGAAGAATTAATACCAAAATCTTCAAGTTTAAAACTGAAATGCTGAAAAGCAAACATTGTTTGTAATAACTGATAAGTACAGTTGTTATATTGGAATGTTGGAAAGTTCAACCTCGTGCCCAAAGGCCAAAGATATTCCGTAAGAGAGAGGAGTATTTCTGCGGCTTGGAGGAAAATTCTTTAGTACGAGGTTGTTTGGCTATGAAAAATCGGCCGCTAATATCAGTGGGAGCGAACTCACGAATATCAACGACATTGTCTCCTTATTGTATTGGATCTTCAATTTCCTTCTCTTCGGAAAAAGCCTGAAGAAAATTTGAGAACTATTTTCTAATCTTATTCTTTTTTAGTACGTCACGAACGCGCAAGGATATAATCCCCCTAATCTTCTGATTAACGGTGACGCCCAAACTACTGAGCCATATGGAAGAGCTCATATCAATGCCAAACCTCCATAATCTCTGAGGTGGGCAATCACTTTTCCCGAAAGGGACGCATACGTCATATAGCGTGCTGCACACGTCATCAGCAGTAATAAGGCCATAGCCATACGACTTCACGACCCTGGGGTACACAGTTCACTCCTAGGAGCACAATTTCTGTTTATTATTCGGTCGCGAATGTTACAATCTCGACTGAATCGGATACGTCAGGACGTACGTTCGTGCACAACAATCGTAACTTGTCGATCATCCTGAACGCGGTGCGCTGTAGTGGACTCGTTCAGTATGAACCGCACCATAACCATACAAGTAATATGAGGCTATTTTTCTCGCGTTTCTGCATGCGGCCACGGAAACGCGTCACACACCGAGTGCGAACAGACCCTGTGGGTGATCACGTGAGACCGGCGCAACAGACAGACCTGTTTGCCCAGGATAACAAGTGCGCGTTTAGAAAAGTTTTGGATTCATACCAAGAAATTAAATCGGAGTTTCGCACCGGTTACACCGCACAGTAGAAATTGGATTTGAGCATTTACAATTGCTTGATGATTGATTGATTTGATCGAGGATTTCACTAATTTGAAGCTGTACATGTTCCCAACAATCACTTCAAATTTATGAAGACCCTACAAGATTTTGAAGTTGATAATTTGTATGAGATTAGCGTGAACATTTTTTAGTCTGCAAAATGGCCTTCGAGAGCAAATTTTAGCTGACGAACAATATCACTGGCGTTTTTGCCGTCCCATTTCCTGCTAAATGATTTTAAAATCCACTATAAATAAAACGTTTTTTGTTATTGAACTGAATTACAACGTTCCAGATGCGACGTGAGACCAACAGTAGTTCAAGAAATTGGTCATTGATGAAACAACGCCAGTTCGTACCGCAGCATAGACAAAACAATGTAAGAAGAATTATCTAATTTCATCGGATTCGCCAATTCAAGCCTCAGACTTTTCCAGATTTGAACATACGTCATTTACTTAAGTTCACTATTCAAATATCCCGAATCCGCACACATTTTTAAATAAGCGCACCCTTGATTAAGTGCATCCTCACACTGGCGAGCGCTTCACGGATTTTTGACTAATAATAGGAAAGAAAGACGGGATAATTCTAAGCACTTCTAAGCTTAGGTTCTTTACAACGTTTTTGCGGGAAATTTCAATCTTCAAACTAAATGTGTTTCTAAATAGTTTATTAAAAGGCTAAAGCTCTTATTTTTATCTTGTATACCTACAACTTTGAGTTGCAGATTTTAGTTTCGACGACAAAGACCACAAATTATTATTGCTCGAAGTTCATCACATTCAAGAAATCCACCACTCCATTATTTGCAGCCCACGAAGTTCAAAGTGGAATAATTACACGGCAGCTTTATTGAATTAAGTTTTTCTTCTTGCGCCTTTCCACGTTCGACTTGAAACTGGACACTTTATTCTTTGGATTTGTAAGTATCTGGGTGTAAACAGCAAAAGTTATTCGACACCGAGTGAAACTAAATGGGAAACGAATTTCGCCAAGGTGTAAACATAACCTGAAGGCTGTTTACCATGTAATCTTGTTAAGACGATGGCAAACAAATGCAGTTCGCGTAAATGGCATCACGTTTTATGCGTTTTACGTAATGTCGCCGTTATAGCAAACGGACCACTGTAAACTTTGCACAGATAGCACCAGTCTTGACATGTTGTTTGTGATTGTTTGCCATCAACCGTCGCAAACTGTTTCCAAGATCTGCGACGATATGTATAGAAAACAACCTTGAGATATTGTACAATCCGCTTTGACCCCCGGTGAAAAACAATGAACCGAGTGGTTCAACGTTCAGCACCTCCTGAGCTGATTGTCAAAATTCAGTGATAATTAAGAGCAGGTGTTATACAAGCTCTAGGTATAATGGATATGTCGTGACCGAAAACCAACGATATATTTCAAGTAAGGCTTTGCTGTTTGCGGTTACAGATATTCTTTAGTGCCAAAGCAAAAGGAAATGAGCTCGCTTTGCGAGAACCACGCCTCGAATTACTCAGCAATCTCGCTCAAAACAATCTCAACGTGTTGCGTGGGTGTGCTACGGAAAAAAAATTTGCTTTTCCAACACAGCACGAAGGAAGTTCTCGAACGTGAGGTAAGCCCATGTAACTCAAACAACATGATACAAATCATGATTCACTGGGACTTTTACACCAGAACTGTTTACCTGGATTCGCTTTGACATCGGCCGTCGATTGTGCTCGCTCCAGTAATAAAAAAGATGTTACCGAAAAATAGTTCAAAACTAAACCTTTCTGGAAAAAAAAAACTAAAACGAAGGAATTGGTGTGTTCTTGTCTTCTCTTCAACAGTGAACGACTGCTGAAACTGAACCTTATACATCTATTGCGTTTGTGCTAATATTGTTATGCCTGGGTTGATTGACATTTTGGTACGACGGGGTCACAAAAACTAAATTAGAAAATAAACTCCAGCAACATTTCCTTCGTTACGTAGCTTTGGAAACCAGCTGAGCTGGAAAAACTTGTTTCAGTGTTACCTCCATGTATGGCAACGATGGGAGAAAAACAATAAGGCCTCACTTTCGATTGGTTAATCCTAATTGGTGGACTTCTTGAGGGAGGCCTTAAAATTGCTAACTACGTGTTTGCCGGACACTTATTTGGTTACCCTGAACGCCGGCTGTGGAACTGCATTCCGTTAATTCTGCTGTGCAGAGACATTCTTGTCAAAATGACTGTAAAATTCTTCCAAGATATTCGACAACGCGTCTTCCATAGTCGCAAAGATGCTCATGAAGAAACGGGTACAAACGAGAAATGCGCGACCTATATCGAGAATGAGAAGCGAATCTACTTGGATACGGCGAGCTGGTTTTGGGGAAATCTATCTAATCGTCAAGCTGAATATTTACTACACGATGCTAAAGATGGTGTGTTCGTCGTGCGCAACAGTTCGAAGGAGGGATTCCTGTATTGCATTACCTACAAACTTCGCCGCAAAGTTGCCAGCTTACGAGTGTTCGAGAAGGATGGCCAACTGTCCTTAAACTTTGACGATCCAACGCAAGTCAGAGCTGCAACCCTCCATGGTCTTGTTGCTAAACTACTGAGTGCGTCTATGAAGCGTGGATCAGTTTGCAAGCTCGAACGATCGTCGAAAGCTGTGTCGTTAAAGTTGAACAGTCCGGTGAACCGTCTCTCGAGTTTGAAAGCGCATTGCAGGCGAGTGATTCGCATGACATGTACGAATGAAACGATTAACTCTTTGGCAGTCCCAAGACACCTCAAGTCGTTCCTACTTGGATTATAAGAAGACAGTTCTTGCGGCAGTTCTTGCGGTGAGTGAGCGCGGATTTGGATGGAATAAGTGGAGTTCAAGAATAAACACTCTAAGATTCTTCTTGTGGTTGTGAGCCAGTCGTCGGAACACGCAGCTTTATGATTAGGAACACTGCCTGTCGAACATTAGTTCCTTTAAGTAAGCATTATTTATTTGTGGGACTCCAACGCTGACCCTAAACACGCACAGTTTCAATTTCAGTTTTTGTCGATGAAAAAGACTGATGGCTGTTAATTCGTGTTATATAATCCTTTCAAATGGAGTGATCGTTCGAGGTTTAGAGCTCGTGGTATGACATAACTGTGATGGAAATAGGATAAGGGATTGATAGTTAAACGTTTAACTACGAAGTCGGACTTCACTCTCGGAAATAACCAATATTTATAGAACATCAATATAACGCATTCGCACGTACATATGGTTAATCAGAACATATAAGTAACATTTCGTGCTTGACGAAAATTAAAGTTGTTCATATCCACCGGCTTGTCTAAATGATACCTGATCCTTCTCTCTACCGTCAAACATCACGAATTCCAGAGAACAGATCTTTCAACTGAAAGAAATTGGGCCAAAAAGATATCTGAAGGACGAGTTGATCATTGATGTTGTTCGGCCCGTTACAACCCTTTTTCTTCCCCGTTTCCTAGTTCAGATTGAACGCTGGAACTTTTCTGGACTTTGAAACCAATTTCTAACAAATTGATGTCATCAGAACGTCATTTCTTTGCATGTAGCGCTTTGAGGCGGCGCGGCGCGTGACTTCTGGGAGTTGTGAACAGCGGCATGTAACTGGACTTTGGCACTGTTCAGATGCAGGGGAAAAGTTTACAAACGCACGGTTGTGATTCTAAGCAAACAGGTAGTCTGTACCATCATGAAAAACGTTAAAAATGCTGATGGTTAGCCTAGATTCGTATGTCCTGACAGGCTCAAGGCTTCTAAGAGCCAACTCACAAACAGTATCCACGATTTTTCTGTGTGTTGTATCTCTTAGTTTTTAACGAGTTTTTATAGGTGTCTATCACTCTTGATTTACCGTAGGGATTGTGATCGCAACTGATCACTGATATTCGTATTTACGAAACACTGCAATAACTTCGGGAATCGATAGTTTTTTGACACATATTAATTAGATTGAAATCCAAAGACAATGTGGATTAAGGTAAGAAAATCCGCCTAAACTCAGTTATCAGTAATCGTTTCCGAAGAGTTAAATTTACCATCGCGACCTTGTGTCTCTGTCTATTAACTACGGACAATACTTGGCAAAGTTGTACTAGCCTAAGCAAAAAATTTCGGTACATCATTCCTGGGAGAGATAAATCGTGCTGAGAAGGTTGCTAAATTTGGATCATTTACTTCATTGTGAAAAACGAACTGACACGAAACCAGTTTTTCTTTTTCCGGTTCACATACCGAGGTAATACCAAGAAGCCATAGCGCAGTAAGACATCAGTCACATGGATCGCCCAAGCTAGATAAAACTGACATTAAGTTCCTGTCTCGGACTACTGACGCATTTTGCTTCAGCAGAGTCTCTGTTCATGGCAAACGCCATGCATAAAAAAGTTCCCTGGCTTACTTACGTTGAAAGATCGTCAGCTAGCCATGGCTAACGAACACATTCGAAAAATTTCCGTTTACTTGACGTTTATTGTAACTTCGGCATTTAATATGGATATTGTATGGGACAGGCAGGTTATTCGCCTTGCCGAGAACTCGGGATCTCGGCATGGCGACATACAAATTTTCCATGTAAAAATTTCTCAGGTTACTTGGCGTACAGGGATGAAATTTCTACTCTGATGAGGATGAAAACTTTGTTCAGCACCTCCTTCATCTCAAATTGCGTGAGTAAACTCGGTTCCATAATCATATAAACAGACCGTACATGTCAACCTCGCAATCCGAGCACAGCTCAGTCAACAAAATAAGTCGTCTCCAACTAAACCGAACCTATAATTTTTTCACAATAATCCAACAACACATGTGGCATGTTGAAGTACTTGCGTCTCATGGACTTTGAACTTTTCCCAGCACGATGACGCCATGCACGCGCATGCAGCGTTGTTTCTGGTGAATTTCCGTTGCGTGGTCCTCCCATAAAATAACTGTCAGTGTGTTTCACTTCATGCTACAACTGTGGGACATTCGAGGTTGTTCTTTAAGACATGCGAGAGAGAAACCGCACAATTAGTACAGAAAGCCACAGGATTATGCGCTGAAATCAAAAGTAAACGGTTTCATTACACAATACCCGAACAAAGAATGTTCGTTGTAAACACTCTTACTGGCATCACGAGCAAAAAAGAGCTTGGTCTTCCTGCTCCTGGAACAAGAGATAAAACCAGCACATATGAAGTTGCTGTTACTTTCGTATTGGGAAATCGTCCCACTACAAAACGTTTCAAGGCTAGCACCCTATTTCAATCTGATATCGTATTTCATGTCAGTCTTGTGATCATTCGAAACCAAGGAAGGGGAATCCCAAAGTAGTTAAGTGATGTGATTTCCCGCCGTGATTAAAGCTCACTCATATGATCCTGGCGGAATGCGATCCTGCAGTTTCGTTTTGTTTTCGTCATACGGTGAAAGTAATAGCGTTGCGCACAGCTGCTATTTATAAAAGCCTAAACTCAGACAAAGAAGCATGGTGAAATGGACACCAAAGAACTCTCATGTGACCATTTTTCTGTCTTCTGGAACTTCACAAGAACTGCCGTCAACTGTGCGCTTTGCTCATCAAAACATAGCCTTGTTTGCTTCGTTGAAATCAAAATTATACCACTTGGTGATTTCCTGAAACGTTTCTCAACGAGAGAATTAATACACTCAGGGAACTGGTCTAAAATGGTGGAAAGTTATTGGATCTTGCGCAGCGGACTAACAATAAATCCCAAAGGTTAACAAAATATTGTTGTGTATATTACCAATGACTCGAGAGCTTCAAATACACAAAATCGCATTACAGAGATTGTGTTAACTTGATGTATACGAGAAAAAATTAAGCAGCAGCTCACATGACGCACGAGATGACTCATGCATATAACGCGCGGACGCCGATGGTGGAAGACTGGAGCACATTCTTCGAAGCTTTTACCACCGAGAGTTCTTAAACATTTCAAATCTGTAAATAGGGTCGCCATTTTCAGTATCATGTAAATCTCTCTCTTAGTTGTTGAGCTGTTTGAAATTTACACATACTTTAGATAGCCATATTTATGATTATTTCCTTCAGAATGTGATTCAAAAAACAACCTTCGTCACCATCGTTCCAGTTGACTCACTTGACTGGCTTTTGGGCTGCTTTAGTCGGCTTTTGGGTCTTTGCGTTCTTCCGTGTGTCCCCCTTCGAAAAACACAAACCGCATCTTGTTTTGTCTATTACAAACGGCCCTATTGTTTCTCTTTGCAGACTAGAACATTCCAGTGTTTCCCTTTCTTGAGAAAAATTTCCATACTTTCCTTAGCCGTCGGCAATGATAACGCATTTGTACGTGCGAATACACAACATACATTGAATAAGAGCAAACAGTAAGGTTCAGACTTTGGACTGGCCGCGAACAGGAACTTCCTAACCACAAAATTATTTGACCTTACAACCCCCTACACGAAAGCATAAACATGTTTGAAACCAGTCAATTCAACAAAATTTCAAACTTTCTACCAGGATTTTGACAGCTAACTAACGTTCGAAGACAGATTTTGTTATTTTGTTTAGGCTTTTTATAATCTAGTGTCCCTTAAAGCATCTTGCTAATGTTGCTATGATATTTCGAACTTCATTTCCCTGGTAAGAAACCTAATCCGATCATAAAATCAAAACAACAAAATTTCTGTGAAGTAGGTAGCTGTTTCATTATTCGGCATTCCAATGACTTTAACTTATCCTGAAGCCAAATCTCCTAGCCTAAATGACGAACAGTGATTTATCAACCGTGTAACGGTGTTATTACAACTCGCACACCGCCCAACTAAGGACAGTGGAAGGGGTCTCAGCCTGCTACGGGCTCCCAGCATATTATTATTATTATTATTATTATTATTATTATTATTATTATTATTATTTAATTATAAATGTTTATTGGTATTTATTGAACAAATTCCACCAAGGTTGACTTTCATACATTCTGTGATAACAACTATATATATATTTCCTATTTATCTGACTATCTCTATCCATCTAATATTTAACAATTATTCGCCGTAAGGAAAGTGAATATTGTTAAATATGGATAGGATTTCAATCAGAAATGTAGTCACCAAGTTTTAAAGAAATTTATTAAGGAAAATATCTGAGAATCTAATTAATAATGCGTGTGTTGACGCAACGTTCCCATCTTGACAGAATAACTTAATCCAAAATGTCACGAAGGATTACCGAGATTACTCGAGGGAGATTCCGAATTCCTGTAGGGGAATTCCGAAATTTTCTTGTGGGAAGATTCCAAAATTTCTCAAGCGGAATGTCAGAATTTTTCTGAAGCATATTCTTGCATCCCATACGAATGCTACCGAGGGAGACTCAGTTACGAAGAACGCTGCGTCCTTCCTGCTACTGGGTGTAAGTTTAGCTTGCTTGATACTAATGAAAGACGGACAAAACTCCTCCTACAGTTCACAAAAATTAGCGGTTGGTTTCTTTTCCTGCTGGCCTATATTTTGGCATTCCTCGGGTCATATCATGTATAATTTTCCATTTGGGAAATTCTAACTTTGGCACATCATATATTTAGTACAGCTGCAGAGTAAAGGAAACAGGCCAGGAAAAGAAGAATATGAACCGAATCCAACGTACAGCCGACTTGACTCTTTCAAAAGTTCGTCGACAAAACTACTTGTTCAGCATTCTGCAAACTAATCAGCAACGCCCTCAATAAATTGCCGTGAGATATTTCTTCATTTGATTCGGTAGTGGCAGTCCCTCAATCTCTTGTACATCGTACTTCATTCTCAAAGCGCGGCGGCAGTGGGCCTTTAAACTTGAAATCCGCTTGTAAGGTTCGATCATTCTGAGAGGGATTGGCTCCGCACTGTTCACATCCAATGTACACACAGCCGAATCAACTCTAGTTTTCTGAACTAGTTTCTGGATCAAACCATACAACGTGACAGCTCTTGGTTGCCGGAAATCAAGAAAGTCCAAACTTAGCAAACCCTGTCGTCTCAACACTGGCAAGCTCGTGATTCCACCACGAATCTTAACAATGATGTTGAACTCCCTCTCGCTGGCGTTCTTAACAGTCTCCCTTGCTAAATACGTTCCTTCAGGCGAGTCTTGAAGCAAGTATGCCGCCTGGCCGTCTGACAATGGACCCCAGAAAAAGTAAGTTGTATCTAACTTGGCTCTTTCGTATTTCATGGTTTATAAAGTAATTCCACTCTTGCAGGTAAGACTGATTCATACATGTGTGTCAACGACTGTCGTGAAACTGCTGTCTTCTTAACGCTGCGTTGGGGAACTACCTTGTAGCTTTCGTTCCCTCTTGACATGTTTAAACGTGACTACCTAGGGGAATGATTTGGACGAATCATAGGAAGGGGTGTGGAAAGCGGATGTTGAATCACGAGTCACTTTGTTGGAGGAAGGTCTGAATCAAAAGTCCAATTTACAGTCCAGTGATTTTTGCATTAAAATGTGTTTGATGTTTAGTTTCCTTCGCCAACTTACGTTTTCTCTTCAAGAATGTCGTTTTTTTAAAAGCATTTTTAACCAAAACAAAAGAGATTAAATAATTTGAAAACCCAAAAGCAATGGTGGGACATCGAAAACGTCCTACTTATTCTGCACAGGCAACACTGCGAGTTGTTTTGTTGGGTTTGGGCACTTACAGACTCAAAAAAGAAGAAAAATGGCCATCAACGTAGCAACTATAAGTCACGGAGATTTCTGCGTGTGAATTTCATCCCCTTTTACGGTGACAGTTTCCGGATTATGCTTTCTGTGAGTTTTGAAACATGGAAAGCGCTATCAGGGAAACAGTGCTCGGATAAGAGAAAGAGGATCTATATTAGACTTATATAACCTACGTAGGTTAATGCAGTAATTGTTTACTTCATCAATATGCCTGGATGCAATTACAACATTTTTAAACTTACGTTGGTGTCAGTTCAGTTTTTGGTAGGCAGACATTCGTCTATCGAGTAGGACATTTAAAGAAAGACTCAAGAAGAACTATTTTTCTTCCTTTAACTTTAGCAAAACTGAAAGCGAGAGTATTAATGCTTACAAGCTAAAATGATGGCGCATCCGTTTTCACGTGGATGGAACCTGAGCTGATGCTTACTTTGAAATGAAGACCAATGACGGATTACGACCTTGCTATTTTTTAGCCTTCAACTAGCACCTGACACTATTGGGTATGCTTTCTCTAAACAATGAGAATTAGACTGGGTAAATGAGATTACTTTTCATATTCAAAGGCTTCATACCCAACGCCGAACTTGTGTCTGGACAAAGTCTCGTTGGGATTTTGTTTCGGGAAATGACTTAGATTGCGTAATGGCATCATGTCTTTAGAACTTTCACAATTTCGGCTTGTAATAGCATACACCCACAAAACTTTGACTCGCTAGTAATATCGAACCTTGTTCAGTTAATCCACCCAGAGGACGTTGGTTAATCTCTAAAGAGATTTTCCTGAGTGGTGATATATATCTGCCCTCTAAACCAAGCTTCATTACTCGTAATGTCTTGTGACTAACATCATCCATCTTTTTATACAGGTCGAAACTTCCAAATTCCTTTGAAGTTGTATGGCAAGTAAGAGATTTTTTCCAGAGATAATGACTAAAGAAGCCATAATCACTAAAGAAGTGCTAATTCTAATGAAAGGCAAAAAACATTTGACATGCAAATTGAGGACGTGTCTATTTTCTGTTGCGATTGTAGGCAGCAACGTAGTGTTTGAGCGTTCTATGTCATTGATTTTAGATATTTCATATTCACGAGTAGTTCTTCCAGCTTTGAAACAGAAGTGATATCCAAATCAAATCCCCTTTAGACTACTTAATCACAATTGACCTGTTATCATGAAAACACAACTGCGTGCTTCTTTTTTCGCTCAAGTCAACAAGGGAGTAACGTTGTAAAATACAACCCTGTCCTGAGTTGAACACCCAAAGTTAGGACGTCATGTAGTTACGGAGAGCAGATGTAGTTAGATATCAAATCCCCTGAAAGAAGAACTAGCATCTTGGCGTGCGAATTGTCTTTAACGCACCTAATCAAGGGTTCAAGACATAAATTTATTCTGACTGAATTACGTACAAACGTGAAACAATGACGAAACTACATTACGATCGACTCTGTTGATACAACGTATTTATTTTGGTAAAAGACTTCTCACCAACTGGTCGCATATTTGCAAAAAGATGCTCCAATTGACACCACTCTCACATAAGAACGTGACAAGAGCCATTTAGTACATCATAACATCCTGGTAAAGACAACAGAACGTTTTATTGCCAGTCTGGATTGGCTAAAGTAGATGATAATATCATGATATGCGTTGGTTCTATCTTGAACACGACTCGGATTGCAGTGGAAGTTTCACAGCCGTGACTCTACATCAACAAAGAAGGACATTCCAGATGAGTGAAATTCCAACTTCGGAATGAGGATGTCAAATTGACCAATGTACTATCTGTCAAACCTTTGGACACTACTGACGCACTCCTTAGAGTGGATCTCCTTACATATCCAGAAATGTAAAATATCACCATTCTTCAGCCTTAGCTAACAAAAGACCCGACGTAGTTTGGGCTTTAACACGCCGGATTCTTCAAAAGCAAGTCCTGTCGTTGGCGTGAACGCATTGTTGGGATTTGGGACCTCTAGCAACCAAAATGCACGAGTTATAACTGATTATAAAATCCGTTTTCCTCACGAAAATTAGTTGTTCTAGGAGAAAATTCTGATAAATCACTAAAGTAGTGCACAGCAAACGCTAACAGCACGATTTTGCTACTCCTCAACATTATCCTGATCGTTGACTTCACGTCGGATGAAATTCGCAGATCACTGAATAACTCTGTCTCACTTCACTTCACTTCGTCTTTTATCTTGATGATGGACAGAACAGGAATTCTGATTGTTTTTGCAATGTCTTTCAATCTTCGGCAGGTTAATGAGCTGTATAAAAACTTCCCATTACTACGGTTTCTCACACCAACTACTAAGTTCGTAACCAACAAACCGATCTTCAGGATGTTCAATGTTGTGAGTTCGATTCCTAGTTCCGTGGCCCAAAGTGAATATTCACCAGCCAACTTAGAATGCAATCCCCGTTCCGCGGGCAGAAGAGTTATGAATTTTGGGAACACTTAGGATTGATTCCAAGGCATTTTCAGATGTTTTGTGCCAAATTTCTTACAATAACTAGATCATTTCTGAAAATCTGAGGAGTTACATGTCCCCAAGGTTCCCCTCCCTTTAGTCACGTAGCTGTCGATTCCTATCAAGGAATCGACGAATTGATGCGTTCGTAAGATAAATCTGACGAATATTGCGGCCATGTAATATATCTGATCAGTTGTGCGCTCATAAGATACATCTGGCGAATTCTGCGGCCATCGCACGAAAGATATATTTGACGAATATTGCGACTATAAGATATATTTGACGAATTCTGCGCCCATAAGACATATTTGACGAAAATTGCGGCACCATAATACATAATTATATTGGACGGATTCTGTGGGCATGAGACATATTTGACGAATATTGCGGCCATAAGATTTGCCAAACAAATTGTGGGGTCGTAACATTTATCCGACGACTAACGCAGACGTAAGATATATCTGGTGAATTCTGCAGCCGATTTCATTATTGACCTTCTTGGTATATCAATTCTTACCTTTGTTGCGCATGGAAACTAACATGAACTGAAGAGGATTACGGCTTGGTTTAATTCCAGTAACGGATCGACCTTTTTATTATTCCATTCCCCAGGAGTTCTGCCACTCACCTGTCACCACTCTAAGAGACAATAAGAATTCTAATCAGCTACTTGTCCTCATTTTAGCTTGAACTGTTCGTAATGATTACTCACTGTATATTGTAATTGTTTAATCATCACATTTCGAATCTAAGACTGTCACAGTGGTTCACCAACCATCTTATTCCTGAAAACATTCACAGGATACTCACAATGAGTACGTAACACAACAAACATGGAGGAGTGTGTTTGATGTCTTTCGCAAGATTACAAGTCAAGAAAAGTGCTCGAAAAACAGAGCAAGATTTTATAGTCCGAAATTGTCATCAAAAGTAAGACTCAGTGCAAGCAGTGAGTATTTAATGATAATGAACAGAATGTATGTATGGATTTTGAGGTTTAGTTCCGAGCTGAATATATCCAAACTTGATCATTTTAGGACTCGCTGGTGATGTTTTTGTTCTCTACCATTTTGATTTGTAATGCTCTGATGCGCATCCGAATATCACTAAATGGCGAAGAAATAATCCTCTATTGTAACCTCACATAACAAATAGGGAAGCACCAAAAGTCTAAATTTGTGATAAACTGCACGAAATCCTATGAAGGAGAAAACTGCATGTATTTGAGTCACGTACGCGTATTTGAAACAATACATTATTTTAAAACAGTACATTAGAAAAAAATAATAAAATGAGGTTCTTAAACAAACGATGCCGAGGCATAGACGAAGTAGCTCGGGATATCAAACGCCTATTCAAGTGCATGGTATAACCGTGAACTAGTTAATGTCATGCAATACAAAACAAAACATGAGCCGAAAACTAATATCTAGGACTGCTAGTAAAACTCTAGATTTGGGTTAAAAACTACGTGAATAAGTTAAGCAATAATATTACGTCTTTTTATGGACAAGATGACTAAGTATTATTGCAACATTTCAAAAGCATCGCCCGACCAAATAATAGGAAAATACAACAATTGACATTTGCCACCTAGTTCTTATTCCGAATCTTGGATTCTTCGATGTGTTAGTTGTCGGGTTTGCACTTCGATTTGTAATACTTCAGGACTAATACTGATCATGGTTCCTTGTTAATATAAGTAGTAGTTCTTTGGAAAAGGCACTCAAATTGGACCAAACTGTTAAGCTTTGATGATGAAGAACAATCCCACTGTATTCTTCAACGTTTCTCAGTGATAAAATTATTGATGACGCAACACCAGGAGGTGAAACGACACACCTTTCTTTACAAGTGGAAAAAACAGTACCTTTGCGGTACATTCATTCGTGTATTGTTGTAACTGGCTGACAGAACAATGTCTTGCAGCGAACAGACGGATGACGTAATTCCTGAAGCTTTATTTATTGCTTTCTACAGCGCAAAATTTATTTGCAAGATCAGCAGCTTTGGGAACAAGTATGTTAAATCGAATAAACAAAGACGTTTTAAAACCTTGGGTGAAGAATTCGTCCAAGAGATTACGGGAAGAAAAATTGGAACGGAATGAGGAAGAGTACTTTTTCCGATGGAGAGAACGAATCTTGCTCTCAACAGTTTGTTGGTATTGGGGAGATATTTCTGTCGGTCAAGTCCAGTACCTCATGGAGCACGCCTCGAATGGCACCTTCTTGGTTGCCCAGAGAGACATAAAAGACACGCTGGATGTTAGGTACTGTATTGCGGTTAAACTTCAAGGCAAGATCTACTTTCTTAGTGTCAAAAGCGAAAACGGTGAACTAAGTTTGGGTTCTAAAAGTCCCGACCGACCCAAAGCAGTGACTTTGTATGGACTAGTTACGAAACTTGTTCAGAAGAGCAAAATGAACGGAACAATCGGGGAAATTCGAACACCCCAAAACTCTATTCAAATCTACCTCAAGGATTCAATTACACGAATATCAAGTTTAAAGGCTCATTGTCGTAGAGTTATACGATTGAAATACAGAACTGATAGAGTTGACCACTTGCCAATTCCAAAATCTCTTCAGAAATACTTGAAAGTCTTGTGAATTGCGAAGGAGGGTACTTTCTTGTAACGAAAAACAACTGATGACCGTTGGCAATGAACGACTTTCGTTTTGTATGAGGAAGTGGACTACCAACGATAATTACAAGCTGCGCATCTGTCTCTTAGCAACCTTGTACAAACAAGAACTACGTGATTATCAACTGAATTTTGCATTAACTCGTGACAAACAAGGCCATCAAAATCTAAAACATCCTAAATTAGAAACAGATGTGGTGGAATGAATGTTGAAGATGTCCATGCCTCTTCTATTGAAACTGGCGTTTAGATTTTTTTGAGTGTGTTGGTGAGGAATAACACATAATTCCAGAAATATCTCGATTTCGAGAAAAAAGTAGTTCCTGGTTTTGTTCAAAGTTAAGTTGATATCTAATGACGTTTATTTTTTTTTGTCTTTGCGAGTGTGTGTTGCTTTCGTATATTTTTGAATGCTTGTCAGTAAAATAAACCACCGACGAAACCCATTGCATTAAAGATCTGCAGGTTATGTACCAAACTTGAGAAGCTTCAGTGTTTTAAAATTAGCAAGTACTTCTCGCGACAACGGCTTGAATTTGCGTTACAGGCCGTCGCTTGATTCAATGAATGACATTTGAGATGTCTTTTCTTTTTGTGAAGAATACTGCTGTAGCAATTTCTGATTGCCGAATGAAGTTGTGGCATGTTTTCTCACGCCCCTTAGTTCTAATAAACACATTATCAACGCTTCAGACTCAAGTTACTTTTGAAAAGCAACTGTATGTAAGGTTCCGTGTAAACGATACGAATATCCCAAACAAATATTCACCCAAAGTATGCGATTAACTTTTAACAGCGCAATTCATCCTTGCTATTGGTTCACAAATGTTGCAATACCTCCTGATAACTCTTGTGACTGAATCAAATACATCAGGATGAACAATCACATGCCACAATCTTACTATGTAGATTAGGCCTAAGAATCGACACGTGGAAAAGTGTATCCCCCAGAACCGCAGCTTGCTTTTTGGCACATTGAAAATACTCCAGTTTCATTATCAAGTAGAATGAGGGTTTGGAGTAAAGTCAAACAAGCAATTGGTAGTCTCTCACATCCATACCACCCTTAGCACTGTAGTCATGACAATACAAGTTGTGACTCAGTCACCGACAATGTGTCCTTACAATAGAACGGAGACATCTTCGTTGTCCTACAAACGACGTTCCTGAGAGGAATTTTACCATTAAGGTAGATAACTCGCGATTCAGGGGACAAAATTCAAGTTTGGTTTAAGTTGAAAATATGAATGGCCCAATTGCCGGATTTAGGAAACAATGGGAGCCCTCTTCAAAAAAAAATGTATTTACTGATCAATACACAAAGTGCAAAACAGCACTAAAGATTTTTTTATAAACATTATGGTATAAACAAATGCTCTCTTAACAAACCACCAGTCTACTTACTGTGTCACTCATATCTAACCACAAGCTTCCTAACCCGTTTCCCTCCAAAGAGGACTCGTATCATTTTACTCTGGATAACGACAGACGACTTTTCAGTGCTAGTGGCCTGTTACGAAGTCAGAAACATAATCGAGAAGTGGGGGAAAAATAAAGATACTTTGATAGGGGTCGACCTTTCGAATGAGAGCCTCGGGCTAACGGCCATATTGTCCACCCTTAAATCCAACCCTGGACAGTGGTCTTCACTTCAGAACGGACCCCCGGAGGCGGAACCAGGATTTCAGAAGGGGGAAGGCCAAAATCAAAACAAAAACTTTGTTCCCATGATGTGATGTCGCGAAGCTACCTAATGGAAAAAGTATCCTATTTAATAACCAAAAAGAATCCTATTTAATAGCCAAAAAGCTGAAAAATGCTTTTGCCACTCAGGATGTCGCAAAACTTGGACTTTCTCATAAGTTACCGAGCAGTTTCGTTCGTCGCTGAAGCTAATTGTGCAAGGACAGGCACAAGAAGAATGTTACGAGTGAACAGGGCTAAAATAAACGCAAACTCGAGTGACTTGATAACCCTGTTTTGATAGAACACACTTTGGCAAAGCTCTGGCTAAGCAAATAACATCGCAGCTTGTATTGGTTATCTACGTGGGAAGGTCAGTTCCTTATTGAGGGGATTCCCTCCAGGGTCAGCCGTATCTCCAGCCCGGCTTCATCTGATCTTGCTTCTTGGCAATAATCCAGGATTCAGACTTGCCCACGAGCGGAGCTATCCACTCTATCGAAAGACTAAACCTCTTCATGGATTCCCCGAAGCAGTGTGAGATGTTGGATCTGTTACACTAACAAAGAATGACCGAAAGAAACGTTGGTACCAATTACCGGATAAAAACACTCCACTGACAAAACGCGCCTGTGTTTTTCCTCAAGAGTCAATCGCCCTTTGTCAAACTATCGAAAGCACAGAAGTAGTTGGTTTCGGATGTTGGAAATTTGATACCCATGGGTAATTTGCTCAGGGTATTATTTAAAACAAAAGCGTTATCCAATCCTGTTTAAGCTGCTGAAACACAGTGCATGAAAACAATAATACGATACCGTCAACAAACAACAGCGCCCTAGATCAACAGTTCGCTAAACTCAGCAAGAGAGCAACACGTTGATGCACGGCCTCGTTTTGACCTGCCGATCTAAATGAGCAAATTGTACCAAACTCTGCCAACGAAGACTTACCATACTTTTTTTTGAGTACGTACGTGAAACGAAAATGCAAGTAGATTACGAGAGAGTAATTCTAGATACTCTATATTTTCATTGGGGGAAGATCACTGACTCGCAGATCGAGTATTTGCTTAAGGATGCTCCAGTCGGTAGTTTCCTCACGAGAGAATGTGACGCAAACTCTTCAGTACAGTACAACATCTTGGTAAAGATAACAGACCGTTCCATTGCTTGTCTGGATGTGCTAAAGAAAGGCGGTTTGTTCTGTCTTGCGCAAGACTCCAAACGTTATCCAGCCGTGGCCGTGACTTTGTATGGCCTCGTGGAGAAACTCGTCGCAAAGACCAAAAAAGACGGACATGCATGTCGGTTGAGATCAAGATGCCGAACTGAAGACGTTAAGTTGATCGAGCCCATTCGCCGCCTGTCAAGCCTTAAGGCGCACTGCAGGCGAGTTGTACGCCTAAAGATCTTTCCAACAGATATCGAGAAGTTGGATATATCACCCTACTACAAGTCTTACCTAAGAAGAGGCCTGGCATAGGTGCAAGGACCTTTGAAATCTATCTTTTTCAAACGCAAGCCTCTTCAAAGTCCATACGGATCGGTACGATTTGGAAAGCTTGCGTATCCGTTCGCCTGGGAACTAAAGATTTTACCAGGGTCATTAACACAGGTGATGTGATTTACGGACCTGGAATGGCTGAATGATGAATTTCCCCATGATAAGTTATGGTAATCGAAAAATATGCACGAAAAGTGCTACAAGTTGCACAGGTTACAATAGATAATGAAAGTCGTTTGTCACGAAGACAACTTGTCTCGGAAGAAAAGTTCCGTGCAATTGTATAAGGAAGGAGATGCCCTGAAAATCAAGTCCTGAAATCTTTACGGTGAACATAGGGGAAATTGTTCATGAACTCTTTATCAGTCTGGTTTTTATTAAACCGTCGCGCAAAAATACTTGGGCAACCGAATATTTTAATTTAGAGAAACTAATTACAGACTTCGGACCTAATGTTGAACTTCAACAAATTGTTTGGTCTTTCTAGCCACTGAGCTTTTCAAGTATTAAAATTTTTACACTGAAAACCAGGTCCGAAAAACTTTACGATGAAAACAGAAAAATTTGGTCACAAATTTTGTGCCACCCAATCTGTCATAAACGGTCGCTTAAATATTTTGGCAATCTAATTTTTAATTTACTGTGATAATCTAATTTTTAATTTACTGTGTGATAATGCTGTTTAAAATTAATCGACTTTGGATTGAATGTAGAAATTTTAACAAATCATTTGTTCTGGCAAGTCATAAGGTTCTTGTGGTAGTAAAATTCTACCACGAGATTAGAGTAATAGTGGCATTGGCATTGAGAAAGAAACCTTTCTAGTATATGCCATCTTGTTTAAAACGCTGTAAGTTGTGTTCCTGTACACAAAAATTAACCTTAACCCCTAGAAATGTCCCTTCAACTCGTAACGTGTAAAATTAACAAACACTGTATTCCTGTGAAAGTTTATATCGTGGGTTGAGAGAGAGGAAAATAAGCTTTTCTCGGTGACACATGTTCACCAAACGGAATAACGAAAATATTACTTTTTCCTTGAAATTCTATCGCAAATGAGCTCGCCGGTTTTAAAAACTCCAGATTCTTTCCGGGACATTATGTCCCATTACACTATTTTCACTTCAGCTAATACCTCTCGCTGTTCAGGTGGCTCGTCATCAGTTATGAGAACAGAGCTATCGTTTTGTCTAGTTTTTAACAAAAGGTACTCGAAGTGAACTGGAGACAGAGAGTCTGGAGATTTTATCCATGTCATTATTGATCGGGTAAATAGCGAGCCAAACTTAGCTGAAGAAGTATGGTTTTTTAATACTCATTTGTTCGCACAATTCGTAAAGCCATAGCTTTGAAGTCGGTTTCCCTTATCCACCCTCTGGCAAGTTCATACCTTTAATGACGGTGGGAACTAAGTACTGGAGTAGCGGGTTCAACATTTTTGATACTTTGAATATATTATTCGCTCCTTGATCTGTTCCACCCCAGGAATGCTGCTGAACATCTGTCATCACTCTAAGAGACAATAAGAATTTCAATTAGGCGTTTGGCTTCGTTCTAGATATCACTATACCGCTGCTTTTGAGGTGAATTTTATATATAATTTGCATGTAGGAGCTTAGTAATATAATGGATGATGTGTGGAAGTTTCTTAAGCTCGTATTCCAGTGCCCAATTAAGCCAGTGCAAAGTCTGTGGGATAGCTCTTAGTTACTACACACACACACCCCACCACAAATACATGTGTAAACCGTGTCGTGGCTTGGACTCCTCCTCCCCACCTCACACACACAACCATAGACATGCGTAAAAATATAAAAAGTTAACCAAAAAGAAAATAGTTCAGAAGAGAGAAACTGAATTTCTTTGTTCGTTCAAAGCGAGGGGCCCGCGACATGTGGCTTACCTGCCACTATATTATTCCGGGACCAGTTTCCCAGTTTATATCCAAATGAATTGCTGTTCTTCAAACTAGAGCATGTCAGTGTATACAAGTCATGGTGATATAGATATTCGATTAAATTTCAGAGGATCAAAGTTTAATAACTTAAGTTCTAGCCAAGAGATTAGTTTGATCCGGTCAAAAAAACATTGACAAGAGGTATGATGATTGGAGACGTTCTCTGACCAAAATTATAATTTATTTCGACGAGCTTTCGGCCACTAGACTGTGGTCTTCGACAGGTACATGACTATAGAAAATTGCAAGCTTATATACTATTCTAATGGGATGACATCACCGATAAGGAACTTAAGTTATTTACATGAAACAGATTAGATAGTAATTAGCGGCGGCAGTGTTTCTTTGTTAGCTGAGTGTATTGTTTAGGTAATGGCATTGCATTGTTGTCAGCTTCTTTTGTTGTTTCCGTGTGCTATTATTCCAATGTTTTTCTTATTCTGAAATTTCCTCTGTCAATAATTTCCCCTTTTCCAAAGACAATTTTATGTCCATTTTTCTAAGCATGAGAAGCTATGTTTGAACCTTTCGCATAATTTTTAAATTACATTTAAATTACATTTTAAATTACATTTTAAATTAAATTACATTGTAAATTACATTCGTCTGTTTGTCAAGTTCGGGTCTATGTTTTGGTGAGGGAAAGTGTTGTTGCAATGTCCGTAATGGTTTGGTTGCTACTTCTATGTCATGTTGACGGAGAGTTCTGATTAACTGTTCAGTTACGCCCTTGATATATGGTAAGGTCACGTATCTTCTGTGGGTTGTAGGGTCGACCATCTTAAAAAACATACCTACCGATTCTTCAAGTGTAGGAGTTCAGTGCGTTGACTTGGTATCTGTTATGATGTTGTTGATGGTTCGTAAAGGGTAGCTGTTTGCGCGTAAGGCGTTTTTGACATGCTGTAGCTCGTTAGTTTTTCCTTCTTGGGTATTTGGTAGTGTAAGGGCTCGGTGGATCAATGTTTTAGCTGTGCTGACCTTATGTTTCTGCTCGTGGTGGGAATTGTAGTCTAGATATCTGTCTGTAGATAGAGCATTGCGAAAATACCCTTAAATCAATTGGTATTACACGAAAATTCATTCTCCAACCTGAGTTAAGTGCGTACTATCATCGAAAGGGCAGCTCCCCTATCAAAAATCCTAAACCTACCCCTCGTCACGATGAAGAAATGTAAAGTCACGTCTTTAACAAAAGATCTGTAAACTTAGCTAGCGAAGAACATGTAGCCGCAGCTTGGCTACGTTTTGTCGATCATCCATCATCCTGAAATCAGGATATTACAGGAGGCTAATTAAGTTTAAGTAGAGAAGAGTCAAGTTGCACAAGACTGACAGTTTAGGAGGAAAAACCTTTGGCCGAAGTGAGACATGATATGTGAGAAGTGCAAGTCGTAATGAAAAGCTGAGCTTGTTTGAGCAATTTTGAGTTTCAATATCAACGACAAGATTTTAATCTCATCAGCAATTGCAATGCCATTAGTAACTGGAGAAAGTACTGATGCTCATGACTCATCTCAGAAAATTACCGGTAGCAGTTGGAGAACACAATAACGAGATCCCTATGACATCAATAAACAGCATGTTTCTTATCACAAGCTCCCACTCTTCGTCGCGATGCTATTTTCCTCATCAAGCAAATTAAATGCGAGCTTTGGTATATTTGGGTTCGCCAGAAATAGTCCGCGACAAAATGATGTGTTTCCTCGCAAATGAAGAAGTGTCGGAAGGTCACATTTAAAACAACCCGTTTATTCCACTGAGCGCGAAAGCAGGTGCTACACTCTCTTCTGTGAAATCAGTAATGTTATTAATGAGCATTTCTGTAACATAGGTCCAAAATTAACAAAATCAGTACCAAAGTCGAATACCTCGTATCTTGATTATATTACTCAAACAAAAACTAGTTTCTCTCTCAATGAGACAAACGATTCTGTGGTATATGAATGGATACAATCGCTCCCTGTCAACAAGGCTACTGGCCTTGATGACAAATCTTGTAGATTGCTGAAAGAAGCTGCTCAAATTGTTACTCCATCTCTAACTTTTATTATTAATTTGTCATTTAAATGTCGAATCTTTCCCATTGAATGGAAAGCTGCAAAGGTGTTGCCTGTTATAAGGAAGGAGCACAGTCAAATCCTGATAATTATCGACCAATATCTGTCTTGCCAGTTATTAGTAAAATAATTGAAAAGATTGTATTTAATCAATTTTATGATTATCTGCTTAATAATAATTTACTGGCCCAAACACAGCACTGATTTAGACCAAAGCATTCTACATTGACAACTCTTCTTTTATCGACAAATCGTTGGTATCAAAATATTGATGAAGGCTTGCTAAATGGCGTTTTATTCTTGGATTTGAAAAAAGCCTTCGATACCGTTGATCATCATATACTTCAAGAAAAACTTAAATTGTATGGGGTTGATTTTAACTCGCTTAAGTGGTTTAAATCTTATTTATCTGATCGAAAGCAATGCACAAATGTAAATGGTGCTTTATCTCACTTCCTACCCCTTGTAAAAGGGGTTCCTCAGGGTTCAGTTTTGGGACCCCTATTATTCTTAGTTTATATAAATGATCTTCAAACATGTGGGTGTGCATTATCTATGATGATGTATGCCGATGATACGTGTTTGACGGCAACTGCTAACAACCCTGAGGAGCTTGAAGTAATTTTAAATGATGATTTGAAGAAAGTACAAAGTTGGCTAAGAGCTAACAGGCTTACTCTAAATGTTAAAAAAACTAAATATTTAATTATAGGTAGCCAAAAAAGATTTGGAAGTCTTAATTATAATTTTAACATTAAAATCGATGATAAAACCATAGAAAGGAAATACTCATATAAGTATCTGGGAGTAGAAATAGATGAAAACTTAAATTGGCATCCACATATAGATGAAATAAGCAAAAAGGTGTCGGCAGGTCTTGGAGTTTTAAAACGAAATAGAGGTCTTGTTCCCCATCATACACTTATATTGATGCATAATGCACTAGTATTACCCTATATAGACTATTGTAGTGAAGTTTGGGGTTGTTTAGGCAAAATCCATTCTGATAGACTCCAAAAACTACAAAATAGAACTGGAAGGATAATTACATTTTCTGATTATGATGTTAGATCAGCTGACATTCTGCAAACTCTTGGGTGGGATACCCTTGAACAGAGGCGTACCAATCAATTGGCAGTAAGTGTATATAAAGCAATGAATAATATTTTTCCTGAAGAGCTCAATTCAATCTTTGAAGCTACCTCTCAAATACATTCATATAATCTGAGGGGTAGCACCAGCAATATTTATATACTGAAGCCTAAAATGGAAGCTGGCAAGCGATCTTTTGGCTACCGTGGAGCTGTTTTGTGGAATGGGCTTCCGGAAGTGGTGAGAAATAAACTGACCGTTCGGACATTTAGAAACTCTTTATAGTAACCAGTAGGGCTGTTTTGGCAGTAGGACTGTCTCGTTGGTAGGGGATTTATAATATATCTTAATAAGAATGATTTGTTTAATGATTATGATAAATATGTTATTGTTGGAAGAATGTTTGTGTATATATGTATGAAGTATTTGTTACTAGGCTTGTTTGTTTTTCTTTTACATTGTATTATAGTACACGGCTCATTGGAAGAGCATTTTTAATGAAATGATACCGTGTAATTTTTCTTAATTTTCTTAATAAAGCATTTTTGATTGATTGATTTGATTGGTAGACCTCTTGGGAAGTCGTCCGTTATTCAAGACGAAGGCACGGAACCCAGGCCCGCCGTACCGTTTCCCACGACTATCTTGCGAGACAGTCACAGGACTTCGAAGGCAATTGGTTGAGTGACATTCTTAGCAGCTAAAAATTGAAAGTTATTTAGAAACAACCGTTCGTTGGAACTGAAAGAATCACATCAATCACATTTCGGTCGAGCAACATTTATAGTAAACCAGCAGTGAAGTGTTTGTTTTAGAATTAAGCCTGACGAACCTATTTATCAAAACAGTGAAGAATTCAAGTGAAATTCTCGCAGACACCCCGTACAGGCAGAAAAAGAAGTCAAAGCAATGATATATGAACACATCTCCGCAAGTGCACTGTGCGACCGAAATGCAGGTAACCTTCAATCCTCTGATAAGCCCCCGGGGGGCTTATTTATTCCAACCTCGTTTGAGGGGGGGGCTTAATAGAGACGGGGGGCATAGTGGAGGAGGGCTTGTTTGATTTCGCCAAACGCCTGTAGGTTAGTAATTGTCAAGATTAAGAATCAGTTGGACGTTTGCCTATGGAGCTGTTGTTCCTATAGTGTAAATTTTTATTTCGTGAAGGTTGTAGCTTAGAATTTTTATCGACGGGAAGACGGATTTGTGGCTCCGAGCGGCTAAACCTCTTTCTCAAACAACCAGAAAATGGTATCTACACATATATAAGAAACTAGAGCGCCAGTACTGCATGTGAATTCGTACCCGGATTACTAGAGTAAAAATAGACTAAACTGTCGTTTGCTTATTGTTTTGATTGTCTATTCACCGTCTGTGAAATGACAATGGTTGCATAGTTACTGGAACGGACTGGGATAATGACTGATGAAAAAAAAAAGTTCACCGTTGTCAACGCGATCGTTGATTCCATGAGTTGATGACTGAAGGTTGCCTGAACAAGATGTATATGAGTTCTGAACAATAGCGTTGACAAAATTCTTCACTGGGTGCAGCACGACATTGTTCCCGCCAGTCGACAACCGTGAACCAACATTTTCATCCCTGTACAACAGATCCGAGTAGTTGGACTAACCGAGGGAATTCATAGAAGGATAATTTTCTCTCCACCGTTTAAGATAATTTCAATTGATTTTGGGCTGTGTTAAGAGTGAAACTACAGCAATTCTGCTTTGGAAATTCCGTTCGATTGTCTTTCCCATCTACGATAAAGGTCTTCATCAAAGAAGTCATGCTGGCCAACCATTTTCTGTAAACATCTCCTTTAAATGGCCTTAATTAGTTGATGTCCGGCGGCAAAAAGAAACCATTGACGTCAATCCAGAAACTTTATTTATCAACATTTTACCCTGCACAAGCCTCATTTGCATGATCAGCAACGACGTAAACAGGAGTGTTCACCTGCAAAATGAAAGACGTTTTTCAATCTGGAATGAGTAAGTCACCAAAGAGCTTACGGGCCGAAGAATTGAGACAGAGTAAAGAGGCATATTTGCTAAGATCAAAAGAACGTATCTTGCTCTCAACTGTTTGTTGGTACTGGGGAGATATTTCTATCGGACAAACAAATTATCTCATGCAGCATGTCTCGGACGGTGCCTTCTTGGTAGCTCAGAGAGAAAAGAAGGACAAGTTGGATACTAGGTACAGTATTGCGGTTAAACTTCAAGGCAAAATCTACTATCTCAGGGTCGAAAGCGAAAACAACAAACTTAGCTTGGACTTTGCAAATCCCAGCCAACCAAAAGCGGTGACTTTGTACGGACTAGTTGCGAAACTTATTCAGAAGAGCAAAGCGAATGGAACGGTCGGAGAAATACGAACACCTGAGGAATCAATCCAAATCAACATCAAGGATTCCATTACGCGAATATCGAGTTTAAAGGCCCATTGTCGTCGCGTAATACGATTACAGTACGAAACCGATAGAGTTGACTACTTGCCAATACCCAAATCTTTGCAGACTTACTTGAAAGCCGTGTAAAGCAGGAAACGAAACTCAACTGATGGCTGTTCGTGACGAATGAGGTAAAGAAGGCGTGGAGAAGCTGGTCAGATGAAAAAGGCCATTAATCGATATGCGATTCACAACGTAGCATAAACAAAACCACAATCCGTAAACACTCGTATTTAATTAGCTTAACAGGAGGTATAGTAGAACTCGATGAAGGAACACCCTCGCCAATTGTAACTGACTCCTGTTGATACAGAGGGCGACCATGAACGCGGTTTTTGTCGGTACGTAAGGCTTCTTCGGTGACATATTCTGTGAAAATAACTTTTCCGAGAAATCGGTATGGCACTGATCATCACCAATTCAACATTCTTTCAACAGTAAAATAAAGTTTGTGTTAAAAAGTCAAAACAGTCGAAACTAAAGTACATGTTTTCTATCGGGGGATCATCGTCAGGTCGTAGACGATGCAGTGGGAAATGTATTCAGGAATACAGGGTTGGTCAAAATATCTGAAAGCTTGTGTTAATTTTATAAGTTCCTGAGATTTCCTGAGGCAGGTTCAGGAAGAGGTAAAGTAAACAAGCTATTTAGATGATCCATCCAAACTCCCACGTTTACAACATGATCGGCCTAAAACTGCTTTGGTTGGGTTACTCCGGGATGGTGCTTAGTTGGGTAAAGCCCCATAACTCGTTTTCATCCTACGGTACTCAATTCTCGGAATTTCATCCAAGAAGATACAAATGTCAGGCTTTCAGTTTATGTCTTCCTGGTTCTAATTCGCGATTGACATCACAGAATATTCGATGAACTCTTGAGTTTTTTGTCCTCGGTTTTCTATCGGCCGTCATGCCCACAGCAAGCGTCTCCACCAAAGGTGTTTTTGCTACAGGAGACTTGACTTCTCACAAAGCTGTTTGAATTATTGTCCAAACTCCAAAGGTAAAAATATGCGGCTGCTTCTCTTGCAAAAGGCAAGTGCGCTTAAGACAAAAGTTGAACGAGTTTCGAGGACGTTTGCCAGGAAGAAGGCGGCGGCCGAAAGTGAGGGCATAAACATTAAAGAGATTGTTATTATTTAAATTTATTTATCCACGGTGACCTTTCAGCGAACTGGTTTTCATTCAGATCGACGCAGAATTGAACTTCCGGTCAATTAATTGTTCACGTTGACATCCCAGTTTTCATAAATGTGTGTTTGCAGGTTGCACCCCATCTCACCAATGCACGTCAAATTACAGCTTCTCGTGACAACGTAAATGATTTGACTCGATAATGTCGTTTACAAAGGCACGCGCGGTTTTCATTTGACGTACGCTATAGTGAGACAGCACGCAAACGGATGCAGGTAGTCATAGACAAACCGATGTCAACAAATTAACAGAATCAGCAGGCCATGTCATGTGCCTACCTATGAAGATCTACTCAATAAGCTTGGTCGGAAAGAACTATCAAAGACGGAAAAGCGAAAAGCGTGTTTATAGATTTGTAAGTAAATGTGTTTATGGGTTTTTTCCAAAGTTGTTTAAATTGCACCTCAACATTCGACACAAATACTACGATGGCCGACAAAATAATCGACTAAATTTCAGACTGCCGTTTTTCTTTGCGTTGTCATTTTTTGCTGACCTTGAAATTTTACACCATCATTTTTCCTGCGTTTTCATATTTTTTCATTGACTAAATTTCACACCGTCATTTTTTTTTCTATTGTCACCTTTTCTATTGACTAAATTTCACGACTTTTTTTTCTACGTTGTTATTAGGTAAATTAATGTACTTACAGTGGGTACAAGTGGTCCTGTATGTCTTCATATCTATTACATTTCTTTCCTTACTAGATACTGTAGCAGCAGCTGCGGTTACGGAAACGAGGTCAGAGCATGGACTTGTATCATAACCATTGCATACGCTTGGAAGATACAATTGCGTGAAACCATAAGGAAATACTCAGGACTATTTGTCTTCATTTCGATGATTGTAACGATCGACAGGATTTAGCGCCCCACAATGCAGGCTGAACTTGTTGGTATTTAGATCCATTTTAAATCCCGTCATTGTTTTTAATTTAAACTTAACAACCAGAATGGTATAGCAGGCATTATTTAACAATATTAATACAATTGTTTTAGTATAATTGCACTGGTGATTATTTGAAAGAAAATGGTGAAAGAACTGTTTTTAAGTTTCTCGTAAATATTGACGAAGGAAGCCGCCTTTTTGCGTTAATTCCTTCAACGTTATATTCACCTGTTGGTAATTTTCAGGAAATATTACGCAATTTTTGACCAATCACCTCGCGAGATTTTTCGATAATCACCTAGCGCTATATAATCATAATACTAATACAGAGAATTTTACGCAGGGACATAGTAGTGCAGAAATTTTGGAATTTCTTGGAGCTAAATGATGGAAATGAAGGACAATATGACACTCCTTCACATAGTCCTGAGTCTGTATAATGCCTTGCGGTTTCGTGCATCTGTACATTCCAAGCGTATGCAATCACGTTCTCGCTTCCGCAGTCATAATTACTACACTAACAGTATCTAGAAAGCGCCAGAAACTGCTAACGTAATAGATATCAAGACATACAGAACCATTCACGTACGCTGTAAGTACATTAATTTGTCTCGTTAACAACGCAGAAAAAAAAATGACGGTCTAAAATTTAATCAGAGCAAAAACTGACAACGCAGAAAAAAATGACAGTAAAAGGGGGAAAATGACGGCATGGAATTACTGAGTCATGGCAAAAAAATGACAACGCAAAGGAAAGTTGCAGCCTGAAATTTAGCCGAAAAAAAAAGTAACACGACAAAATTATAATGGCCCTTGCCGGCCATCGCACAAATACAAATGAAGCAGACTTACTCGTCGCACAAAAGTCTTTCCTCGGCCCCTTTCTGTGGATGGCGAGAAATTACAACTTTACGAAGTGAAAACATCAGAATAGTTGGCTATTTTGATCATAATTCATCAGTTATCGTCCTGCGACGGAAGTCATCAACAGGAAACAACCAAAACAAGAAATTATAGCCGAGACTGACAGTTTCTGTTTACATTTGGGAACTATTACAGAACAATTCAAATTCAAAAGAAAACGTGTGGCTCCTTAACTCTTTCGAGGCGGGAGGTTTCCCTTTGACGAGGAAAATCGTCTGGCGTAACGCGTTAGTCAGAGCAAAATAAAACAAGTCTTATCCAGCTGGGAGAGAAATAAACAATGGTCTGCTGTGTTGAAAGGTCTGTTGGCATGAAATAAACATTGAAACGATCCGATGGAAAATGAGTTGTATATGCATATATCTCAAAATATGTATAAAAAATATGTACGCTAACCATCTTATGGGGACCGTCTAAAACTACAAACAGAGCCAAAATAGGCGGACGAAATCGACAAAGGAATTTGTTCAACTCCGAACTACATAGGCGCACGAGGGACGCGGTTGGAATTATTGGTGATTCCAAAACGGCAGAAGATAGCGGTCATTCGGACTTTGGGAGAAATTCTTATCTTAATTTGAAATTCCAGCGAAACATATATATATATATATATACACACACACATACATCTCTAATAGCGGTTTGAGCACTCTGGTCCCTTATCGATCCAAGTTCGTTCCGAGCTGCACTGATGAGCTGTAGTACAGCGAAACGTACGTCTGCAAATTGAACATAGACTATATATATATACAGTATATATGTATATATAGTCTAAGTAGTAAATGAATAGAAAACACTTATTTAGTGGTTGTATGCAAGTTCACATCAATCATATGTCCAAACAATCATGTAAAGTTATCGGTTAGATATGAGTATATGCGGTTAGATATGAGTATATGAGATTAGATATGACAGTTATCAGTTAGGTATAGATATCACTTACGTAAAGTTATCAAAGTTAATCATGTAAAGTTATATTATTATTCCCCACCACTTAGTCCATATCAATCAATATACGTTGTCCTGGATTACCGAGTACCGAGTGGTTTGGACGAGATCAATTCTAACAAAATTTTCTTGTTGCATTAAACCAAAGATATGACTGGCATAAGGAGAAAATCCCACTTAAGGATATTTTGCCCGAATTAATGAGAAAATAATACACTTTCCCGAAATGAAGAGATAACACTTTCCTGGATTGAATTCAAGTTGGTCCAATGGCAAAGCTAATATCATCCTGCATTGAGCCTTCTCATCATGCGAGAAAGACGTAAGTCTTGGAGTTTTTGAGCCGTTATTCCTCTTTTTGATCCTCATTCGCCATCTAATCTCTGCATGGTAGCTTAATGGTTAAACCGCTTTATCTTCATGTTAAAAAATGCCTCGTATTCAAGATAAAAATCGAACTTTTGAGCCACTGATCCATGTTGAATATACCCGAACTACACCATGTTCAAGATGCTAAGCTACACGGCTATACAGGTCTATACTAACTATACATCAGTGACTGAATTTACGGCTTCTAGCTTTCAGCAACTGAACATTAACTGAATCCAGATAAACTGGTTTAGGAGTTGAATTTGTACTAACCTTCAATAGCTGACTTTAATTAAAAGCTGAGTAATGTTCATTCTAGCCGCAGTAATGTATTAATTACCGTACATACAAGAATAGAAATGAACGAACTTTCTTCTCCAGCTCTGTTTCAAAATACCAAACGAAAACTGAATGTTCTGTTATCTGTAAATTCCCTGGAACGGTTCGACAGTTGTTGGAATGGATGCACGTGAAACTCGAATGGAGATTAGTTTGCATAGAATGACGAATAACTAAAAAACTGTCATCGAGACTAATGCCCAATGGAGTTTAAAAATTTAGTTATGGCCATTTTAACCTTTCATGAATAATTTCTCATGCTTTTGTTCTTAGTTCTTATTTGTGTTTTGCTTGGTTCCCTAATCAGTTCTATTGTTCTTAAGCTCTGGCCAAACGAATGCAACATGTTGTGCGGTGCAGACTCGAATTGTGGAGATCAGGAATCTAGGTCGAATAATGATCCCGAATTTTAGGCCAAACTACTCGTTGCCCTTGCCTGAGAAAATCTCAACCTAGTCGGGCAACGAGTACCAACTGAACATAACTAAACTCGAAGCAAAGCAAAACACAATGCGTTTTACATTTATATGTTACAGGGTGAAGAATTAGGGTAACTCCAAGGATGGGACTATGTCGGTTTACCCGACAATATCGATGAACGGTAAAGTGAAAACAATAAGAACAAAACAGAAATTATGGAGGTACATTTTTATTATGTTATGACTTCATTTTGAAAGCTACTTCGCCTAAAATATTTCCTGTTCTACATTATCTTTTGATAATTTCAATACTGTTCTTCAGTCTTTGTGATCCCAATTCTATAAAAAATATCGGCGCATTAATATTTTACATCAGTATCATAATACATTAGAATCATAAATACAAACGTCCTTCCTGTTAGCTCAGACTAAAGAACATTAGGTCCCGTCCACATGTTATTCGTTTTCGTTTGAACCAACATCCCTCGTGTTTGAATCACAGTATCCAAACGTGGAAATCTCTTTGGTATTTCTTTTATAAGATAACGATAGATAAAAAGCTGTTAACTCAACTACTACATCGATGGAGTGAGCAATTCTCCCAAAAATCATCGACTAGAAATCAAAGACTCGCTTCACTTCAACTGGGTGAAAAAACAAAAACAAGAAAAAATCAGGCGAGTGTTTTGCAGCAGTTCGAAAGTCAAAGAACGTATCAGGTGTTTGAATAACAGTATTCAAACACACAATAGCCATTAGGTATTTCTTTAATAAGATTATAAAACTGGACATGCAACTTCGGCGGGAAATTTTCTGTCTTTCGATAACGTGATCCAAACACGGGTATTAACCAATCAGAGCTAGCGTACGACACAAGTAAAGCATACCTGGAAGTGATTTGCCTCAACCACGCAAATTTCCAGTGAGACAGCAACAGAGATCATCGAGCCGTTGGGAATCTTTGCGAAAAAGGTAAAACAAAGATCAAACAAAGAGCACATTTTACCGGACGAATTGTCAAATGAGCAAATGTGGTTTTAGATCTTCTTACCTTGCATAAATTCACTTTTGCAGAAATTTTTTATCATGTCGGTAAATTTCTTCCAAAGGTTTCCTATAAACCTTCTCGAGCTGATAAGAAAATGAAAAAGTTAAAATTTTGAAATAGAAAGGCGGAAGGGAAAAGTAACTAGATGAAAAATAAAATAAACATGACCACATTCAATACACTGGAATAACGGTTATGTCAACACCTGTCAGTTTGTGAAAACCTCTTAAGCCACAATGAATATTGAAGGGAATTAATAAGCAATGCAGGTGGATGTTGAAGGAGACTGATATCAGGAATGTTGGAGCTTGGAGGTATATATAGATGTACACCTCCCAGCGCCCACATTCCTGATATGAATCTCCTTCAACAGAATTATTAACATATCGAGGCTACCACATAGGCAGCACATATGTCGAACTTGCACCTTAGCTTGCCGTCTGAGTCTTAATAGCTCAATAGTGCCAGCGTCTCACCGGTCATCAGAAGGTTGCGGGTTTGATCTCTGTCTGAGGCTCAGAAATCGTTTTTCTGAGAATAATTTGAACTTGACGAACGTCCTACGAACATCGAGGCGCAGGTGGATGTTATCGTAAAAACTATTCCTTGAAGTTCTTGATATGTCTTCCTTTTTAAAATTGAGTTGTCCAGCTCAACTTAGAGAAGGTTTCAACCTTTATCAGGAAGTAGGTGGCGCAGTCATCACCTGGTTAGACACATGCAGATGAAGGTATGCCTGAATTTTTAACGTATTGTAGCTTTTAGTTTTCTTGAACTTGAATTATCTCAACATTTATCCTTCAGCGAAAATGCTTCCCAAAGTTGGATCAACCACTGTAACGAGAACAATCTGTGGTGTTTTAACTCACTTTTTATTCGCCAGCTCCATTTTTTTCTCTGTCAACAGATGCACACAAAGCCAAGTTATTAACAGAGTTTATATTTTTCTATCGAGCTTACAATTAATAATAACAATAACAATAGCGATAACAGTAACAATAGCAATAACAATGACACCGACAATAACAACAGTGACAATGAAAATAACAAAGACAATAACAATGAAAATCAGAACAAGAGAAACATGATTTAATAATAATAACAAAATTGCCTCAGATGTAATTGGTTGTTTGTGTAGAGGTATGAAGAATACCAGGCGTCACATCGAAAAACCGATATACGAAAGAGATCTAGAGTTGAATGCGAATCATATACAGAAGATAGAATTGGCTGAAAGCGAAACGACATGAAGACAATATGAGGGATCGTCCGATCAGAGTGAAGATGTGTGAGATCTATTGATGCGAGCGCTCTCAAATGAACTGTGAGCTCCTTTAGTCGTTCCCTTCACTCACCAGAGATGGGGCTCGCATGCAATGGCCCAACAGTAATGATTGGAATTTATCCCAACACATAATAATAATCACAAATAATACTAATACTACTACTACTAAGTTGTAATAACAGTGATAATAGTTACAATAATCTTATTTACATCGATGAACATTACAACACTCACCCTGTTCACCCAAAAAGCTGAAGACATTGACGCAACCACAAGCTCTCTTCAAAGGATCGGAAACTATTGAAGAAAAGTGATAAAGCATAAACTGATGAGGTGAAATAGATCCCGGATGGAAGATATGGCCCACAGTAATCGATTGTAGCACGATGTCAAATAGTTATTAAAGTTAAAGTTATAAAGTGTCTTCGTTTATGCTGGATAACCCTGTCAGCTACCTGAACTGTTCTCCCTAAAGGTCCAGCAAAGGCCACTCCTCATGGGTCCAGTATTGAGAATAACAATACGGACCACTTTGCCAAACAAAGCACCTATTACTATACTCTAAAACAACATGATGTAAAATTAGAACACAAACTTACGAGCAGGATAGTTTATTTTGCAAAAGCTGGCGGCCGCGGCCTGAAGTCCTGTTAACACAGCCTGCGCTACCTGAACTTCTGGCCAAAAAAATCTCTTCTCATCGCTAAAGACAGACAAAAAGGATGAATTTACTCTGGGATAAGTTGATATTACAAAATCCCTTAACGCACAAATCATTCACGAAGGCAAGGGAACACGACGGGAGACAAATAGCACAACAAATCACGACATATTAACTTTAAGAATTAACACTACTTGGAGAAACATGAGGTAATAAGACACTATTTGACAAACCAAAACAAAAGCACATGGTAACACCACCGAACGAGTAAGAGGCATGGCAGAAAAAAGCGAGAGAAATTACCCGAGACTAAAAGGAAAGCAAAGCGTGACAAAATTCGACACAAGACACAGTACGACATAAGGTTCAGCGCAATAAGGTTCAATGCAACGCATGTTGGGTAGCATGACAACACACACAGTGAAGAAATTGATGACGAAAATTTCTTAAGCAAGAAAAATTATATTCTTGTCTTACGTTGTAGCTATTGCAATAATGCATGAACACGCAGTTGGACAGAAACAACAGCAAAGAAGTCTTTTAAGTTCCTTTACATGGCAGAGTTTCAATCCAGCTAACTGGGATGAAATTTCGAAAGCTCCGCCCGGACTGAAATTTTCGCTATGTAATCACAAGATAATTCGTCATGGGACTTTTTCGCGAACCTGGACTGAAAAATTCTTCTAGTATTAATATGGTGAACCTGGCCAATGATTACACAAAGAATCTCTTAAAGTAACAGAAGTTTTACCTGAGTGCATCAGGACTTTCAGCCAGAGACTCGGCGTACGACAGTGCAACAAGGGCAAAAATCAAGAGAAACACGGCTGAGAACTTCATTGTAGTCTGAGGGAAAATGGTCTCTAATTTTGCTTCTTCCAGGCGTCTTTGTGTCAATGCCTCAAGTGAAATTGAAGAGGTGAAAGTAGTCGGAAAGCATTAGGCTTTTATACCCTTTCCTAGTTGTTATGACGTAAGGTACACTTTGTGCAACGTCATTGGTCCGTCAACGTGAGATAAGAGAAGGGGACGAATTTCCTTCAAACATTTTAACTCTGAGGTAACAAACACTTTGAAACACAAAACGATAGTTTACTATCACGACCTTTTTTAAAAATTCGAGGTTGTTCGCATGCTGGTTTGCAAAAATTCATAGATGCACGAAAACACGCGAGAAATGAAAAATAAATATGAGAAATCAAAGCGACAACAAAATGTTCGCGGTTTCTGAGTTTATTTTTAAGAAATGATTTTTAAATGCACATCAAACTCAACTATAATTAAGATTCCTAAGACTCTAGCTTGTATCGGCTTAACATATTTGATTGCCCCAACCAAAGAAGGAACTGCAAGATTAATTTTTCTTCGTTTTCATAACGCGGGATGGTGGACCAAATTCGAAAGTTTAATACATCTAAATATATGAAGCCCTACGACTCCTAAGAACAGTTAATCCTGATAAATTATAATATGGACAATACTGTTTTGTGATGTCGGAAGTTTTTAGACATGAAGTCCTTTTTGTTTGACCAACCTCTAACCCCATTTGTTTTTCTTAAATGATTTATAAACAAGGAAAGCAATTCCCAATTAAAATAAAATCACAACCAGAAAGCTGGATATGCAATGCTCACGACATCAATTATTGCTATTTACACATGGTTGATAGGATGTCCAAACTGGCCGGATAGTGGATTTATTTTTACTACCCGTTATCTGGCTGGACAATGGGATACTTAATTTTAGCTTGAAATCAGGCAACACTCTGGGAATAAGTAGTAAAGTACGTTACATTAGTGCAATGATCATAAACTAGTATAATTTGGCGAATACGTTCTCTTGGGCTCACTCTGAATTACATATCTAGACGTAAAAGACTGATTCAATGATTTTTTGCAAAGGAATAGCTAATTAGATTTTGACAAAATATCGCCCAAATATAAAGTTTATAGGTAAATAGCCTGTTTTCGATTAATATGTCATCTTGCCTTATGGGGTTTTAAGGGCGACCAGGCAAACGTTTCAAAATTGTTGATGGATGAGGAAAGACATAACTACCCGGCCAACTGTTGTTTGTATCTTCGCTTTTCCAAGCCACAGCATAGACTTAGGGCTCTCGTTTCATAAAAAACTGCGCAAAACCACACTGGTCGTCTTCACAATCGACTGTGACTCGCGCTGTTCAGGCAGTCAAAACTTCACTCACTTACTTAGAGACGCTAAGTAAGATTTTTATCTCCAAACTTAATACTTCGGCTAATTTCAAATATAATTTTATAATTTCATGGCAAACAAGAAAGATAGAGTCTTTTTAATCTTATGGACGAAAATCTTCATAAATCTCACGTCGTCTATGAAGGTGAACGTTCCTATGCTGCGACCTATGTTGGAGAAACAATGAGAAATTTTTCCGTGAGAACCGCTAAACATAACAACCCTGAGCATAATTCGGAGCCGGCACGACATCTTCGTGATAATCCAACGCATTCTTTCCAGTGGAGGATCCTGTGCTCTCCCCAATCATTATTTAAACGAAGAATTTTCAAGGGGCTAATGATCAGAAAAAAAAGTCCATCATTGAACAAACAAGTATACTGTTATGCAGCTCAACTTTTCCCTCTTGGAATAACGTGAACACATAAAAGTAGAACCGAGAGAACACGGCAGGTAGTTACACCCTGAAGATGACTTAATAGTCGAAAACGTTTGGTTTTTAACTTTTTTATGAAACTTTTCAGTCTGTATAGTTATACATTATCAGGATAGTTTTATGTATGTGCAGTTACGTAACTAGACATTCCTGCCTTAAGAGATTGATAAAGACGAGAGCGTGAAACACGGAGCAAGACAGAAACTGATAAGCTGTGACTAAAGTATTGAAACAAAGTCTTCGTTATATGTTTCAATTCTTCCAGTTTAATCTAAGCTCTTAATAGTATTTACTCCGCTGCTTATCAGTAAAAGAAATATCAATTAAAAATATACAGGGTGTCCCAAAAAAACCGAAAACTATTGAAATCACCAATAACAATTTAATTGTTAGAATTTGAATGCCTTAGCACTCTGTTGGTCCCCACGAGTGCATAAATGATTGATATAAGTAATTTTATAGATAATGAAGTTGTCTAAAACAGTAAAATGTTGTTAGTACGCAGCGTTTATTTATTGAGTTTTATGGTGCGTAAACACAATGGAATCAGATTGTATTAATGATCAACATGTGCTTATTGCGCTGTTTCAGGCTTTTAGGAAGGAAAAGTACGTGCATTAAAAAGCGTTTCGAACTTCCGTTGTACTTTGGGTACGCGTATAATTTATCACAATAAAAACTCTTTGTTCTGTGGTCAGTTGTACCATTTTCTTTCCAAGCGATGACAGGACTAATTTGAATTTTATCATTTTCACAAAGTTTTTCTCTGTTAGAATTTTATAATTTGCCTTAAATTCCCACGGGCAAAAAATCCCGCACTTTACAAGGCGATTTTCTTACCTAAATGTTAATTCATGCACCTTGTCAATATTTTACGCATCATTACGTTCAGCTTTTTCGTAGGGCATTCAAATTTTAACAATAAGTGATTTCAATAGTTTTCGATTTTTTTGGGACACCCTGTAGAAAGCTGAACAACTACTAAATTTAAATTTAAATTAGACTCCGGAGCTACGCTGCTTTATAGGAAATGCGATCGATGGAATTTTTAAATAGCTCAGTCCAATTATCAAGTTTGATTGCAATATACTTTATAGTCGTACTACAAATCGCCGTTAACACAAGTACACTACATTTACATTAAACAGTACTAAACGACGCAAAATAGTCAGCTGCAAATCCGTTTCTCAAGTCTTGAAATCCGCAATTGAATGTAATTTCTAACGTAATACAGTATGTAAAGAATAGTCATCAAGATGAAGCTACGTGAACGCCTCTAGGTTAAAAGATTTCAGCTACTGTCGACGAAAGTCAAATAGTCGCTTTGGGTACGTGGTAATTTACCGGTAATTTAATAATTAACCGTCAGTTGCACGGTGATCTATTCAAAACCTTGGACTGTTTCAATGGTACAGATGACTCTGTGGACAGTTTCCTCGACGTGACGAACCTCAAAGACGAAGTTAACCCTTACAGCTTTATACCTCCGAATGTATTAAATGGCAATGGAAAGATTTCTTGTGTTGAAAAGGGTAGGCCTGGTGATACTAAAACCGAAGCTACGGGCTGTGGATCAGCTACAGAGAATGAAATACCTGTATGAGAGAAGTTCCATGACTGGTAAGGTGCGGCACGCTATGTCTACCTCTGTGTTCTGGGTCCTTTTTCTCCCCTCGGCGGCCCCTCGTCGGAAAACACAACACGAAGATATATGTCTAAGGCAATGTGGAATCTTCACCTCGAGTTTTGAGCTCACCAGAAATGTATTGGTGCCGGAATTATAGATATTTGGATCTCCTTCGACTTGTGGTCTCGGATGGCAGAAGAGCAAAATTTGCATCGTGAACAAAAGGGCCTCATTAACTGAACCCAGTGCATTATTCACCGGGTCATGGATCGCGAATCATTGTGAAAGAGTAATCAGTATCCATCTACACTAAGGCACACCTCGACCTGCATTCCTGAGACGCTCTGGTGCTAAGACACAGAGGTGCCCGTGCACATACTATTTTAACACCACTGCTACATTCCGTCCGCTGTTGTTGGGCGATTTAGTGTTTAAGCTCAACCCAAGACCTGCTCATACTTCATCACGCCTCAATGGTTTGAAACAAAATACCCAACGCTCTAGATCGACGCGAAACACTGAAAACCTAATAACACCGGATCGTGTTCGTTTGTATCCCAGTGATTAACAGTTGACCATGTGTATTCTAAATGCGAGGTCGTTGAATAATAAATCAGCTGCTTTTGTGGACTTAGTGTGCGATGTAAGAGCGGATTTGTCTACAATATGTCAGACCTGGCTTAAAGATCATCATTCTGCGGTTTTGAGCGAGCTCACTTTTCCAGGATATAGAACGCTTGTATATTGTCCGCGACCTGGCCGGATAACTAAAAAACTGTCATCGAGATTAATGCCCAATGGAGTTTAAAAATTTAGTTATGGTCATTTTAACCTTTCAAGCATAATTGCTCATGCTTTTGTTCTTAGTTCTTATTTGTGTTTTGCTTGGTTCCCTAATCAGTTCTATTGTTCTTAAGCCCTGGCCAAACGAATGCAACATCATTCAACCGTGTTGAATTCAACTTTGTTGGATGGCGTTGGACTGCGTGGCCAAACGAATACAACATCGTTGTACGGTGCAGACTCGAATTGTGGAGATCAGGAATCTAGGTCGAATAATGATCCCGAATTTTAGGCCAAACTACTCGTTGCCCTTGCCTGAGAAAATCTCAACCTAGTCGGGCAACGAGTACCAACTGAACATAACTAAACTAAACTCGAAGCAAAGCAAAACACCATGCGTTTTACATTTATATGTTACAGGGTGAAGAATTAGGGTAACTCCGGGGATGGAACTATGTCGGTTTACCCGACAATATCGATGAACGGTAAAGTGAAAACAATAAGAACAAAACAGAAATTATGGAGGTACATTTTTATTATGTTATGACTTCATTTTGAAAGCTACTTCGCCTAAAATATTTCCTGTTCTACAATATCTTTTGATAATTTCAATACTGTTCTTCAGTCTTTGTGATCCCAATTCTATAAAAAATATCGGCGCATTAATATTTTACATCAGTATCATAATACATTAGAATCATAAATACAAACGTCCTTCCTGTTAGCTCAGACTAAAGAACATTAGGTCCCGTCCACATGTTATTCGTTTTCGTTTGAACCAACATCCCTCGTGTTTGAATCACAGTATCCAAACGTGGAAATCCCTTTGGTATTTCTTTTATAAGATAACGATAGATAAAAAGCTGTTAACTCTACTACTACATCGATGAAGTGAGCAATTCTCCCAAAAATCATCGACTAGAAATCAAAGACTCGCTCCACTTCAACTGGGTGAAAACAAAAAAACAAGAAAAAAACAGGGAAGTGTTTTGCAGCTGTTCGAAAGTCAAAGAACGTATCAGGTGTTTGAATAACAGTATTCAAACACACAATAGCCATTAGGTATTTCTTTAATAAGATTATAAAACTGGACATGCAACTTCGGCGGGAAATTTTCTGTCTTTCGATAACGTGATCCAAACACGGGTATTAACCAATCAGAGCTAGCGTACGACACAAGTAAAGCATACCTGGAAGTGATTTGCCTCAACCACGCAATTTTCCAGTGAGACAGTGACAGAGATCATTGAGCCGTTGGGAATCTTTGCGAAAAAGGTAAAACAAAGATCAAACAAAGAGCACATTTTACCGGACGAATTGTCAAATGAGCAAATGTGGTTTTAGATCTTCTTACCTTGCATAAATTCACTTTTGCAGAAATTTTTTATCATGTCGGTAAATTTCTTCCAAAGGTTTCCTATAAACCTCCTCGAGCTGGTAAGAAAATGAAAAAGTTAAAATTTTGAAATAGAAAGGCGGAAGGGAAAAGTAACTAGATGAAAAATAAAATAAACATGACCACATTCAATACACTGGAACAACGGTTATGTCAACACCTGTCAGTTTGTGAAAACTTCTTAAGCCACAATGAATATTGAAGGGAATTAATAAGCAATGCAGGTGGATGTTGAAGGAGACTGATATCAGGAATGTTGGAGCTTGGAGGTATGTATAGATGTACACCTCCCAGCGCCCACATTCCTGATATGAATTTCCTTCAACAGAATTATTATCATATCGAGGCTACCACATAGACAGCACATATGTCGAACTTGCACCTTAGCTTGCCATCAGAGTCTTAGTAACTCAATAGTGCCAGCGTCTCACCGGTCATCAGAAGGTTGCGGGTTTGATCTCTGTCTGAGGCTCAGAAATCGTTTTTCTGAGGATAATTTGAACTTAACGAACGTCCTACGAACATCGATGCGCAGGTGGATGTTATCGTAAAAACTATTCCTTGAAGTTCTTGATATGTCTTCCTTTTTAAAATTGAGTTGTCCAGCTCAACTTAGAGAAGGTTTCAACCTTTATCAAGAAGTAGGTGGCGCAGTCATCACCTGGTTAGACACATGCACATGAAGGTATGCCTGAATTTTTAACGTATTGTAGCTTTTAGTTTTCTTAAACTTGAATTATCTCAACATTTATCCTTCAGCGAAAATGCTTCCCAAAGTTGTATCAACCACTGTAACGAGAACAATCTGTGGTGTTTTAACTCACTTTTTATTCGCCAGCTCCATTTTTTTCTCTGTCAACAGATGCACACAAAGCCAAGTTATTAACAGAGTTTATATTTTTCTATCGAGCTTACAAGTAATAATAACAATAACAATAGCGATAACAGTAACAATAGCAATAACAATGACACCGACAATAACAACAGTGACAATGAAAATAACAAGGACAATAACAATAAAAATCAGAACAAGAGAAACATGATTTAATAATAATAACAATATTGTCTCAGTTGCAATTGGTTGTTTGTGTAGAGGTATGAAGAATACCAGGCGTCACATCGAAAAACCGATATACGAAAGAGATCTAGAGTTGAATGCGAATCATATACAGAAGATAGAATTGGTCGAAAGCGAAACGACATGAAGACAACATCAGGGATCGTCCGATCAGAGTGAAGATGTGTGAGATCTATTGATGCGAGCGCTCTCAAATGAACTGTGAGCTCCTTTAGTCGTTCCCTTCACTCACCAGAGATGGGGCTCGCATGCAATGGCCCAACAGTAATGATTGGAATTTATCCCAACACATAATAATAATCACAAATAATACTAATACTACTACTACTAAGTTGTAATAACAGTGATAATAGTTACAATAACCTTATTTACATCGATGAACATTACAACACTCACCCTCGTCACCCAAAAAGCTGAAGACATTGACGCAACTACAAGCTCTCTTCAAAGGATCGGAAACTATTGAAGAAAAGTGATAAAGCATAAACTGATGAGGTGAAATAGCTCCCAGATGGAAGATATGGCCCACAGTAATCGATTGTAGCACGATGTCAAATAGTTATTAAAGTTAAAGTTATAAAGAGTCTTCGTTTACGCTGGATAACCCTGTCAGCTACCTAAACTGTTCTCCCTAAAGGTCCAGCAAAGGCCACTCCTCATGGGTCCAGTATTGAGAATAACAATACGGACCGCTTTGCCAAACAAAGCACCTATTGCTATACTCTAAAAAAACATGATGTAAAATTAGAACACAAACTTACGAGCAGGATAGTTTATTTTGCAAAAGCTGGCGGCCGCGGCCTGAAGTTTTGCCAACACAGCCCGCGCTGCCTGAACTTGTGGCCAAAAAAACCTCTTCTCATCGCTAAAGACAGACAAAAAGGATGAATTTACTCTGGGATAAGTTGATATTACAAAATCCCTTAACGCACAAATCATTCACGAAGGCAAGGGAACACGACGGGGGACAAATAGCACAACAAATCACGACATATTAACCTTAAGAATTAACACTACTTGGAGAAACATGAGGTAATAAGACACTATTTGACAAACCAAAACAAAAGCACATGGTAACACCACTGAACGAATCAGAGGCATGGCAGAAAAAAGCGAGAGAAATTACCCGAGACTAAAAGGAAAGCAAAGCGTGACATAATTCGACACAAGACACAGTACGATACAAGGTTCAGCGCAATAAGGTTCAATGCAACGCATGTCGCGTAGCATGACAACACACACAGTGAAGAAATTGATGACGAAAATTTCTTAAGCAAGAAAAATTCTATTCTTGTCTTACGTTGTAGCTATTGCAATAATGCATGAACACGCAGTTGGACAGAAACAACAGCAAAGAAGTCTTTTAGGTTCCTTTACATGGCAGAGTTTCAATCCAGCTAACTGGGATGAAATTTCGAAAGCTCCGCCCGGACTGAAATTTTCGCTATGTAATCACAAGATAATTCGTCATGGGACTTTTTCGCGAACCTGGACTGAAAAATTCTTCTAGTATTAATATGGTGAACCTGGCCAATGATTACACAAAGAATCTCTTAAAGTAACAGAAGTTTTACCTGAGTGCATCAGGACTTTCAGCCAGAGACTCGGCGTACGACAGTGCAACAAGGGCAAAAATCAAGAGAAACACGGCTGAGAACTTCATTGTAGTCTGAGGGAAAATGGTCTCTAATTTTGCTTCTTCCAGGCGTCTTTGTGTCAATGCCTCAAGTGAAATTGAAGAGGTGAAAGTAGTCGGAAAGCATTAGGCTTTTATACCCTTTCCTCGTTGTTATGACGTAAGGTACACTTTGTGCAACATCATTGGTCCGTCAGCGTGAGATAAGAGAAGGGGACGAATTTCCTTCAAACATTTTAACTCTGAGGTAACAAACACTTTGAAACACAAAACGATAGTTTACTATCACGACCTTTTTTAAAAATTCGAGGTTGTTCGCATGCTGGTTTGCAAAAATTCATAGATGCACGAAAACACGCGAGAAATGAAAAATAAATATGAGAAATCAAAGCGACAACAAAATGTTTGCAGTTTCTGAGTTTATTTTTAAGAAATGATTTTTAAATGCACATCAAACTCAACTATAATTAAGATTCCTAAGACTCTAGCTTGTATCGGCTTAACATATTTGATTGCCCCAACCAAAGAAGGAACTACGAGATTAATTTTTCTTCGTTTTCATAACGCGGGATGGTGGACCAAATTCGAAAGTTTAATACATCTAAATATATGAAGCCCTACGACTCCTAAGAACAGTTAATCCTGATAAATTATAATATGGACAATACTGTTTTGTGATGTCGGAAGTTTTTAGACATGAAGTCCTTTTTGTTTGACCAACCTCTAACCCCATTTGTTTTTCTTAAATGATTTATAAACAAGGAAAGCAATTCCCAATTAAAATAAAATCACAACCAGAAAGCTGGATATGCAATGCTCACGACATCAATTATTGCTATTTACACATGGTTGATAGGATGTCCAAACTGGCCGGATAGTGGATTTATTTTTACTACCCGTTATCTGGCTGGATAATGGAATACTTAATTTCAGCTTGAAATCAGGCAACACTCTGGGAATAAGTAGTAAAGTACGTTACATTAGTACAACGACCATAAACTAGTATAATTTGGCGAATACGTTCTCTTGGGCTCACTCTGAATTACATATCTAGACGTTAAAGACTGATTCAATGATTTTTTGCAAAGGAATAGCTAATTAGATTTTGACAAAATATCGCCCAAATATAAAGTTTATAGGTAAATAGCCTGTTTTCGATTAATATGTCATCTTGCCTTATGGGGTTTTAAGGGCGACCAGGCAAACGTTTCAAAATTGTTGATGCATGAGGAAAGACATAACTACCCGGCCAACTGTTGTTTGTATCTTCGCTTTTCCAAGCCACAGCATAGACTTAGGGCTCTCGTTTCATAAAAAACTGCGCAAAACCACACTGGTCGTCTTCACAATCGACTGTGACTCGCGCTGTTCAGGCAGTCAAAACTTCACTCACTTACTTAGAGACGCTAAGTAAGATTTTTATCTCCAAACTTAATACTTCGGCTAATTTCAAATATAATTTTATAATTTCATAGCAAACAAGAAAGATAGAGTCTTTTTAATCTTATGGACAAAAATCTTCATAAATCTCACGTCGTCTATGAAGGTGAACGCTCCTATGCTGCGACCTATGTTGGAGAAACAATGAGAAATTTTTCCGTGAGAACCGCTAAACATAACAACCCTGAGCATAATTCGGAGCCGGCACGACATCTTCGTGATAATCCAACGCATTCTTTCCAGTGGAGAATCCTGTGCTCTCCCCAATCATTATTTAAACGAAGAATTTTCAAGGGGCTAATGATCAGAAAAAAAAGTCCATCATTGAACAAACAAGTATACTGTTATGCAGCTCAACTTTTCCCTCTGGGAATAACGTGAACACATAAAAGTAGAACCGAGAGAACACGGCAGGTAGTTACACCCTGAAGATGACTTAATAGTCGAAAACGTTTGGTTTTTAACTTTTTTATGAAACTTTTTAGCCTGTATAGTTATACATTATCAGGATAGTTTTATGTATGTGCAGTTACGTAACTAGACATTCCTGCCTTAAGAGATTGATAAAGACGAGAGCGTGAAACACGGAGCAAGACAGAAACTGATAAGCTGTGACTAAAGTATTGAAACAAAGTCTTCGTTATATGTTTCAATTCTTCCAGTTTAATCTAAGCTCTTAATAGTATTTACTCCGCTGCTTATCACTAAAAGAAATATCAATTAAAAATATAGAAAGCTGGACAACTATTATTTAAATTTATATTAGACTCCGGAGCTACGCTGCTTAATAGGAAATGCGATCGATGGAATTTTTAAATAGCTCAGTCCAATTATCAAGTTTGATTGTAATATACTTTATAGTCGTACTACAAATCGCCGTTTACACAGGTACACTACATTTACATTAAACAGTACTAAACGACGCAAAATAGTTAGCTGCAAATCCGTTTCTCAAGTCTTCAAATCCGAAATTGAATGTAATTTCTAACGCAATACAGTATGTAAATATCAGTCATGGAGATGAAACTACGTGAACGCCTCGAGGTTAAAAGATTTCAGCTACTGTCGACGAAAGTCAAATAGTCGCTTTGGGTACGTGGAAAATAATTTACCTTTGCAACAATTTCACATAATATTTCACATATGAAGGTAGTATTTCATATATGAATTGTTTCAATTCTATCTGTGAAATGGATATTTCATATGTGAAATTAATTTTCATATGTGAATGTTCCATTTCATATGTGAAATACATGTTTCGTACACCAAGATTTCACATGTGAAATTTTGAACCAGTTTATTTCACATGTGAGTTGGGTATTTCAATTTTCCGAGAACGTGACAGCAGTAGAGTTGTTTAAAAAGCCAAGATGAAGAAAATAAAGTCAGAGGTATTTATGTCTTGTTCAAGATGCCTTGAGTTTAATTCTTTATAAATATTCTGTACATGACAGTCCCAAAATACATTAAAAAATAAATACCTGTTATGTACATCACTTCTCGATACAATGCATGTCAATATATTAAATTTGATGTATGTTTAGACTATTCACAAATTTACATCATATATACGAATGCTTCACGAAAATTTAAAATTTGAGTCAGCACTGTTGGGAATTTGAATGGATGTCTTCGCAGCCTTTCCAACGTTATTCTTCCCACCTCGATACGGCTTTTACCCTACCTCACTAAAATTACATTGCTTTATTTATCTTTGCACTGGATCGGTCGCATTGTGACTGGATCCATTGCGAAGATGACGTCTGGATCATAAAGACCATAAATAAACCTACGGACGATATAGGTACGAAAGTTCGTAAATAACAGGGCGTCCCCGGCGCCTATCTCGCCACGATCAGTCAAGGTGAAGAAAGATCCCTAGTGCCAGTCCCTTGCTCGCAAACTAGCAGTTCGAAAGGTTAGCAAACACAGTTGAGCAAACCCAAGTTTGCGTGTGGAAAGGCCGTGACGACAGTTGGCAGACGTTACCAAACTGTTCACAAGAACTAGAACTAGTCTCTATTCTCGCTAAGTTTCTCAATTTTGTTTTTCGTGTTGGAAAACTCGCATTCAACGTGCGAACATTAGTCACAGTAGTGATCTTTCGCATAAACCAATCAAACGTGTAAGTTTCACGTGATTTTTGCTCCAACTGTGTATAACGGTGTTGTCAACGGCAGGTTATGGGAACGAATACCAGCGAACTGTTGCTTTCAAAGCGACATGTCTGGGTTCGCCGACGTTTCACAAGTGAAAACACGAGTTTGCCTACTTTTTGGAGTTTGCCATCTCTGTTTGCAATCTTTTCCTTGTCCTGTGAAGCACCTCAAGAGCTTTCGTACACGTTAACTTTATTCGTTATATCTACGGCCAGCAAACAGGGTTAGTAACTAACAAAAGGTTTAACATCGTATCCCAAGTATGTCCGTTTTTCAAACTGCTCTCAGCTTCTTACTAAGTTGTACACTTGAAGAATAACCAGAAGAATTATCAAAAGGGACTACTCCAAGTTTCGCCAAGTTCTACGCTTGACTGAGTGAAGAATTAACCGCACTTCAAAGTTAACGCAGTACTAGAATTAGCGCCTAGGACTATAGAATTTGTATTGTGAGGCGTGTACTTCGCGTGCCCGCTTGCTAAGAAGCTGGCGACAGCCGGATTTATGGATGGAACTTAGAATCCGACGAGAGTGAGACCTCTGGTTAGTTACTCTGTCGCCGGGGTCAGCTGGTAACTGTCATTTTTCCGAGTATTTTGAGCTTTAAGATACCAAGGAGTTAAAAAATGTACATTATTTGAAACGACTCACAAGCATCGCCAGGCAATATCATGTTGTGTTTCTCCACGAATGATTTAGTCCTTTTCAGGGTTAAGATATGACGAGTTTGGGGCGAATGTACTGGTAAATCTGTTGATTGAAAGAAAACCAAATTTTGAGGAAAAAACCAAATTAAAGATCTAAACACTACCAGACCTTTTGTGTACCTGCGGATCACGGAGAAGAGGCGTGAACGTAGGTAGGTAAAACAAATTATTTTAAATAAACAAAGTAATAATAAGTTTGTACTACTGTCCTAAAAACAAATTAAGATTGTTACCCACCTGTTCTTGTGTTTAAGACCCCTTACAGAAACTTTGTCGGGCGTTTGAAAATCATGTTCTCCATTGAGAGGTGACGTGCCTAGGAAACGACACATGGATAGATAAAGGGATTTTTGAAACCTGTAATGGTAAGTAAGTTAATATCCTACAGAATATATGCGAAATATAATCCCGGAATTGTTTGTGAGGGGGACGAAAACAGATTCAGCATGACCTGCTGACGATACGAAAGGATTAATTCCAAGAAACTCTGCCTGGCGACAATCATTGCCTCACAAAGTTCTGAGCCATTATCTATCATTAAACGGAGTTTGAGCAACCAAGTACGGGGACGACATTTAAAGAAGTGGCTGAAAACTCAGAATTCTGATAGAATAACATATCGTTGATTTTGTAATAAACTGTGGATGTTCTTACATATTTAGTGCTTTTCCAATAAACTCCGGTAAGCCTGTCGATATTTGAGCAAGTGAAAACTTTCCACGTTCCATGTGCCAACGTAAATGTGGGGCCGTGGAAATGCTCGCGATGAGGTACTGGATAAAACTAGGGCATTGTTCGAATTACTCTTTGAACAACAAATTGTCCATTTCGTTTGTTTTGAATAAAAAATTCTATTGTAAGAACACTTTGTTGAATTCGCTGCCGTAAAGGTTGACTTAAACTCCCTATTACTGTTGTGCGGAAGTATGTTGAACACCGGGGACAGAAGCTACTAACCGTCACTAGAAGAAGAGAAAAAATCCATCGGTGCAAATGCGTCTCTTGGTTTCAACCTAAGTTTAGTAAGCATATACTGAGCATAAGGGTTGCTCTTAGAGAACCAAGGTTCAAAATTACCAAAAAATGAAAGAAAAGAAGCTGTTTCAAGTAAAAGCTATTCATCAGAGGGAATTACCTTGACGAAAAGGACGACGTATCCTTACCACGCTTTCCAGACAAACGTGGACTCGATAACTGATTAAGGCTCTAAGTCAGAAATGGAAAGTGATTTAAATGATTGCCCAGTAACGCTTCGTCCCCTACTTGGGTCAGGCAATTAACGAGCGGCCTAATACCCCCACAAAAACGTTCCAAGTGTAGACGGTCCTTGAACAGTTTAAATGCCTTTAATTTTAACTGGTACGTTTACATGCGAGAAAATACAAGAGTAAAAAAGCCTTACCTCTAAAAGTCTTGCGGACAGATTGCCAGCATCCTTGACATCTTGCTAAAACATAAGGAACGATTTAATTGCAATTAAATTTCACAGCATTAGGCCCAGGTTAATGATTATAATGATAACTAAAGGCTAAGACAAAGCGTTTTGGTTTAGGGATGAGCAAATTGACAAAAACCCACTTTAGATATTCGACATTCAGTTTGATCGATCGATAAACCGGCCTTTGCAGACATTGGTTAGTCGCAATTCTTCACGCTTGACCACATGGAGAAACGTTAGAAAAATGTGCGTTGCTATTACTAAATGCACTCTAAATTGAATCCTCAGTTTGCAAAGTTAAATATTCAATTCAGTTTTTATTTATGACCGAAGACTATAATGAAACAATGACCAAATAAAGTTCAAAATGAAACACAAGTCGACAGCGCGAATCCGTCTTCTAAACCAGTTGATATTTTTTTTTTTGAAAAAAGACAAGCTGAAAAAACAAATACAGAAGTTAACTTTCTATAATTTTTTTGGTTCATAAACTTTTCTGCTTATGTTTTGTTGGATTTTCGCCACCTTGTCAGTAAAATCATAAATCGATTACCTTTAGTTCTTCGGCCTGTGTTTTGGCATCACTCAATTCACGTTTTATCAGGCCGACACGTTCCTGACACCTGACGAGTGAAAAAGAATTCGACGATTATCGGTTCATCAATTCTACGCGGTGTACTTCCCCTTTCAAAACAACACACCAAAATTCACCTGTCGTATTTACTTCGCATTCGGTCGCGCTCTTCCTGATCGCCCTGGAAAGACAAATTTAAAAACAATTATTTTCAACGAATATTTCGTATTTACACTCGATGACATTCAAGGGAATTTATATTTGGTTGAGGAAATTTTCGAGTGTAAGAATCTTATATTGTAAGATTCACTGACTTGGCGTTAGTTGGTTTGTCAATGTGTACGTCCGTCAGTTCGTTCTTCAGCCTACAAATAATCGAGACTAAGCACAAGCACCCACATAACTAACCCGCCAAGTCACAAACGAACGAATCTTGACCAAAGCAATCACCTAACCAAACAACCAAACAACTAATCGACGCATCAACTCATAACGTAACTTATTTTCCAACCAACCAACCAACCCGCCAGCCAACCAATCATTCATCTAATCAATAAAGCATCGATCAAAGCAAGCCATCAATCAACCAACTTATCAACTAACACATACTTCAATCAACTAACCCGCACGCTAACTAAGCAACCGACCAACCATCAAACCAACATACCAGTGACATCACATTCATACAACAACGAACGAAGTAATAAATCAACATATTCTTTCCCGAAGTATAACAATCGTGGATTTACTCTTAAACTGTCCATTTCATCTAATACTTTCTGCTTGTCTTCTAGTGCACTAATGCTAGCCTGTAACGCCTTTGTACTCTAGAATATAGAATCAAAAATATAAAGTCAGTTTTCAAAATAACATTAACAGAGAGCACAGTTTCACAAATTCATATCAAAAATTCCTACGATTAACAAGAGTTGAATGCCAAGTGATGCATGCAAGCATTGTGAACACAAAAAACGTTGATACGCTTACCGTGTCGAGGTATTTAGTCAGTTTGGTTATCTTTTTCTGCAGTGAGAAGAAAAAAAATATACTATCACGTTTTACACGGTAACTAGTGAAGACAACAAGCTGACGTCAAAGAAGAACGATATCACAAGAAGTCGTAAAATAACAAGCACCGATGATAAAAATGGTCAGCAACACCAACCTGAAGCGAGGCAATTGTATCCTGATTGTGACGTTCTTTGTTCTCCAGTTCTATGAACGAAACCGATAATTAAAAGTGTTTATCAAAATGTATTTTTTTTATACATCAAGTACATTTTATGATTTTCTTCGAGAAGATCGGTGATTTCCTTTCAATTTTTTTTCAAGAAACCCTGTTCATAATTAAAAACCTAATGTTTATATAAAAAGTGTTATGAGACTTAAAAATTTCCGAATGCAAGTTACTTAGCAAATCTCAAGTGGATTCACGCCTATATAGACCCACTTAAAATTAGCGGTTTCAGAAAAGTTACATTTTTAGTGGTCCCACTGGAACAAAACTCAAGTACCTTCAAAGAACATCATGAATTTTCAAGGCTTGCTTCTTAAATTCTAGTGCTTTCATAGATTTATAAAAACAGGGGAAACCCAGATGCTTGCTCCGGTTAATCTTAAGACATTTTTACCACACGCTTCCCAATAAATTTTCATATTTTCCGACAATAATTATTTGAAACTTTGAAATTCTGAGCTGCCCGATACGGGAAATGTACGCTTGTCAACCAATCAGCTGGCACAGTTTTCGTATCCAGCCCTCTCAAGGAAAAAGGCATAAACTAATTTAGCTGATTATGATCTTCACCCATCCTCTACTTTTAAAATCGAATCATCCTCATTATAAAAGCAATAAACAAAAACAACATCGACAACAAAAATCATTCAAGCAACGTAATGGCTTTTATGGTAACAAGCTCACCCATATCATTATCAAATAATCGTAACAATCAACCCATGCGTTATACTTCAAACGTCAACATGATAATCACCACAATCATCATCGTAACTGAAACTGAAACTAACAACTCCAAGATCGCTATGGAAACTACCAAACTTAGTGTCGTCATCAAAATTTGAAACTCGTGTCGCGCCAACATTTCCACAGTAACCACTACCTTTCTTCTCTCGTGCCAGTTCTTCTAAAACTGCACCCTGCTTGTCGAGTTCGGACAAGAAATATGCTTTATCTTTGTCCGCTTTCTTGAATGCATCCTGAAAAGGCAAGACCCAAAAACAGTGCGTCACACGTAGGTCGTAGAAATGAAATGGCAACGCCAGGATCTTTGATGTACAACACAGTAATGAATGCCCTTAAACGTGGTTTCTTCTCACCTTTACTTTGACTTGATAAGAATTTAGTTCATCTCTGTAGCCATTTTCAATGAGCAACTGGCCTTTCATTTCATCCTCGAGCCATTTAAGTTTTGCCTAATTAACAGAGTTTGGTGAGAATTATATGATACGACACGTTTCAAGACGGCATATTACATTACACTACGTTACGACTCTTCACATTACATCACGTCACGTCTAAATACAACACTCCACGACACAATGTTATGCATCACTATATATCTAACTCTAATAATGAGGTAATTAGATGTAAATATCCCTTCTGCATACCCAAATAGTAAAAAATTCCTATTAGGGGTAAATCTCTGGGATTCCCGACGGACGAAGAAACAGAGAAGAGATCCTAGCTGCAAAAATATCGGTTCGTTGGTACATTTTCCAGTCTTCAATGTTCATGAACGATTTTGCTGGTACAAGTCGATTGATTCGAACAAACGGAAGGAAAAGTTTATTTAATCAAGACGATATTACGTTAGATTTGCAACCGTTGGGTAAACAATAATTTCCCTTGTTTTGTCATTCTTGATAAAGTATTACTGAATTGGACCACATAAGATATTATGCATCAAACAATATGTAAGCCAAACAGACCACGAATGCACTTTTATACGTTACCGTTATTTCGGAAGCCGAATTTTCAGGATCCAGAACAAAGCTCCTGTTTGAAAGAGTGGACTAGGGGATAAAAAGAATTAGTTTACAATCTAAAAGATGAAACCCTACCTGTGCCAGTTTAAAATATTACAGTACTGCTGACTACAATAAATTCTATCAATTACAAAAAGACTTAATTAATTAATTAAAAATTAATTAAATCAAAAATCATTTAAATAAAATTAATTAATTAAAAATTATTCACGGGTCGAGGAAAAGATTTCGCTTCACATAATTTATCAATTAATTCCTCAATAAATTCTATCAATCGCAAAAAGAGACTCACGGGACGAGGCAAAGATTTCGCTTCACACATTTTATCAATTAATTCTTCAACAGCCTCGTTTACTTTCTGAAAGCCATCCTATGAAGAGAACAAATTCGTACATATTGATTGCTTATTAACCTCGTTTGTTCGGTCAATGCGGAAAAACCCGAGGGTAAATACTTTCCCGGACAGGTCGAACAAACGAGGTTAATAAAGAATTTATTATATGGCTTTTGGTTCCTTCCTTCATCGCTTTTAATGATATTTTGTGTTCATGAGTTAGCAGCTTAGGTTTACCTTGCTTGTTTTTACCTATTACTCTGTGCTTTTTCGCATCTGTTTATCTAGTTTTCAGCTTAAAATCATGAGTGAGAACATTTAACTTCTTTTTTGGGGGAGTTTGTTGTCATAAATCTTTTGTAAAAAGTACCTGAATCTGGTTTGTTGGTCTTCAAATTAACTCGGAAATTTTCCCGCCAAAACTAGCCGGTCTGTACGAAAAACTTATTGCAAGGCTAGGTAGCCAATCAGCATGCGTCATTTTGCGTACAGAACGGATACCAAGCTCAACCATATAATAAATACATATACTGTTATATATACCTTCAAATATTGCCATACGTACCTAAATATAGACATACACGCAGGAAAGTCAAGACTCTGTTTTACCTTTTGTTCATCAGTCACACGATTTAAAGAACGATGACATCTTCGAACTTCTGTTTCCAATTCAGTTATCCTGTGAAAACATTGAGACTAATATATAGTCATAGATAAAATCTAAAGGGCACCGATTTAAGATTTTTTTAAAATTTTTTTTTAAAGTTCGTTTTTCAAAAATTTTTATTACTCAAAACTACTGATAGAGAAGTGAAATCAGCAGGGCGGAAGTTAAAAACTACAGCCATGGTGACTTACATTTTGCACCATTGAGAATTTTGTCTTATGGGGCCAAATGAAAACGATGAACATACAGAGCTGTAGACGACATGCACAGACGGAAAGAAAAAGAAAATTTACCAGGTTACCTCGTTTTGTTTTTTTCTCTCGTTTCGTCCTGCAAAGCACACAAAACGGCTATTAGAAACTCAAGTCAAAAATTCCTAACCTCCAACAAACACCAATTCGTCTGAATTTACTGTTATCACGCAGAACACAAGGGACAAAAATCTAGCTTTCCTAGAAACTCGCCGCCCATGCCTACTTTGAATGCAAACATGAAGTATTAAAATTCCATCGTCCTCAGGCGAATATGATAAGATGAATATCCAGACGTTGTACCCAGGGTTCGTACACTATTGGTGGCCACAAGAAACTTGAAAATGTGAGCGAAGAGAATTGAGATAGAATTATTCACTGATCCAGAAGAAATATAGTTTTCCATGACTTTCCATGACCGACACTAGTTTTCCAGGTTTTCCAGGCCTGGATTTTGAAATTCTGATTTTCCACGACTTTGCAGGTTTTCCATGACCCGTACGAACCCTGTGTACCATCTTGAAAAAAACCAGGATGTGTAACCAGTGAGGACGCATTTTCAGACGCAGCGTGTATGTAAACAAGCTTTTTAAAGTTTTTATTTGGCCAACGAGAAACCCTTTTTAAACCTTTTATAATTTAAATGTTCCAGTTGGAATTTAAGTAGTTCCTGTTCAACTAACTTACATCCTTGTCACGATATGTTATTCAGTGTAAAGAAAAATACGGTTCATGATATGTTTGAAAACATTCTCGACGTTGAGTTAGACATGTAAAAGATTATTTTAGTACGTTTTTGCAATGGGTAGTGCATGTAAATGTACCTTAGCTTCAGCTTCCTGCTGGATTTCATTGTGTTTTTGCCTCAGACGATTCTTTTCCTCTTTAACTCTAACCAAAACATGACGCACACATAAAAACCCACATAATGGCTCCAGGAAACCTCAGTGTCACATATATTGAGCAAGGGTAACCACCACATAGGTGATACGCGATCAGAACAGTTTAGTATAAATTAGGAGAACCACACCCTACCTATTCAGCTCGGATCTCATGTTTTCCATCTCTTGCCCATCTTTTTCTTGTTGTTTACGCAAGGCTTTTACTGTAGCTCTCTCGTCCGCTAGCTGCAACTGAAAAAGGTGAAGACTACTCAGAAATACACAGCCAGTTTGACAATCGCATACAGTCAAACAGGCTTCTAAAACTAGAAGAACACTTACTGTTCTCAAGTTAGGGAGTTCTGGGGTCGAGAAAAATGGTTTCGTGCTTGATAAAGACAATACCAATAAAAGCAGTAGTAGCAACATCATTACCACTGTTACCACGACCAAACCACCCTTCCACCCATCCACCAACTCATTCACCCACTCACCCACCCACCCACCGATCTATCCATCCATCCATCTACCAGCCTTTTCACCCACCCACCCACCCACTCACCCATCCATCCATCCACCCACCCACTCATCCATCAATCCACCAGCCCTTTTCCCCACCTACCCATCCATCCCATCCATCCATCCATCCATCCCTCACACCACAACAAACACCAACACAACCGCTACCGGCACCAGCACAGACAAGGATCGACAACAGCTTCGTCATCACTATCACTATGCACCCTTACCAACAGAATTAGAATCAATACCATCACCAATATCACAAGCACCGGCAACAACAACCATGACAACAACGACCATGGCAACAACAACTATAACAACAACGTCGACAACGACGAAAACAAGAGGAACAGTAATAACCATCACAGCAGCAGCAGCAGCAGCAACAACAACAGAAAACTTCTTCGAATCCTAAATTGGCAGAGATGAAACTAGCTTAAAATTTTACGCAAAGTAGTGGTTCAGCTACAAGGTATATTGAAGAGGGAAATCAAACCTTCATATCCGCAAGTTTCTCGTCAAATTCCTCCTTTTCCTTTTGTAAACGTTTGTGGCCTTCTTGAATTTCCTCCGCAGATTGCTCCTAAAAACGAAAACAGTGTACGACGTTCGAACAGCTGAGAATACGACTGTAGAATCCTGAGCAAGCGTCGGTACTTGTCTTGCTTTTTAGACACTCAGTCAACTCTATATGAGAATTACAGAATAGCAATTTATTCTTCGTATTGTAGAGTTTAGCACATTCGATGTCGGATGTCACATTCTGCTTTTCATTTTAATCTACCTACTCGTAACTTCTGTATTTTATCTTTGACGTCCTTCACTGATAGGTTACAGTCATCTCGTTCCTAACAATGAGAAACCTTCTTGAGTTAACATTGACTAATTCTTGTTTTTTAACCAACGAGATCAGATAAATAGAAAATATTCTGTCGATACTTGCCCGTTGCAACTGGCGATATAACGACGCGACTTCTTCTTTTGCTTTCGCCTGTTCCTCCTTCGCTTCGGCCAGGGAGCTCATTAATTCCTTATAAAATTAAAATGTTTCTTTTGATATAATCAAAATAATTAAATTTTTAAGAGCGTTTGCACGACGATGAATATTATATGACATAATTTAAGTAAACACCACGAAGGATTAGGTACTTTCTGACAAAGATACGTCATCAGCAAAAGCATTCGACCACCATGAACAATAGTTTTAAGAACTATAAATGGTTTTCCACGTTTCTATACTGCGATATAAACACCCAGGATGTTGTGAGACTTAAGAAAATCATGACAGAAACATGAGCCCCAGGCGAGTGTTGTTTAGTTTTTCGGAAGTCTTACAACATCCCAAGTTAAAATAACAAGCAGATTTGAAAAAGAGCGGGAAAGTGCCTGATTTAAATACTCTTATATAAACATGGCCATGGACCAATCAGAGCTTGAGTAAGAACTAACTTATTTTACAATAAAGTATCTTAGTCAGAGAACGCCGAGTTCTTGTTTACCGTGCAGACTGAAAGACAGATGAGCTTGCGTTGTTCCTCCTCAATCATCACATATTTTTACAAAAAACCCAACAATCTCCTTTCCCCCCTCCATTCAACAAGCCCTCATACCTCACGCAGTGACTGCTCCTCTTTCATCTTGACTTCCAAACGAGATTTCTTACCAAACATGTCTCGAATTCCGTCCTTAATAAGAATGCAAACGATAGCAAAACATACGATTCCCATTCAACTAACATGTGATTAACACTTTCAGTGTAAGTAAACTACCTTCAGTTCGGCCACCTCTTGATTTAAATGAGCGATTTCCTCTTCAGACCTTCTTTCCTTCATCTAAGTCAAACGAGATCAACCAGTTAACTTGAAACACCTTCGCATCACTTGTGAATGAAAGTGCGCTATGTTAAAATACAAGGTTTAATGTAGAACTTTTGGTATATGCAAAAAAGGAAAGGAAAAGTAAATGGAAAGAGAAAAAGAAACCCTAAGATTAAATGTTTAATGGTTCTAATTCTTAGATTGCAGTAACTGTTTATGGTGTTCGCTATTCAAAATCCACGACCAGCCGACAGTTTCAAAAAGTAAAAGACAAAACATATTTCGAAAAACTGTGTCATCTTGTAAACTCAAGATTCGAGTTATATAAGAGACGAAAGTGAAATGGTAATATTTCGATTTTATTACAAAATCATCTTCAGACCAAGTCTGGTCACTTGGTCCGAAGATGATTTTGTAATAAAATCGAAATATTACCATTTCACTTTCGTCTCTTATATAACTCGAATCTTGAGTTCACAAGATGACACTGTTTTTCGGAATATGTTGTGTTCGCTATTAATATGAATGTTATAAGAAGTATTGCCAGGCATGGCTTCCCTTGTTTGGCGAATTGTTTCACCTTTTTATGAAAGCTGTCAGTACCAGCTGTTGTCTACCGACCAGTGTTGATTGGTATCATTATCTCATAGCTGAAGGACAACTTTTTGGAGTTCGATGTTAAACAGGTTGTGTTATTAGTTGAATATCTTCTGTATATTATCATCTTCTTGCCAACGAGGCAATGATTGCTGGTAAACAATTTGGAGGAAAGACAACTTAAACAAACCTGATTTCTTTCCGTCAATTGTTTATTTTCTTCCTTCAGAGAAGCAAGTTTCTAACAAAACAGATACAAGTCCAACGTTTGATAAGCAAATGTTTCAGCGTTTATCGCCTGTCAGATATTGACTTAATGCTTAAGCCATCTTTCGCAATTATGTTTCTATAAACAATGGAAAATAGAGATAGTAAATAGTGGGATTTCAAATGTTTACCTCTTCTAGGTTTAAATTTTCGTCAACGGCAGAATTTAAACGCTTTTTTGCGTTTCTGATTTCAGCGTCGGCCTTGAAGTGAATAAAATGAATGATTACACATCATTGTGGTTTCATATTTCGAAAGCAGTTTCCTAAACTACACAATTTAAAAAGATAATGTTAATAACAATAATAATAATTCCGTAATAAGAGAAACTAACAGTGGAGGTAAAAGTTATCATTCCAGTTACGTTAAGGATGAATTCCGATAGAAATTTTGATTACAAAAATAATTGATAATAATTAGATTGATATTCAATTTTTAATTTCTCTCATAATTTCAGTCCTTGTAGTTCAAAGACTACCAGAAGTTTACGGTTTGATCTAGGTTGATATCAAGAACATGTCACAGAGTAGTTGTTCGCAATCTTCGCTATTAGCCTGAACGGATTTGAACCGCTAACCTCTGTTGACCTTTTGTCAAACTCATCCTTAAGTCGATCTCGATCACTCTTAAAAAACAAATCAATCAATCAATCAATCAGTCAGTCAGTCAATCAATTAGTCAATCAAACAACAATCAATCAATCAGTTAACTAATCAGTCAGTCAATCAATCAATCAGTCATTGTCTGTCATTCAGTCAGTCAATCAGCAAATAAAGAAACAAATTAGCAAGTGCCTTTCTTCAAAAAATCAAGCTACGATGCAACCGAAATCAACGATATTGTCATTTTACGTAAAATAATAACCAACCAAATAATAAACTGTCAAATTTTCTTACTGCTACGTCCTTAAGCTCGTGCTCCAATGATAGAACTCTCGTAGATTCTACATAAGAATGATAAAAAAATACCCCAGAATGATCTGGAAACTTTAGTTTAAAAAATATTTTGGATACCGAGAACGATTTCGACAATCTTTTGTATCAAAAATGATCCCAGAATGGTTTGTCAGTCATTTTGTCTGCCTGTCGCCCGAGAGCCTGAGTACCAGGCGCAGGGGGTATGTGATCTATAATACAATAAATTTTTTTTTGTAATGAATCTGATTAGCGGGAAGGACTTCGAAACGATTTGAAAACTCACTCAGTTAAATAATCCTCATCAGCTTCGCGGTGTCCGATTTTAGATCATACGACGGCATTCTTGGCAATTCTATGTTTGTGTAACAATTGCATTCATTTAAACTCCCCAGTCAACGTTTCCTTCACAGTATTTCAAAAGTGGGGAACAAAGTAACAGTCTAACTTCCAAGGACAAAAGGAACGGAGCATATATCCTTCTTAAAGCTGCATGAGAACTAAATTTGAATTAGCACATTTTGTTTATTACATCAGAGAATGATTAATCAAATGATATCAAATTAAGATTTTCGTGGTGGACGATCATTTTGCTGAGGGGTTTATTCTGGCAGATTAAATTGGAACCCTAAACGTGCGGTCACACTGAACGTGTAACCTCACGCTATAACCATATACCATAACGTATATGGTTATAGCGTGAGGTTATATTGATAACCCATCGTTGACACAGATCAAGTGACACGTCGCGTTGTAATGAAGGAGTCGCCGCGTTGCTGCGACGTGTGCACGGTGAAAAATACCTCAGTAACAGTACAGCACAAATTTTTACACATTACAGTAAGTCGTTACAGCGTTGAACTATGTATGGGGCGGAAACACACCTTAACTCCTTGCTTTCGTAACAGAAGGGAAAAGTGCCTAACCAACGAAGTCCAACCAGCCGTGCGGTTGATTACAATAAATAAATGCAGTAAGAAGAATGGCTTACCTTGGTTCGTGTTGCGCCGTAGCATTCTAAGCTCCTCCTTTGTTGAAAAATGAATGTACATAAAACAAAATTTAAGATAAAAGAAAGAGTTGGTTAGCTTTTTTCCAAAAAATGATCCTAATGACATTCTAAGTCTAGCATGCTTAACTCTTTCAAGGCGGGAGCTCCCCCCTTTACGAGTAAAATCGTCTGGCGTTAGCCAGAGCAAAATGATAGAAGTCTTGTGATGCCGGGAAAGAGTTAAAGAGGATCGGTGTCAGGGGCCTAGTTAACTCAGTTTGATTTGAGGGGTGTCCAACACTCCAGCTTAATTTGCTCGAATATTGGGTCCTTTTAAAAAAATTGCTCGAATTTAATTTGACACACATCCAGGTCATGTAAGACGTAGCCTCGATTCCTCAGACCTGTCATACAAATTAAAAAATAAACCAGTTAACCAGAAGAGATTTTGTCCTACCTTCACCAATCAAATTTTGCTCGGAATTTGATGTTCTAACTGTCAATTTTTTCCCGGATTTTCTATTTCTTTTAACACACTTTGGGGGTGTCACACCCCACCCCCATAAACGACGCCCCTAATCAGTTTGGGAAGTATTTGGCAACAAACCGTCTATCGCTTACTAGTATTATGGGTATACGGAGTTTTTAAAACTCCCAGTCTTATAGAACCACAAAGAGTAAAACTGGTGAAAGAAAGATAAAAAAACCTCACAACTCCTTGCATTTTATAGTACCTTCAAGTCTTCACTGTCTCTCTTGTATCGTTCTGTGTCTTTCTCGTACTTTTTGCATTTCATTTTGTACCTGAAGAAGGAAAATGCTATCGAGTTTTGATATTTAAAGGAGACTTGAAAGAGTGATTTAAGTGATTCCGCCACAGTTCGTTAATATGTAGCATAGGACAATATAATAAACAATAAACACTTGGACTAAACTGATCCCGATAAAGAAAGACATCGGACGGACCTGACTTCAGAGGCACTGGATATGCAAAGGGGGAGTATCATCATATACAGGGAGCCGTGTCTGTCAATGATTTTCGTGAAGGTGATAATGTTATACGACAAGATTCTTAACGATTTTTAAGGCAATATGTCGCAAAAAATTTTGATGAAAATCGTTCATAAATTACACGTAACACGCATCGACCTTAAGAGCAACATCCGTCGTGTTTAAAACAGGTCATGAAAAATCGTCCAGTGTACACCTTTATTGTTAACAAATAGAAAATTGCTTGAGTGTCTCTACTGTGATAGAAACATAAGTGACGTCGTTTCAACCGGAAAAATGCCTAGTGGAAAACGAAAGGCAAGCCAAAGTATCGGTCACTATTAATGTCACTATCTTCTCCACGATCGGATTTAAATCTGATCGAGGTCAAGTACCTGCATTGGGCGACTAGCTTCTTCAACATCATTGCGAAAAAGCGCCGCATTCTTCTTGAGTGCGGGCGCTTATTTTAATAATTTAGGTCCCACGTGCGGCGTTTATTCGAGGGCGACGCTTGTTCGAGTGAATATGGTAACCAAGTTAATATAAATAAGAAAGCAAGTATCTCAGACGTACTCTTTTATGGTCTCCAGGGCTCTGTTTCTTAGTTCCTCCTTCTTCGTTTCACTCTCTTTCGCTATCTTTTCCTGTTCTTTGGCATATTCCACTTTCTCAGCAAGCTCTCTGCTCTTGTCCCTCAGCTTCATAACAAAATCATTGCAAAATTTGACAACTTCACGCAACATTTTCGAGAACAATTTAAACCACATTTCGTACCGTTTTAACAAATGTCTTTAGTCAAACAGTTAAAACTAGAATTTAAAAAGAGAAAACAGGAAAGATGTGTATGAAATCACGTGTATGGTACGTTGGTTCTGATTGGCTGCTGCCCTTGTTTGGATCAGACCACTTGAACACGGCAAATTTCCCGCCAAAAGAGTATAGAAGTTTGTGTTCCGCGTTCAATCTCATTATTTTATGAAAGAAATATGTAATAGTTTTTGTGTGTTTGAATACTGTGATTCAAACACCTGGTGCGTTGCTCGACTTTTAAATACTTAAAAAACATTTGCTTGTTTTTCTTCTTTTCACCGCATTGAAGTGGCAAATCTATTTAAGTGTTTGCAAATCTGCTAGTCCTGTAACTGTTCGAGAGGAGAAAGATTGTGTAAATCCGTATTGGTACAAAAGAGGTTTACAGCATATTATTTAACGTGATATATTTAGAACAGATAATTGCAAAATCAGTTCAGGGTGTCTAGAATACCATGTATTACACACTGGCCCTACACTGTCCCTAGTTGTTCAGACTGTACCACCTAATCACGCCCAACATGGATGGACTCTGAGAAAATCCTAGAAGCGCGATCTGGGATGGATCACCCGATATGAAGAAGATGATGAAGATCGTACAACTCACCTTCTCGTTCAAACGCTCCACTTGCTGAAGTAAGGTCTCTCTTTCGACCTCTTCATTTTCATATCTCTTGCACAAGCTGTCAATTCTACTAGACAAGCGCTCTCTTAACAGTTCGCTTTCTTCCAACTTTGCCTTGTAATCACGCATGCTCGAGGAAATAAATGCCTTCTCTTCGCCGGAATTCTTCAGTTCATTATTTAATTCGTCGATCTAAAGAGAAAACAAATGAACGACAACTGGCGTGCAGTATGGACATAGGCACTAAACTGCTTGGTTTCCTCAGTTATATCCATGTATACCTGTTTTAGGAGAGTACTTCGTCCTCCTTCTGTCCATTCAAGTCTTTTCACGGCAGATTCCAAATCTTGTTCCAGCTAAACAAAATGAACAAAAACCAGCGGATTCATATGGACAAGGAAACCAATTATTCTTAGAACAACACCGTTCCGAATTTTCGCTGGCAACACCAAAAAAAGACTATTCCCATCCAAGATAACATCTAAAGAAGAAGGGATTTAATAGCTTAAGATAAATCAAAAATAGCAAGATAGTTAAACTGAGGCCCAAGGTGCAAGAACCATGCAGTTTTCTGGTATTAGAAAGCTGAATCAGTAAATTTTTTGGCACAATTCCCGTCTAACTATATGCGTTGGGCTGACAAAATTAATCTGGTGTTAGCCAGAATGCAGAATTTGACCTTTCGTGTTTCGCTCACCAATAAACAATATTTGTCCTACTACAAGTAATCCCGGTTATTCTAGCTATCCTTGGAAATCTAGTTATCCCTAGTTATCCTTAGTAATCTAATTATCCCTAGTAATCCTAGTCGCTCGAGTTATCTTTACAAATTAGTAATCAATAACTAGGATTACTAAGGATTACTAGAATAACTAGGATTAGGTTGTCCGCAACTTTTCTACTTTTTTTAACACTTCTTGCTCGAAAAAAGAACTGTAAAAATTTTTTTCCCCCCTCTTGTTCTCCATCCTTTTCCGGGCCCAAGAGTCATCCGGGCCCTCGGTTCGCGTCCGATTGCCCGACCGCCAGTCCGGCCCCTTCCTTCAAGAGAGCAACACCGAAAACTAACCCTCCTTCTTTCGCGCTCGGAGTCCTCTAATTTGTCCTCCAATGTCTGCAGTTTCTTTAAAAGACGTCTTTCTCGGTCTGACCTTTCAGTTTCATCTTCTTCACTTTGAATGGAAACATAAAAAAATGTCTTACGATAAATAGATCAAGATTAAATTCACGACCGAAGCTCGTTTTCAAGCGACTGAGGCTTTTCACATTCAACAAGCTGCTTTGAATTTATCGAATTCAATATGTTGTACTGAATATCTGATATTTATTCAGGAGCAATATGTTGGAACAATCTGCCCAGAGAAAACAAAGCTCAGGTGTCCTTGGCAACATTTAAGTCTATGCTTGGGGAGTACAAAGAAAACAATTAAAAACACAAATAAGTTAAATATAGTAAACACTTGTGTGGTATTTCCCTGTAATTGGTGCTTTTTTTATTTTTTTGAGTGAGCGAAACACGTAGGGGAAACACTTGAGTGAAATTTGGCAAGAACTCAAGTGAGAACGTAAATCTATATAAAGAACAAATAAGCACAAAAATAGATCGCTAAACGGGCACCTCAAAGAACATAAAAAAAGGCAGAGTTGCACAGAGAACTATTTTATGACTAAGAGAATCACATTGTTGCGCAAGAATTAAAAAGAGAAGCATATCTTACGAACTTCGCAACCTTAATTTTCATTCGACCAAGTGTCCAGGAAAGATATTTCAGGCTTGGACTGGCTATTGTGCCATCGTGCCACAGAACCATGGCTGACCATTCTTCCACGGTACGACGGCACAATGGCCAGTGCACGTCTGAGATATTTACATGTAAATTAAGATGAAGGTTGTGAAAAACATACACAAGGACAAACCCAGAGGTCTTTCGGTAAAATGCTTTTTTTGGCACCTGGATAAGAACCAAGTTAAGTGGTCTAGCACCAAAGCTTCAACAATTCGACGTCGAAAGCAAAACACACTTGTTCGGTTTTTAAATATAACTTAAAACCCTTTTCGAATACTGTAACAAGCGAGGAGCCAAGCGGAAATCGTAGTTTTAGGGTAAATATGAGTGCCCAGCACAAAACGCGGAATAAAGCCATGATAAAGATGAAAATAAAGTTTTATTAGGTGCACTAACGTTTCGTCGTATTTATTGACTGTAAACTGTAATTATATCACCACTCTGGTTATGTTGTGTAATGCGACGAAACGTTAGTGCACCTAATAAAACTTTATTTTTATCTTTATCATGGCTTTATTCCAAGTTTTGTGCTGGGCACTCATATTTATCCAAAAACTACTTAAAACCCTCTTTTCATGCGCTTGTTCCACAAAGCTACGTTTTACAAATAACAAAATACTGAGCGATATGATGTCACAAAAAAGTCCCATAAATAACTCCCAGGTATTTACTTTTTTTTCGTACAACAAATTGCGTGTTTCAATTGTATTATGTATCCTGTTATGACCAATACGCAACTGGCAATCATAAATACCAACGATAAATCAATAAAAAGTATGGAAACAGGGAATATGTTTACGTGACCTGATATCACTAAATAGACACAAGAGTTTGGTCACATCACGTGGTTTATTGTTAAAGTTTGCTTAAAATAAACGTGACTTTACCGCAAACTCTTGTGTCTATTTAATGAACTTATCGTCATGCCAAGCTTTAGCTCTCTTATTGATCTGATATCGTTATGTATTTCATTTAGATGTTCACACGAATCCTGAATGAGAGTTAACACATTCCGAATTGAGTTCATACCGGTTCCCATTCCGGAATGAAATTTCATTCGGTTTCGCAATTTCATTCAGGTGTCATATAAAGGCGGTGCGAGCTTTCATTCTAGATTGTAAAAGGCGTGCTTGAACTCAAGGAGATAGTAGAACAGGTATTTGGTCACGGGTAGATTGAAAGACAAACTACAGATAAAAGTTTCGAAACAGCTTAAAGCACAGATAGAAAAGTCAGTAGGAAGGCTTGGGAATGCAGTACTGACACGAAATTTTAGGTGGAAACGTTCATTAAATCATTTTCCCACACTTTGACAGAGAAGAAAGTGCTTAAATTGCTCCTAGCGTGACTAGAAAATAAAATTAGATTGCTCCACCAGAAACAAGAAGTTGGCTCAGGAAAGCATAACGAAATTTCTCTGCTCTCCATAAAGAACGTACCGGCCATCTATAACACGTGAAAGTAGCTGTGTAAGTATCACGTATAGGTAAGATGTGAAGAGCCGAATTGAAGAGCCGTTATTTGAAAAGTCAAGCATCATTTGAGGCGTCCTTAATCGAAATTTGTTAGACTTTGATCAAAAATGTCTTATGTTTACAAACCCTAACCTTCTGAAAAACTTTTTACCGATTCTTAAACTATTCGCTTGTTACTTTCCAAGTTATTGTTACTTTTAGTTTACCAGTTACTTACTTCTAGTTACTGTCACTTTTTGTTCACATCAGTGAAGAGTTCACTGGCTTACGTCAATTGTTAAGAAAAATTACTGTGGAACAATATGGAAGTATTTCGAATTCTATCATCACCTTTTAATCTTTTTCAGTTGTTCTTTCATTCTCTTCTCGCTTGCCGTCTCACTCATTAAATTCTAGAAAATAGACCAGCATCATCTCTGAATCTCAACCAACACAAGTAAGCATCAACTTAAATACTGTATATATATTACTCAAATCAATTGTTCAAGAACAACTAGCAAAACAATACAATACGCACTTTTCAAAGAAGCCTAGAGTTACTTTAGAATAGGAGGAAGTGCAAGTCCCCAGGAAGGTTTAAAATAGCTTATCAAAATAAAACTGTGTTTCAGTGAAAACTGTGGTATATGCTGGCCGCAAAAGATGATCATCTGTTGGCCCGTTTTATAAAAACAGCGAGATTCTTTAAGTTCGCAACCAAAAATTTCACCAGTGTGTCGCAAGATGTAATCTCTTCGTATTTGTAGCAAGTCTGTCAAGAAATTGTAAGAGTAGCTGGTTATCCTTAACGTTGTTGCAGATCGTTCCGTTACGTGGCCTCAGTAGTTGCTGAAAAAACCCACAAGAAGCTTGTTGTACGAGTAAGCAATGTTAGTGCAACAACCTCGATCAACGTCATCAAGATTCTTACAAGGATGGAAAAGGGATGACAATGTACTCTCATACAATAAAGCCGCAGTGGTCTTGTAGTATAAGCATTCTTGGCTGGGTACATGATCGACTACCAGGAGGTGGTCCTCGATTACTATGGAAATGGCAAAAATGACCGTTAACCCCAGTCACAACGACCCTCTGATCTCCCGTTAATCACACAGACACCACCCTTTGTACCTATCTACTCGTTACTGACAGACACTGCCCCGTATTCCTATCTACCCTTAGTACGCCGTTTTCACTACAGCGACGGATTATCCGTGTTGGACGGACAACCCATCTTAATCCAAGAACGGAACGGTCATAATTTTTATCAAACAATTCGATATATTTTATCCATCAGTTCATTCGTGTATCGAGATGAATTTCAAGCACGATAAACCGGTTCCCAGCACGTTCGGAATCCACATCGGATATTTTTCGACGTTACAGCGTCTTGTACGTCCTGGAACGAGGATACTGCTGTGAGTTACGAAGCCGTAATGGTTACCATTTGTCACGACAAGGTAACCGTGTTTTGGGTTCAAAGTTGTCTCATCAGATTTACGAGAACTTGATCATTTACCCGTCTCGAATTCACGTAAGGTTGGATAAATCAACAGATGGATTACCCGTCGAAACCGGAATCAGTCCCTGATGACAAAACGACTAATAAATGCACATCTACCTTGACGCTTTTGAGCTCCTCGATAAGTTTCCCAACTTCTTTCTTCTCTTTGCTCGCTGATCGTTCCTAAGGGGTAAATATCAAACTTTTTCATAAGGAAGTAAGGGCTGCTGAAATAATCACAGAAAGAAAGCATGGTTATGGCGAACCTACTAACTTGTTCATAAATCCGTCGAACTTTCGATTCAATTTCCTGATCCTGAGAGCTTTTCTGAGACTCGTGAAGCTTTAGTGGGACGAATAAGGAGAAAAGAACAACAAATTGAAGATAAGGACGAAACTCAACGTCAAGAACAGCATGAAGAAAACCACGACAGACATTTTATCTGACTCACTGATAATTCACAAGGGAAGCGCAATGGAAAGTCGTCAGCCAGATGCATTCAGGGAAAAATTAAAAAACCGATCTACCCCTTGTATGTTAGATCGCGGAGCAACCTCCGGGGGGAAATTTCTCTATACAAGAGGCCCGAAAACGAGGATGACATTTTCGCCAACGTTATTTTTTCGTAGTGTTTCATATTCTTTACCTGATCTCGCAGTTCTTTAATCTCGCGTTCTTTTTCTACAGTTAACCTCACGCTTTCTGATAAAAGGTCTCTTTCGCTGTCAGTTCCCTTTCCATGATATAAAAGGAATAAATAATCCATAAAAAACAAAAATAAAATGGATTGGTGATGTAAAATCGTTAAAGAAGAATGGTTGGTGCCCTAAGTGTCTTTCTGCTAACCTTCTTGGTAAATTTCTCCGCCTGCCTTCGGTTGACTATGTCGGAATCATCATTGTCCTTCCGCCTTCTTTCTCTGATTGCAGAGGTATAAAAAACATACGAGAAACAACGTATACATAAAAATTAGATACTCCAAATTTTCTCCGACATTCGTTGCAAGTCATCGTGTGTTAGGAAAATGTTTGACCGACGGCAAACCTTAATCCAACTAAGATTGTTGGACCAGTAAATGTTAGCCAATGTTATCTGGATCTTCAAACGTTTACCCGAGCCTTGATATTGCAAAGTTTACTAATACCACGCCACGTTCGGAAATAAAATAAATAACCCCTTAAGTCGTCGTGAAAAAGCGGTTCGTTCGTCGTCACCTTGAGAAGATTGTTGGCCGGCAATTAATTTCCAAACTGATAACTTGTTGATATAAAAATGACATTAACTGTAACAACCCGCCGTAACATCAAAAGACAGCAACACGTTCCTTATCTTCAAGCTAAATAATTTAAAATCATGTTCAAAAAATGTTGATACGTCAATGACTGTCATTTTGTTGAAAAACCGTTCGCAGTCAGAAACGTTCCAGCACTCGGCCAGTTTAGAATGGAGAGCTGAAGCAACAATCGTTCTCAATTTACGGACGGCGTCTTTTTCAATAGAATTTTTCATGCAAAACAAAGAAAATAAACATTTTCGCATCCTAAGGCCACAATCGAACATCCAAAATACCGTTTCAGTTCTACACAGACGTCACTGGCAGCGTTCCTACGTTCTAAAGACGTTGTCTGCTCCTAAAACGTCAACATTTATAGGTTAAGTTTGCCGCTGATTCGCTGATTACAGATGGTACGATCTCTCTTGGAATTTTTTACTTCTCGCCCGCGAGAATGAGTGTCCGCGTAGAGAAGCACGAAGGGCCCTTAACCCTTTCCTGCATACGGCTGGCGTACAGCAATAGATTACAACAACAGAAGAAATGAAAAACCAAGGCAAAAACAAACAAAAGAGAACAAAGAACAGAATGGAGAAAATTCATGCACAAAAGGGTAGACTTACTGTACCTCTCAGACCAAGAGCCACGCAGATCTGAGAAGTAAAGAAAAAAAGCATTAAAAATTTGGCATCCTCTGCTCTCCAGTTCCTTTCCCACTCCCTTTACATCCCAGCACCACCTTGCCTTTCTCAACCCTCGTTTACCTACTCGAACTCATCTTACTCCATCGTATCCTACTGGATTCATCCTTTCCACTACCGATCCCTCAAGGTACTGGCCATTCTACCTGGTGCCCTTAGCTTACCCACTTTTCAGCTGCCAAACCAACCTCAACTGACTGTACACTTATCATGATTTACCATCTTCAATTCTTTGAAAGGATTCTTCAAGTCTGCGCACAGTTCGTCTGTTGTCGTCATCAATCCTGTAAAAAGAAAAAAAATTTAATTCTGGCCACAGTAGCTCCTACCGATCCGCACAAAAGGTCTGCTTAAACCGACCGGCACCATATTTCGGCAAAAACCAGCAAATTCTATATGAGGTTAAAAGTTTAGAGGTTGATAACTTCCGTGAATGATCTCAAAGAATCCCAACTTTTCAAGCAAAGGCCCTTCATCAGAGAAAGAAACGTGTTCTGATATCAAACTATTCTTACATCAAACTCTGCATAAGTTGATGCCAAAAGTTGTAAAGTTCGCATACTATTAACGTGCTATTATAAATTACATACATTATTATGTAGCAAAGTCATAGCGTATTACTTGGTAAAACCTCCAATGAGCTTAGGCAAATAACAATTCTTTTAAAAAATGTGAGTAATGAAAGTTTATTGGTCAGTCAAAAAGGGCAAAATTCTAAAACCCCATGACTCTCCATGAAGACCTTTCTCTTGTTTTGCTTTACAGAGTTTCCATCCAGCACTAAAACGGGAGTAGCTACGATCCTTATATACATCAACGTCAACGACATATTCTTATAGCTGGTCTTCATCCATAACCATATTTATGTTATTATACGGTATATCCACGTTCAGTTTGACATGAGTTAAGATGGATGTACCTGGCTCTTTCATCTCGGTCTCTGTCGATCTCTTTCGTTAATCTACGTTGTTCTTTTTCCAGATCTCTTAGTGACACGTGAAGATCATCGATCGGCTTAATTTAAAAACAATACAGTTACAAACTGACAATAAACAAAATATCTGAACGAATGAAACTTGGAACAAATATAATGGACAAAACATAAAGTGATGAGGTGGTATGTCATATTTTCAATCTCCTTTGGTGGAATACCAGGTAGGTTCGTTGCCTGGGCAGGTAAGGCTAACCCTTGTACAGTTTTACACCACATAAACATTACAGTCTCAGGTTAACTCTAGTTTTTTGAATTCTCCGATGAAGAAGGACGAACCGATTATCCAGAGTCCTAGCAACACACATGACATGTGAGAGTGAATTCCATTTTGAATTCTTAAGTATTTAAGTCTGCGTTGATTGCCAATCCAAATAAGACTTAATATTAGTAACAGCAAAGACAAAACGGTTTGAAAAAAGGGACCCAAAGTTTTGAACGCCTAAAAATACGTCGATTCCTTACTTTCATATTTTCGAGCGCATTTATTTAACCAATGCCGCAAGGTCTTAAAATACGGTAAACGTATTAGTAATTTAGGTGCCATCCACAGGGATACGTTTTTATTCGTGTCAGCAAACATTTTACTTTGTTATCACGTCCCGTCCACTTACACCAGATGTTGAAAAGGCTCCCCAAAGAGGAAACTTTCAGTTTCGAAAGGCAAGCCTGCTGTCAAGTGTAAAAAGATGAAATCGGAAACGGATCACGGCCTCCGGCACTTGACTAGAGGGAAACTTCTAATCCGCAGGGTATCAGAAAGGATGAGTTGTTATCTCTGAATTATAATTTTGAACATTGGATAAATTGTATTACTACGAGCTAGAATACCTCTGATCTGGACTCGTCGGCAAATCTCACCTAATTGAAACGAAAGAAATTAGAAACAAACTATATTTAATGGAATATTGTGGCGTTTACACTCAGTAGCTAACATTTAAGTTAATACTCCTGATGAAGAGAATTTTTCGAGTCTGAATGATTTTTAAGGCCCAACCGGGATCTGTTGCAAAAAAATGCAACTTTGGGTCATCCGGCAGGGCAAAAATTATAGATCTTAACATTTCAACGATTTTAACCCCGAAAGCCTTTCTCAAAACTAAGCTGAATAACATCGTAGATATAAAAGGCGATATGGGGATCGTAGGACGAGGCCGATTTTTAACCCTTTGACCTCAGCAAGCTGCTCTTGACCTCATAGTAAAGTCAAATTGTTTATCTAGAACTGAAAGACGATTTTACTCATCACGGGAGGCGTCCAGCCGGGAATTAAAGAATTAAAGGTCCGTGGTTTGATTAAGTTTCACAGACATTCACGTAAGGATAGAGTCAACGTGAATATTCATAACGCTTGACAGTTTTAAGAACCAGCTAAAACAACCTGTACGGGGTGTGTGCGCGAATAGTTCTGGCCTTTGAAGTTTGCTATTGTTACGTTATTATTTCATTGAAAAGGAAGACTCAAACAATTATTGAACATATTTTAAAGTTAGATTATGTTTTAATTGTGATTAAAATGCGGACAGTCTTTCTGAAAAAAAGTGCCAGTGATGTCAATGTTGTATGCGAAAACGTCATTGACCCATTATGGCACAAGGGCGCACTTCAGTATTGTACTCCGGTTAACGCCAGGCGATTTTACTCGTCAAAGGGATAAGCCCTGCCCCTTAATAAGTTAAAATACCCTTAAATTTCAATAACTTCGTTAAAACTTGGTGACTGAATAACTGCATACATTCTCTGTGATAAATTGCAGCTCTGGTCCAAATGACTTTCAAAAATACAACATAACACTAATAAGCATAAAAATTAGAGAGTTTTTCAGTTTTTCTCATGATGTTAGAAATCTTAATTATTGGTTAAACTTGAAATTCATCCCTGGAATAAGTTAGCTGTTCAAAAAGTAACTGTCCTCAGCAACTATAGCACAGCAGCAGAATATGCCCAAATACCATTCATGAAGGGTTTTATCCCATCTGAAACTCAGATGCATTTTCCAGCAAGCATAGCTTGACAAATTCCCTCAGTCATTTACCAAACTAAGGCACACATTTTCTTCAACCTTAATTATGCCACATTAGTAACACTGAAAGAAGTAAGATACGGCACTCAAATGTCACCTTACAATGGCCAGAGGTGTAGAAACCCACTAATTATTGGGGGGCACAACCCACCTGTAGAGGGGCCAGGGGCATGCACCCCTTGTTTGCCCACCATTTTAGTCACATGAGTTTATAAAAGTGTTTGAGGAAATGCCTTCAGTTGCTGATGATCTAAATGCCACAGGCATTGCATTGTTTCAAAGAAGGCAACCAAAATCTCAGGTAGACAGTCAAGTCCACTTCAGTGTAAAAACTCTGACCTGTGGTAATCATAGTACCTGGGACAGTGAGCGATTCTGCTGTTGTCTTCTGCGCTGCTGTATAAGCTCAGTTGAATGATCGAGCTCTGACCTCAACTAAAAGCAATCAAATGATGATGATGAAAATCATGAGAAGTTGCATGAATTTTGGCTATGAAGAATATGTATTATTTGAATGTAAAAAACAATTTACCAGTAAATACCCAGTTTGCCAAACTTATTTATGTATTTGTTTATGCTTGCATAAATTTTTAAAACTTGTTGTGAAAAAATTCTTGCATGAAAAAATTCTTCCATACTGTAATGACTAACCATCCTAGCATGCAGTTTTTGAAAAGGTCAACTGTCAACTCTGGTCAACAAATTCATATTGAACAGGCCCAAGAAGCATAAGCCATCCTGTATATATTTTTGATAGCCAGTATATGTAGATAGTGTCAGCACTGCTCATAAATGAAATGGAATACTGCAAGGTACACTAATTGAAGTTATTTTCCATGCTTGCTAGGTAATAACAATTATTTACAAGACAAGTATCAAGACCATTTGGCTTTTTACATGTTGCTTAAACAATGCCTATACAATATGCTATTTTTCATCATTGGTTGGTTGCATAGTATAATTGCAGCTCACATACCCTTCTGATTTCCTCATCTTGGTCATCATTAATGCAGCGATAATGTTCCAGCATACGGTCTGCAGTTGACAGAACCTCAGAGGTTGCCCTTAAAGAGGATGTCAAATCTTGAACCTTTTCACCAAGATCATCACCAATTCTAGATCTTCTGTTAGAAGGATTACGGCTATGTGGAGACTGGCTGTGAAGATGACTTGCTCTAAGAGACCATTGGCGTCGTCTTGCAGTTCGTGGGATCTCGTGCTGATCACTGTCATCCCAGGGATCAGAATCTGCCATGAGACTCAGGTCACGTCACTCAGAGAAGTCAAAGTGAAACCTATATGCAGTATTGAGAAAGGGAAGATGGCTGACTGAAAGTTTGAAAAAATGTTTTGAAATCACTTGAGCATGACATGTTGCCACATGTTTCCTTACCATTTTATGTTTTTTTGTATTCATTTTGCCCCTTATTTAACACCAGAAAAAGTGAACAATGGAATTATTCCCAGGATCACCTTAGGTCATTCTGGGTAACACCATAGCATGGAGAGCATTGGAAACTAAATGTTCCCAGAAATTAATCAGAAAGGTTCACTGAAGTTCACACACACCTTTGGCTTGAGGAGATATTTAACTACAATATATAATATCAACCATGTCATGGTATTAGTCTACAATATCATGATTATCAATAAAATATAATTTCCATTTCTTAAATGATTTTCACTTTTGATGTTTGCTCATGAAAGGGAAAACAAAAATCAACCCCTCTTTCGTGAAAATGCATAAATCAAACTTCCCTTTGAGAACAATTGACATGGCAGTTATCATGATAATATGGTATATAATCTCAGATTCAAATCTCTGATCTAAATAGGTTTAATCCAGTAATACTCCACAAGTTTACAGTTCTATATCCAGTAGTCTATTGTACACAGTGGATTGTTTTTAATATGCCTTACTGCACCATTTCTCAACCCCCCCATATGGGCATTCATGTGGGCAGGAGGAGGCATTGGATGTAAATGGTGGGCATTCACCACCAAAGCATTTTTATGTTTCTAGTAGTCATTTAATATTACAATCTAACAGTCACTGACTAGCTTGGCAATATCTAAATGAAAAACGATTACAGTTATTCAGCTTGGTATTACTCTGTCATTGGGTTGGTCACTGGTGTGGATACAGAACTGGGACTGAGTGCACTTGGCAGGGGGTGGCAAGAGGTTTCAGTATGAGGCAGGTGGGGGTTCATCCAAACAAGGTTGAGAACCACTGCCTTGATGGTGTTGTTTATTTTGTTCATTTACAGTATTTCATCTTTTAGTTATGAAAAAGAGGGCTGTAGATTTCAATCATAAGGTCTTTATCAGTGTGTTTGACACTGACAGACAGAAGCATTGTATGCAAGTTTAATTCATGACCATCTGACTTTGGTTATAGTTTTGCATCTGGATGAAGCACTCTAAAATAGACATTATTTGACCTGAGAGAAAACTACCTGAAAAGGCTGAAGAAATGCAGTCAGGTAGAGACAAACTAAAGTTCCCAAACAGGCTCAGTATCTCACCAGCAAGACCACATTTGTCCACAAGGTGTGGTCTTCACGAGGTGAAGCAGAGATTGGTGATTGAAAGCTTGTACAGAAATAAATTCTTATTTGTCCTAGAATAAGTCAATAATTTAAGAATTTTACTAGGACTATATATGCTTCAAATCAATGAGGTGCTGGTTAAAATAAAACCCACTTTCTGCTGTAACAAAGGAAGCTTTCATTCCTTTAAAAAATGAGAAACATCTACACCCTTACAAACAGATTAAGTGTTTTGACAATTATTAACCATGGGTTGGTGTGAAATACAGAGTATCTAAAGTGGATCTCTGTAGCAGCTTGACATTTTGGTAAGTGCCCACTTATAATAGAAATATTTGCAAATTGCAAACATCCACTTCAAACCAACCTTGGAACTTCTTAATCATTTCCTGTTGCATAGCACAACTAATGAAGGCCTATTCAACTTCTTTGGTAAATTCTTAAGTATTCAACGTTCAAGTGCTCTCCAGAAACATAAAATTAAGTTACGCAAGTCATACGACTAATATAATTGTTCTTTACAACAAAGCTTGGTGACCTTTAAATAACACTACACACAATTTGCAGCAAAAGGAAGTTGAGAAAATTCTAATCATTCATGTGAACTTAATTGTAATGAATATGCCATGGCAGAAATGCGACGTTTGTAATACTCCTAAAAATGGTATGAAGTAAATGGTATGAAAAAGTAATTTCCTTCTTCGCTCTTCTCGTGACACAAACAGTTATTTCACTTCCTTGAGAAGAACCTTGTCTCCATGCAAAGAAAAGCGTATCAAGGGACCAACTTTCAAACCGGTAGACGGTTATGTACCTGAAAAGTAACACTGGAACGTACGGTCAAAAACAAGATGAATGTAAACGGTAATATTTCGCCGTTATTTCAACGTCATTGTCAAACCAGGTTTGACAATGACCTTGAATAACATACGGTTAAAGGAAGTCAATTTCTTGACCATTTATTTCAACCGCTTAGACATGCTGTCTCGAGCTCATATAATCAGCTCTGAAGAACCAGGAACGTATTAAACCGCGTATTGTTTCACACCAAAGGTCGATTGACTTCCGTGAAAATTTTTTTAGCTTGTTTATGAAAGGTCCAATATTAATGGGAAGGTAGTTATCGGCCACCCGAAAGGAAGTCAAGAACATGCAAGGTCATTCTTAATGATAAAAGTTAAAGTCCAGTAAAGATTCCTGAAAGAAACCATAAGAGATCTGAAATGGATTCAGGCTTTCTTTACTGGGCCTTAACTTTTATTATTTTATCTTAGAATATCCGCCTAGTTCGTCAGTTGGTCATCTCATCACGTCATCTCTAGTTGAGCAACAAAACTCAAGAAAAATCTCCTTGTGGCAGGATGTTTCATTCCAAACATCTACAATCTTCCGCAAAAGTGGTTTGTGGTTCAGATGCCCAGCCGGAAGGTAGTTTTCAGGGAACCAACCAGAGGAAGTCGAATAAGTGCTTATTCATTCACACAGGCGTGGAAAGCAAAATTAGAGAATTGTGCGAGCTCATGCGGGAATATGTCTCCCACATGCAGGAAGTTTGACGAGAATCGTATCGCCTAAACAAAAGCGGTTTAAGTGCGTAATACTCAAGTGTCAATTGCCAAGTGTTAACAAATTCATATTTTTATGAAATACGACAGGCAATATTGCCTAGGAGGTCCGACTAGTTTTCCGACACTTCCAGCAAAGAATCCCAATAGTACAGCTGTCACTCTACCTCGATCCACTTTGAGAATGTAAAGCTCACCAAACGATAGACGGTTTCTCCGCACCGACTTTCATGGACTGTAGTACCGCCTTGGCCCAATATAATTGATTAGCGACATGTGGTTTCAGTGTATAACAGCGAACGTCTAAGTTCGATTAACTACCTATAGCTCTTCAGCCAATGCATAGCACTTGGTCTTCCTCGTTAATCCTTTCAGCGTTTATTCCAGACCAAAAGGGATAAATAACCGTTGAAGAACATGCCTTGTTTACATAAAATCTTGCTACAAAACATTAACGAAAATTGAATTCGCCGCTCCATTGTTTCTAACAGTACTGCGCGTGCGTAGCATTTTACATTGCTCCCAGTCCTCTGGTTAACACGCGGTAGCAATTCAAGTTTTCCTCTGATTCCTGGCTTCGAGGTGCAATTTTGCCATTCATACTACGGGATTCTTTTCAATACATAATTTTCAGTCCTTTGCATTAGTATAGTACACACCATAGACAACTGCAAACAATGCATTTCATCGCAATCAATACGTTAATAAGGTCACCTGCTGTTAGGTTGCAGGTTCAATCCCTGGTCCGAAGCTTTCATGTGACACATCCACGACGTGACCTATATAACTTCAAGATGTCATTTTTGGTGAAGTTTTTCATTAAATATATGAGATAAGAAGCTAACGAAATTGGTGTTGTATTCAGTCCACAAAAACAAAGATGACTTACTATGTGGCAATAACTTACTGTTGGCTAGATGTACTTATGTATGACATTTGTAGCTGTCCTTATTGTTTGCACTATAGAAAAAACTTTCATGAACGTTGCAATTTAAGTCTGATTTGCTTTTTGAAAGCAATTTAAGCTAACTTAAAGCTAACAGTCTTCACAAGCGATTCTGCTCCATATGCCCACATTTCAAAAGTCTTCCAACTATACTCAAGAACAATACGTCATCCTTCTCCACTATGGTGAAAACGGCGTCAGTAACATGGACTTATATCCTTGTAAGCATTTCGCAACGATAAGTTTAATATTCATCATTTTCAGATGTAATATATGAAGTCTATTGAAGTTGGTAAAAATCATTTATTTTAGTTGTCAGTTTATTTTTAGGTTTATAGTATCGACTTGCATTGGCTTTCATAGTTAGGTACTTGAGACGTTAATCGCAGTTTGATCCCTCTCAAATTAAAAAAGATCAAAATTTTAAATTACTGTCTATATGTGGACCTCTTCATATCGCTGCGACGTGCAAAATCCATTTCTTAGAAAAAGCCGGAAACGTTTCAGGCAGTTAAATGAAAGAATTAAATTTTGATGACAGGTCGTTCCTTTGCTAGATTTTCAATGTAAAAATATTCAAATTAGGTTACACGTTGATTGAAATTCCGCGGATACCGGATCCACGCCAATTTCAATCGCCAATAAATCGAACTAAATGCAATTGAATTTGATCTGCTCTTAAAGTTAATTTTCGTAGATTTCGGTTAAAGTGAAGTTCGACAGCTGAAAAAGGCCTTACTCTTGCACTTATGACTTCAACTTCGTGGGTAGTGTACCCGACGAGACAAAGTCTGCGTTATGTACTAAAATCTTCAAATCTGACCCCCCTCAACAGTAAATCCTAAGAGCACGTAACAGACGTTTTCTCCTATTGTCCTGCTAAAGACGTGTTTACTCACAGTGGATTTTGAGGTCTTAAGTTAAATATTTCCCTTTGTCGCTTCTTCTTGTGTTCCTAAGGTGCTTATTGAAAACCATAAACCCGATCCAAGCGCACGGCTGACGTCCATCGAGCACTTCGAAAGGACAGAGTCTTTAAAACTCTTTACTCTATCCCAGTGCAATCAGTCTTTCATAATTCTACTCTGGCTAACTCCAGGTGATTTTATATGTCAAGAAGGGGTGGCGCCAGATGAGGGCAGAGGGGGCTACAGACCCTTGTCGGGGAACCTTAGGCACCCCCCGTCGGAGAAAAATTAACAATTCGTGGGGGAACATTCGCTGATGATAACACATCTATATATTGTACAAATTATGAGTACTTGTTATTTGTTTAAATAAGAAAGATAACGGACTCATATCTTCTTGTCAAATCTAAAAGTAAACTGTTTCTAGTCACTTGTTGCGATTATTCTTGCGGAAAATAGCATGTTTAGCTTTTGACTTCCAATTAAGAATATTATAGAGGGCGCGTGGTTCTGGTCTCTCTGGTTTAGCTCCCCTGTCGGAGACGTTGGCCCCTGCGTCCGGAAATTCCTGACACCACCCCTGATATCAAGGGGAAGAGGTCCTGCAGGGAAAGGATCGATTAATAAAAGAATCGATTCGACAGTTCCTGGAACTACTGCATCCGAATTTCAGTATTACTTCGTGGCAGAAGTACGCACGATTCACACATGATCAAAGCTAAACGATAGGTTTTCCTTTGTTTTGCGAGCTCTTGCACTGTGTCGCAGTCATTGATTCCTTTAACATCCAATGGCCGATTCTCTACTATTTGACCGCCAAATCCTGGAAATGACTCGCAATTTTGGTTCGTTCAGAAGCCTGAAACTAATGTGTACGACAAGTGAGCATGCTTCTCAAGCTCTGAACTCATGCAAAAAGCCAATACAAAGGGCCATAACCTTATCCCTAAGTCCGTAACCCTAACCCTAAGCTTAAAAAAACGTCAGAGAACTGCTTAAGTCCCCTGACGTTTTTGGCTTCTTGAACAACGTTCTGCTCAGCCTACAAACTAGTTTAAAATATTTTTAAAAAGGGGTGAGACGTAGGTTTACTCTCACCAGGGCATGATTTAACCCTAATCCTAACCCTGGACCCTAATCATTCTCTTTGAACGGAATAAGCACTGCGCACTGAAGGTCATGATGATCATCATACATAGGCCTGATAACATACGGCGATTATCGTGATACGCAATGAAAGAACATGTTGTTGAGTTACACGGAGCCTGCGAGAGATTGGACAGTGGCTCCCAATTGCGGTGACGTGAGCGCTGGCAGCGCAAGGACGGCGGAGCCGGGGGCTGTAGCCCCCCACTTTTTTCCAAATGTAATGTTTAAACAACTACGCTTTAAAACACTTGTTGTGAAATTTCCCAGAGAACCAGACAAAATACTGTATTTTTATTTTAAGCCCCCCCTCCTCCAACTCGTAATTCCGCTCTGCCGTCGCTGTAATTTATTGAAGTTCAGATACACAGCATGAAGTAGTTTTTAGTGTTTGTAAAAAAATAAGTGGGCATGCTTCTTGACGGACAATCTCAGAAAACACGGCCTCAGAAAACTTTCCTGAGTTTACAGCTGGTGAAGCATGTGCACTAACGATTTAAACGTAAAAAACAGGCTACTCAGATTCGAAAGAAGGAAACACGCCGGCCATGTTGAAATTCACGCTCAATAGTAGGTGATAAGATTGTTTTGTTGAAGTGCCATCGCCTGCCATTTTTGCATGGGGTCTATTCCTCTTCTACGCAATGCAATGGCCCGGCAGATTACCTGTCGACGCATACAATATAGTATTAGGAACACACGTTGACTTAAGACATCTTCAGACATTTTAATCTTAATATATATGTATTCAACAAATTGAAAATTGCTCGAATATCTCTGTGATCTGATAGATACTCCAACGACGTCATTTAAACCGGAAAAATACGTCATGGAAACACAAGGGGTGGCTGAGTGTTCTCAGTTTTTTCCGGTTCAAATGTCGTCATTCATGTTTTTATGACATAACAGACGCGACAGCAATTCTCAATTTTCTATAAACTAACCAACGTTGTTTTCAAATTCTAGTCAGGTAATCCATGTCTCTACATTCTAATGCAACATTAAAATGAAATCAGCCGTGTATCCGTGTGCTGTGGAAAAAATTAAGCTAGTCCTGTAAGATGCTTGTTATGCTATATATTTCTACATACATATGAAACGCTGGCCCTGTAACCCAGTCTTAAATCGCCAGTGGATATCACAAGAAGGCAAAAAAGCGTTAAAAAAAACACGAGTCACAGGGCGAGTGCTTTCCAACTTTTCGAAAGACACAAAAAAAGACATTCCGTATTACTTTCGTAAAATAACAAGATGGAATTATTGATCCGAACTTCAAACCTTTCAACGAGAACTTTTGGCGTCTACAGAAGCTCAAGTGCGATACATACTTAATGTTCGCATATTATTTACAGCCGTAAAATCCCGAAGTGTTAAAATCTATGTGATGGAGTCATCAAATGTCAAAAAATTTTCAAATCTTGTTCCATGAACAGAAAACCCACAATGGCCTTTTGTTTAGAGAAATGAACGGCAGAATTTTTGTACTGGCGTTTCTTCCTCATATTTTAATAAAACTAAATGTTGCTTTTGCCGCCAGCAGCGATAGTCATTGACTTTGTGATCTTAATCTCCGTACCGAATAATGAAGTAGAAATATTAACTGCTGCATGTGCAACGGTCATTTCAATAGTGTCACCGACCTATGAACATGGGCCTAGGAACCGGTGGTGCAATCGGGGCACGTGCCATCCCCCAACCTTTTTGAAACGACAAAAAGTGCCCTTTTTAAGCATGAAAAGTGCCCCTACTGAAGAAAAAAGAAATCCCATTTTAAAACAAAGTGTAACGCATCAGTTAATGCCTTGTTGCTTGGACTTACAGATTAAAAGATAAACTAAGAATATGAACACATTGAACAAAACGCATTGAACATCAAAACACATCGAACATCACGTTTGCTCCGATGTCAATCTGACCAAGAAGCTAGAGCTTTTCCCGTCGAATTAGTATCCAAGAACCCCGAAATATCATCACAAATTAATCCAACGATCGAATCGGTAAAGCCTGCAACATTGGACAAGTATCTTCAAGCTAACGATTTTCAGCTTAAAATAAACTTCAAGTAAACGACAAATTTTTTTAATTGTCGTTTTTTAATTTTTTTATTTTAACTTTATTTTAACTGTGGTGCTTACTCGATCCTATGGATTTTCAGTTTCACTAAAATGCAAATCTCAGTCAAAAGTACTGGTGTGACAGATGTTATCTATTTCGAGTGTTCCCTTTCCATGCGCAAAGGTGCCTCCAAAAAGTTTTGTCCTCCCAACTTACATTTGCTTCCTGCGCCTCAGCCTATAAATATAGCTTTACTATTTTGTTAAGTACTTACGGTATCTACGAGATTAGGCCTTTGTCCTTGAATATCATTTAAAAGATATATTGCTTCGTTACCGAAAGAAGGTTCAAAACATATCTCAGGACACCACGCTTGTGGGGCAATAATCCCGCTTTCAAAGTGGATCTATCGGTTTATAATCACCAGCTGGACAGTAATTGAATTGAGCGACCTAAAAAATTACAGGCCATGATCTTTAATTTTTTATCGGCTTGTCAAAACTATACGAACGCCTGAATTTAATGCAATTCCGGAACAGGTGGGCGGTGCGTTGCCAATGTTAGCCATATTATTAAAATTTTGTCACATTGCAATAGCAACCGCAATTTGTTACCGAACCATTGAGTTTTAAGTTGTGTGTGTAAATTGGGTACAATTGTGACAAAGTTAACGCGTGTTGTGACAGGACGAGGTCACAGGAGGTTCAAACACACTTCGAAAGGAGATCGCCAATGACTTCGACTGCGACATTGACTTCATACACGGAGTTGGTGGTCATTGACATTCCTCATCAACCAAAGCTACAGCAACAAAGGGAACTTCAGGCCTCGGACATTATCGTTTTTGTGATTTATGGGCTCATAGCGCTGACCAGCATTCTAGGAAATGGCATAACCATACTCATCATTGTAAGGAACGTTACATTTCATACACTGTATAACTTTTTGTTGTTGAATCTGGCAGCAGCTGATTTCATATCTGGCCTTTTTTCCATCATTCAATTGATCGTCATCGGATTCGCCAGCCAGAGTGAGTTATCAGATGTCTTTTCCGACATTTTCTGCAAACTTTTCGCAGGAATCATCTATCTCAACATCATTGTCTCTATCAACACGTTAACTGCAATTGCTCTTGAAAGATTTTACGGAATCATGAAGCCAATAGTTCATCGAAATATGACCAGCAAACGTCTGAAGTTTATCGTCCTATTCATTTGGCTTTGGTCTTCGACGACAGCCGCTCCTGTAGCGAGAGAACTTCGTATGGAAGAAAATGCGTATTATTGCGGTCTAAGTGACAAAAATAGCGATTGGCCTCTGTGGAAACTAGTCCTTGGTTGGTTTGGATTGATCAGCATTTACATATGTCCTCTTGGTATAATAACCTTCTTATACAGCAAAATTGTTCGACACTTTAGGGCTACAAACCGAACCAACAGTAACCTAAGTGTGAGGACTAATGGTTCGACGATTGCAGCCACTAGATCTGCGAAGACTGTAAAGCTACTGGTCTTGATTACTGTTCTGTTCGCGACTGCAATTCTACCGGAACTAGTGTACTTTGGCCTTGTTCTTTACGATCGACGATTTGTCGACACACCCTTGTTCTACAAGATTGGAATTCCAACGGTGGCAAGTATCGCCATAAATCCGTTCATATATACCTTGACAAACCCAACGTTTCGCCAGGAGGCAAAGCGCATTATTTTGGGCCGTAAGAGAACAACGCGAGTTAATGTGGTGGCGACTGATCGGGTTAACACACGAACGGGTGGTGAAGTAAGCCCGCAGTTGTCTCTACAAATTAGCGCACTAAAGCAATCTTGTTCAAGAGAGTCAGGGTGTTGAAAAATTTCAGTAGTTGGGTCACTCCAACTTTTCACATCACTTTTTGTTTCGGGTGATTTACTTTCAAGAAAGATGTAACTATGATATTTGCGAAGCCAAGTGGTACTATAATGTTATTTACATGAGAAATATACTATAACAAACTTACTTTGCATTCACTTATATTGTCCGTACACACGACCAAATTTTCCTTGACAAGTTCAATTTACCTTTGTTTGACGACACGAATTGGCAAGTTTCCTTGACAGGTAGCCTACTTCAAAGTTTTCCTTGTCAAGGAAAATTTTGTCATGTGTATGAAGCTCAACGTTGTGTTTAGTTCATCTTGGATGTTCCAGGATATCACCAAGATATCCTGCAAACTCAAAGCTTCCAGGACATCTTGGGTGTTCTACCTCACTCATCAGGATATCATCCTGAACTTTATGGTATGCCAGCTGTTATTGATAATGGATATGGTAAACCACTATTAACTTAGGCAATCTTTCTTCCCTTGGTCAATGGTGTCTTTAACAAGATTAGGCGAAACAGCACAGGCCCATCGGTGTAAGATGGGCATCGATTACTAAACACAAGCATCACCAAATAAGCTCTAATCACTCCAAATTAGCTCTCTTCAGGAGTAAGAGAATCCTCGAGTAATGACGCACTCCCTTAACACGAGATTCCATCCTTATTTTCAATCAATGAACTTGAAAGCTAAGAAACGAAGAAGAAATAATAAAGCCCAGCAAAAAACACGCAAAATAGGCATATTAAAGGTTTATAATGTAATTCTAACGTTTCGTTGCTACACGCAACATCCTCAGAGAATGAACAACTTATATTACAAGGTGATAAATATATAATGGTATGTTACATGATATGTATTAACGAGATATTGGCGTAAGAACGGAAGTGGGAAGGACAAAAGGAAACAGCAGACTGAGATGTAGTGGAGAGGTCGGGAAACGAAAGGTCTTAAAATAAAGAAAGTGGAGAAGAGCCCATGTTGGCATTAAGCGATGGATTGAGTTTGCGGATAAGCAGACTTTCTTTGACGAGAAGTTCAGAGTTGAAGGAAGAAGAAGACAAGACGGTGAAGTCATCAGGCGAGACAGGGTGTCCAGTGTCACAATGATGTGATTGGATGCTATTCGGAGGAGGATTGACTCGTTTTTTGCCAGTAAGTGCAGAAATGTCCAAGTGCTCTGAGATTCGTGTGTGGAGAAGCCGACTCGTCTGGCCGACATACAACGAACTACAACATGGGCTCTTCTCCACTTTCTTTATTTTAAGACCATTTATCACCTCTGTTTATCGAAAACCAACATTTACCGGCCTTTTCACAAATTTCGAGAGTTTTTTGCCTGTTATTTACAAGAAAGGTTTAATCTACACTATTTTATTTCGGTATTTGAATATATGTTCGTCGTATTCGATTTTTCAAGAAGAACTTGCAAAATTTAAGAGCCTGTTACTTCAAAATGGTTATCCGCAACGGTTTATAGATCATTGTATTTGTTCGTTTTTAAATAAAGTTTCCGACACACCTATTAAACCTCTCACAGCACCTAAATTGCAGTTATCGATTGCACTGCCTTTTACTGGTAGTCACGGCCTCAAAATTCGCCAACAGCTTTTGAGGTTGATATCATCGGCCCACCCACACATTGACCTCCGAGTAATATTTCGACCAGTTTGCCGTTTTTCACACTTTCTCCGTTTCAAAGACCGAATTTCTATGCGCTTAAGATCCAATGTTATTTATAAATTTACGTGCCAACGCTGCTCCGCGTTGTATTTGGGTGAAACAACCCGAAACTTACACACTAGGATCTGTGAACACATGGGCATTTCGGCATACACAGGAAATGAGATCTCTCACCCATCTTCTTTGTCTAGCATTTTAGCACATAAAAGAGAAACTGGACACCCAATTTCTTTTGATGATTTCTCAGTTTTAGCTAGTGGCCGTTCAGAATTAGATACTCTCATTCGAGAAAGTTTGTTGATTGCAAAAATAAATCCCTCTCTCAACGTAAGTATAAGGTCATTTCCTCTCATGTTATTCTAATTGTGTTTTTCTTTTCTTTTCTCCTCCACCTTAATCCCCGTTATGACACCTCATTCATCATTCTCTCCTTCTCTCACCTCTTTTTGTAATCGTGTAGGTTATTTAAGCCGAAAATTTTCATGTAAATAGACACTCTGATGATGTTGCTTGTAAAGTGACGAAACGTTAGTTCCTCATTAAAGTATCTTTCAAAGTATCCTGATATGTTTATTTGAGATATGGGCTTCTTCAAAATTATTTGCTGGGCAATAATCTTTATCACTAGACATCTCAGTCTGCTGTTTCCTTCTGTCTTTCCCACTTCCGTTCTTACGCCAATATCTCGTTAATACATATCATGTAACATACCATTTTATGTATATTTATCACCTTGTAACATAAGTTATTCATTCTCTGAGGATGTTGCGTGTAGCAACGAAACGTTAGAATTACATTATAAACCTTTAATATGCCTATTTTGGGTGTTTTTTCTGGCCTTTATTATTTCTTCTTCGTTTGCGATTCAGGCCTGGTACCTCTGTCGCCCGTATTTTGAAAGTTAAGAACGGAAGAATCCGAAGGAAAAAGGAATTTCTTTTTTTTCGCCGAATTTCATTGTTCTTGACATTTCAGTTTTCGAAAGGAATTGGATCGAACCATTCAAGTATCGCTTGAAATCAGTCATTAGAGCAAATCTCCTGTCTTCGGCATTTGTAAGCTGGGACATTTAAAACGGATTGCCATGTCATAATGGAATGACCAGTTGATCGTAAGTGCTGTATTTGTCCGCACCGCGCACCGCACACCTCACTTCGTGCAAATGACAAGAACGTGTCAAACCGCCTTGTATCGAGAACTTTGTACCCTGGGACGTTTCTTCGCTGCCCGGCTCGTAGAAAACTCTCTGGGTTAAAAAAAAAAAGAACTAAAGATGTATTTGGTCACAGAACTAAAAGAATATGTTCATACACAATCCAGAACCAGTCGACAACTTTAGTAAATAAAGGAAGAAACAAACTCCGAACAATAACGTCATCTTCATAACTCAAGATATGAGTTAAAATCAAGAGAATTACAATGAAATTGTGATATTTCGTCTTTATTTCAAAGACATCATCAGCCAGACTAATTATAAAAACATTGCCAGGATCTATATAGATCCTGGCAATGTTTTTGTAATCTTGAGTTATCAAGATGGCATTATTGTTCGGAGTTTGTTTCTTCCTTTGTGTTCATACACGTTGTGTAATAAGATGTTTGACCGCGAGTTACGTCTGCTGTCCTGACATATGTTGTTGACAGTAAGCAGGTTTGGCCCCCTCACGCCTTGGCATAGTCAAATTATAAACCACTTACGCAAGAAGGTCACGTTCATCCCAACGGTGGACGAAGCTAACAAACGGATTAGTGTGCCTGTGGTCGGAAACTTAATCAAATAGAAATAATTTTGAACCCTATTTGTAAGAACATTTCTTCGATGTTAAAAATTATGTTTGACGCATTTGTGTTCGGACAGAACTGTGAACCAATGCCGGCTGACAATTTCAAGTAATAGAGTAGAAAACATACTTCAAATAGAATCATGTTGAGAACTTAGATAAACTGGCAATATTTCGGCTGTATTACAAAGTCATTATCAAACCCGGTTCGATAAGGACTTTGTATTAAAGCCGAAATGCTACGCAGTTTAGTTCCCGTCTTGCATTTACTCATATCTTGAGTTCTCAAGATGATTCTATTCAGAACCGTGAATACGACCAACATACAATACGACAACATACAATACGAGTATGTAAAATACAATACGACCAACTCCACGGTTTGAACCGCAAGGAATTTTAAGTAGTTTTTAATTCTTGCCACAAGATAATTTCTCGTACAATCTTAATGAACAGCAAAACGGTCTCTGCACTGGTATCAAAATATCACGGTACGAACCTGTTCACACGATGCCGGTTCACACGACATCGCGTAAGTTGGTTCAAGGTGGGTCTCAGCCGGCCACGTACCTTTGAGGGGGTAAAGGCGTGAAGAATGATCGAACTGAATATGAACTTGAAAAAACACGACGTAGACGTCAAGTACCACGCAGCTTTACAGTACGACTTTTCTTTCAAAACAAATTCATTTTTTGCGAATTTAAGAGTATTCTTTATGCTGCCAAGGCAAGAGTATCCTTTACGTATGAGCCGAGACGAAGAACATTTCCAGGTTTTTACGACGAAGTCGGTTCCGAAGGCCCGTAAAGCTTCGACCTGTATTTGAGGAACAGCACTGATTAACCAAGTAGAATCGTTAGGAAGTGTTTAGTACAAAGAGTGCTCTCTTTTATGTGCAAAATGTACACTGAGTTACTTCACTCCCATAAAACTCAAAGAACTTTGTTTACGGCGTCATCGTCGTAGCATTTCGCTATTCAAACTCACGCAGGTATTAAGTTACGAGTGGTTCTTCTTTTCGTCATCAGGTAAGCTTCTTTCATTTTTTAAAAGTATCATACTATGACAGCGCCCAAATCCCTGGTTCATTGAAAAACCATTTTTCTACACAGGCAGAACAACGAATAGGAAGGATCTAAATGCCGTAGAATAATCTGAAAACAGTGACTTCTTCACTTGACGAAGAAAACAGAACTATGGTCGACCACAAAAGAATAGTTGGGCATCTATTATTCTGTTAAGGTTTGGTCAATTTCATTCGATATTCTGCTCGAAATTGTTCAACCTGTTTTTCATTAAACGTGTAGAAACGTATTTGACCCACCCGTGTTGAACAATTGCTGTTGCCGCAAGTTTGGGCATTTTTAAGTGTTTGTTCAGCGAGCGTTCAACCCGTCAACTCTTCCTAATTTCCAACATTGTTGAAACTTTGATCAGACTGTTTTCACCAGTTCGTTCAATCTCTGATTCAACGGTGTACAAGAATGTTCAAGTGCAATAACAGTTGAAATTTTTCAAGCGGAGCTTAGTGAAACAGATAAATTTGCGGAAGACACAATGTAATTTTATTCAAATTCTCAGCTTCGGCCATGCCGTCCCTGAGCATTTTCCAGAGATGGTTGAAGATAAAGTAGCCTGTTACCAGACACCTGAAGTACAAATCAACAGTTACAATATGCTCTGTGACGAAAGAAGATGCTCTTTGCAGAGTTCTAACTTCTATTAACTTAAAATTGCACATAGGATAGAAGATGGAAAATGTACAATTAATCCATCCCGAAAAATACTGTGGATGGGTCGCTTCACGGTTGGCCTTCTTTTCGTGATTTTTTTGTGCTGAAATTATTAAACCAAAAACTCGGCTAAAATCATACCAGTCTTGCTCCAAACTGCTTTATTTCCTGTAAATCCTTCACGCTGAGCCTCTAAAGCCTTCTCAGTTTTAATCCTTCTCGGAAAATGCCTAATGATGTTTTCGGGCAGTAGCTTCTTCGATATAAAAACAAGGCACCATTGATAAGAGGGCGCCTGGAAGTGTTGGACAATGCAGAATGAAAGTTGACTCAGTTTGACCAGGAATTTATTATTTAATATTCTACATTATTGCACGACGAATCATAGTTTTTAAGATCCTAGACGCCTAGAGGATGCGTGGGGGCAAAGTTTTTCAATTAGAATACAGCCAGTGAACGAAACGTTAGGTCACGAACGATAGCTTTGTAAACTGCGTTCAAAACATTTCAAGCCACACTAGCGTCAAACCATGTCTTATTCTTCACCTGGCTGGATTGGAAATTTGTTCGTGAACTTGAGGGTCCAGTTGAAATTTGTGGAAGGCGACGTATCAACCGTATCTCCATCAACGTAGCTGCTCACAATCATCATTTGCGACGCAACGGGACGTACTTCAGCAGCGATCAGTACATCCAGGGCATAAAAAAGTGCACAATTCTCTCGGAGTTATCTCTTGTAAGATGCAAGGCGATTTACGCGAGATTAACCAGACGCACCCATGGAAACCAAGAAAGGTTCAGGTGCACGCCGTCTCACACGCATCTGGTGAAAGGCCAGATCTACGCCAAGAATCGTTCGTTCTGATGTATAATTCAGCCACAGTAGTCTTTCGGACGTATTGCAATACTCGCTAGTAAATGGGGAGGAGGAATTCAGCCCTGAAAAGTTAACTGCACGAGCCAGCGAAACAATCGTATCTTAACATAGTTGATGTACCTTAACGAGTTTTTCCTCACTTCAGGCGTGCATTAGGTAGGAAACTTGCGTTTTATTTGGTCTCCGGTAATCAAATGTCCCGATTACTTGAGTCTGAAAACGGGCAACTGAAAATAGCCGAAGACTGCAGGTCATCAACCATTGCTCTTCAAATTACGCTTAAACTAATATACTAGTCTATATATAGTAATTGCATATGTCTTTTAATTTTTACACTGGGAAACTTCATATCCAAACTTGGTATATCTTAAAAGCGCGTTTCCGCCGCTTTTCACTTGAAAAAGAGAGCTGAACAGGAAAAACGTGGCACCACGCAGAACACTTCACAAAAATTTATCTTTGCCCAGATTGGAGAATGTGGGCCGACTAGGTAGTGTCGTCAATTCGTCACGTGCGTTTCCCGCTAGTTTATTCATATACAGTGGATTATTTTTCTTAACCAGGCACAAGATAATCTGGTAAAATTGTCGCCAAGTGAGTATTTCCATCCATTATGCAAATTCCCCAGGCTTTTAGTTCTCCAAGCTGGCTTGTACTTTTCACGAAAGAGACACACTTCCGGAATACTTTACCACGAACTATATCTGATACAGCATTTTCAACAACACTTTTGGCGAATGTCCCAACGTGGAAGAGAATTCCCTTCCGCGGTAACTTTCCTCTTGTTAATTACTCAGATATCACGTAGACAGTATAACGTAACATTGAAGGGTTGACGAAAACTAAAGAGAAAGACGTCGTACCATTGACGTCACAAGCGCTGTTTGACACCCGTTCTTGATGTAAGCTTGATAAGAGAATAACAAGCTTTGGATATCCAGTCCACTTAACACAGGAACTTCAAGAAGGATGGGTAAAACCAAACCAGGGTAAGTCCATACTAGTATACTCAAACTATTTGAACTATGAAACTGGCAAGTGCATCGACAGCGTTTTGATCCAACAAAGTTGTCTCGTGAGCTGTGGTAGAGGGCAAACCGACACGCAATTTGTCTTTAGCCATTACTTGCCCGTGCATTTGGCTAATCCGAGAAACAAAAATCATGATGGTTTGTTTAACAGTTTGATATACTTCCTTGCGTCTCCTTCGCATCCATACGCGAAATACTTTTCGAGCGTTGCATCGCGTGCCGGGAAAAGAAATACTTCATCAACTGTTAGTACGCAAAATAGATAATAAACCAGCAAGTTGCCGATGTTTAATGAATCGAATAATGGATGAAGTCCTCTGTCGGTCCTCCATTGCTCTTTACGTTCGATAGTTAACTTTTTTTATTTTATGCGGAGCTGGTAGATGTCTTTGGTCCGTTCTAAAAAACGAGGGCCTATCGAACATAAATATCGACCAGCCACGAAATAATCGTATGCAGTTCCTTTGTTGACAAATTTTTACGAGGGTAAACTCCTCTCGTGTTTCGGAGTTGCACAAAATATAACCTCGTTTAGCCAGCTGGCATTTGGGAGTGTACTTTTTTGCATCCTTGTGTTTCTCGCCGTTGTGATCGTTATACTCGCGACCTTCTTTGAAGATCAGTTGCTTTAAAACCACCCGTACGCGCCAGAATTTTTGTTTACTGTTATGAAACTGTGAGTATGATATCTGTTAGCCCGGCAAGTGTTCTTACACAATATTCATACTGCCATTGAAAGAAACTGGAAACCTGAAAACACAGGGATTTGTCTTACTGCCCGATAGAACCAGCGACGGAGAAGTAATATTCCCATGACCATCACCGAGGAATAAGTTCTGATATGCGAATGAAGGTCTTCCTTATGCAAAGGATAAGCATTGAACCGTTTGACAAATCTACGGCTCAGTTATGGTTATTGTTAAGTAATATTCACGGTTAAGTTGTGCGTTGCATGTGCAGATCATGGGTTCAGCAAATTAATGAAGGTACTCGCAAAAAACGTACTCGCAAAAAACGTACTCGTAGAGAAGGGTAAACCTAAAATAGAGGGTCAGCTAGTATAATTGCAAGTTTCTCCTGCGCGTATATTTTTACAGTTCTGATAAACCAAATTTTTTTCACGAAAATAATGCAACGACGGTAGTGTGACACCGCGGTGTCCCTTAAGGGCCTACTCGATCGAGCATATGTCACAGGCTGTCTTGAATAGGTCCACTTTTACCAACCACTTTTAACATTAAGCAATGCTGCCTAACACGTTTTCACTTGAATTAATTGCTATAAAATGGCATCCGGTCAAAACACCAGCCTTAGCTTTAACATCTAGCAAACTTCCTCGTTTACGCTTCTTCAAATCTATCTATTGGCAGTGGCAATTGAGGTGTTTTGGTTTTCGCTTCGTGGCCCTTGTTTGCACACGTAAAACGTACGTATCACGGGGCGCATTTAATTGTTTACCTATGGTTGTACTGTACATTTTCTTGTCACGATGTCAAGACGCCTAAACCGAAAAATAAACGTTTGACTGACTTTTCCATGGTTGTCGTATTACAGTGCATTGTCATTCAATATTCTTACGAAAGTAGTGCAACTGAGTTCTTTCATTCGCGGAACTTGGCAAGTGCATGAAACAAACTATTTCATTCAACACATGGTGAATCCGATCTTTGATACTTTGTCCCATGTCGAACGGTAGTTGTTGTGGCATTTCAAATGCGATGGGAGTCACTGATACTCATTTCAGAAAAGTCCCACGCAAAAATATACGTGACCCCCAGGTAGATTTTTTATACTGGCGGACTTTTTATGCTCAACATATAGGAAAATCGAATAAGCTGAGAGCCCTGGACGTGACGGAAACAGCCGTCGCTGGCATTGATCAAGGGCTGCGCGAACCGGCAAGTTTCGAGTCAGCACGACCCTCTCGTGAGGTCGTGAAAAGCCATCATCTGCTGGCTTTTTTCAGGAAATATCCAAAGGCAGGATCTAAGGTTTTCATGTTCTATTTAAAATATGAGCGGCGGTGTTGTATAGGACATACAAGAACGAGCCGAAGGCGAGTGATTATATGTCTGATACAATATCGACGTGAATGTTGGAAGGTTCTTATGATACGAATACATCTAAACGTCGTCTTTCTTCAAAAATGGTGAAGATTCCAGCGATTTTAGCCCCAAAAATTGCACGAAACGTTCATGTAAGTCAGGAGTTCCATCGCAGAAACAACACACGTGTTGTGTCACGCTTACAACTCGTACAACTTTAAATTCTTGTGTTTTCTTAATGAATTATTAACGAGTATAAGATGCATAAGGCTCAACTCTTGTTTGTAAATTATAAGAGAGTGTAAGTCTTTATAGATGGCCTTTTTTAAAGCGTTGATAATGAAAGTCGTTGTTCGATACAAACAGATGATGTGAGTTTATACGACCGAAGCAGAACAAGACTTCAATAACCTTGACCAAGAGACTCATCATGAATTAAAAGTCAAACTTTATCCTAATCACATAATCCTGATCCAAATCCCGATCCAAACACAAAACTTCAATCCCAACCAAACATTAGGCATTAATTTTCTGCCAAGCAGCAAGAAATTGGTAATGCCGAAGTGCTTGTTTTAAAGAAAGAAGGGAATTTTGTTAGTTTTATTATCGCGCATACGCATGCAAGAAGTAAACAATTTCTCAAGAATTCATGACGAAATTTAAGTTTGCGTGACAAACAGCATCCGGGCCAATAACGACTTTCTCAGGACTTTAGGGTATTATGGACAACTAGACATGCATGCCATCAAAAGTATATGCAACAGTACTGTACCTCAAGGAAGCTGTTACGATGCAGAATGTGATATTGCCTATACTTGAATAAGTAATACTGAATGAACGTAATGTCTCTTTTTACTCCCTACATTTGTACAACTTATACACTAATGTAAACTTATTCACTATGCCATCTTCAGTTCATGGTCATCAGAGGCCTAACCTCCCTGACCTCTTCTGGGTGTTGCATTGATTCACGAGTCTTGGCGTTAACACACTGTCTCAATTACAGTTCTGTTCCTTTATCCTCATTCCACACTGGATTAACTCATCCAATGAGTATGACCCATCCTCCCCACACACCTGGACTTAATAATATTGACACGAACTTCCACAACATAATTCATACACCTCAATTAATTAGCAGATATTCCCTAAATCTTCCTGTAAGTCGCCATCTGTCTTGTGGGTCGGGGTGTATTTCTGAGATACATGCTAAGGTTTACAGTTTATACTATAAAATCCCACAGCAATTAAGAGTTTCTTTCAATAGTCTTTATAAACAATCCTTACAAGCAGACTTGAGCCAGGCATGTTCAAAGAAACAACTCTCAACAGTAATCTCTTCATTATTTAACTAGTCCTAATACGTACATGACCTACAAGACCTCGAAGCAATCACACTTCTCAAAACAAGTTTTGAGCTCAAGGACTAATGAAAGATTGGACATAGCTAAATGAAAGTTGGTGGCTTTATATCCAAGGCTGGGTTTATCCCTCATCTTCTAGGCTATATATAATTCTATTTGCTGGGTTCAATTATCAGGTCATCTTGACTACTGCAAGTCTAGTGAAATCAGAATGGACACAACTAGTTTCCATAAGTACTCTCTGGCTGATGACGTTCAATAATTTTCCCTGTTGTTTTCTGACAGCATGTCCATGATCCTTGGACCCCCCTAACGACCTCCATGATTTTTGAAGAAGCAAAGTTCTCTATTTTTGCAGTTTCTTTAAAACTGCCAATATAATCAAGAGTGAGATGTTCAAGTTCACTTAACTCTTTCATTGCCACTAATGTTCACAAAATATTGAAGTTAATCCGGCGCCAGAAAAGCAAATGGTACATAACCAGTTGCAATCACAATCACATGCAATATACTAACAAAATTAAAACTAGCAAAATACTGAAATATGAAACCCCTCAGGAAAAGAATGTTGATTAAGATAATCAATGTATCAAAAAGTGTGGAGAGACAATGAGCATTGAGTAGACCACTAAGTAGTTCCCTCTAATGATTGCTAAATTAAAAACACAAAAAACGAAATAATCACCACCTGTAAAACTTGCGCTTCTTTTGAGATCAGTTCAAAAGACATTTATTCAGATAGGGTTATTCTGGAGGCTATTTTCCTATGTACTGCATACAGTATGTCACCATTTTTATAAATCTTTTTTTCCCTTTAAATACAAAATAGAGGTGATTTGCAAAAACTCAAGTCTCGAGTTGCAGCAAAAGCAAGGCGGAAGAATGAAAATGACCAGTTTAATGAACTAGTACTGTTGAATCCATGGATTACACAAAACCCTCCAGATAAATCCACTGTCATTCGCCTTACAACAAGTTACATTGGATTAATAAATGTCTTGAGGAACAGCATAAATGCCCAAAAAATAGGTAAGGTAAATTGTTATGGTCTGGTTTATTAAGTTCAGGTCACAGACTGTGACTGCCATTTGCAAATATGATTTACCATCCCTCTCTCCACTCAAATGGTCCCTCAGAATTTTATGCTGGATTTGGTAGAAGGATGGATGGAAAACGTTTTTCTCCTTTATTTCAATAGGAATTGGACATTCATCTTTGCAGGGAATTGAACAGTTATCTTTGGAGGTAACTTACAGTAACAGTAAACAATATGTACTGTACTATTTTAGTGATTGTGTTCTGGGGAGATACCAAGATGGCTTGAATACTAATGTTTCAACACCAATGGGATAGAATTGTCTGGCAGCAGCCAGAATGAATATGATAGGTAGTGACAGGGCTTTGACCCTTTCAACTCAGTAATCCTTAACAGTTTTACTTTGATTGGCACCAGATGATTTAATAAGAGGAAGAAATCTGTGATTGCTTCCTGTTTTCAAATGTTAAAGTTGGGCACTAAATTTGTAGAAAAATATCCTTTTGATAGACTGGGAGTCAAAAAAAGATTTTGGTCACAATTTTGTGAATGAAAAAGAAAACAATTCACCATGCCTTTTCTTCTAACTATTTTTATAGTAACTAAAACATACCAACTTATACAACCATATTTTGTGAACATGAAATATGGAAAATTATTTAGAATTACTTTAACCAATATGGGGTAGACATTCACTCTGCTGACTAAAATTGTCTGGCATTAGCCAAAATAAAACTCTAAAGTGTACTCTTGCCCTTCAATGAGTCAATTACTTTAACCCCCCTTAAGGGGCAGCAGCACACTATCGTTTTACTCTGGCTAATGCTTGACAATTTTACTCATCAAGGGGGTGAGTCCTACCCCTCAATGATTTAAATGCTGTTTAGTCAAAGAAAGTATTATTTCACAATTTAAGTTCACTTTTAGAAGGTCCATTTTAAATCCTCACTTGCATTTACTTCCTTATACAGGCACTGGATGGATTTATTATTATTCTTTCAAGGGAAGGAAGAGTGATATATGTGAATTCAAAAGTTTCAACATACCTAGGGTTTCCTGAGGTAATTAATCTGCAGTTAAACATTTAAGAGATCTTACCAAGTTGCTTGTTTTGTCAATACATCTGGAAATAATGATATGTGTAAATGAGTTAATCCTTCAGTTTGATAAAGTAAATTTACTGTTCAGCATGGGTTTGGTGGCAACATTATTGAATTGAGATTAATGATGTAATCCACCTAAAATATTCACAATTGATGAGCAATTCAAAATTTGGAGGCACTTATCATTAAAAGAACACAGAAAATGTTCACTCATCCATTGCCACTAAAGCAACTACTTTACAGTGTGCTTAACAAACACAAGGAACCAGCTTTATGTTAGTCATGACAAAATTACGGTCTTTGAATCCACTATGAATGTTCAGCTTAAACTTATGTTAAAATTTTACATCACCATTTTTGGTGCCTTGGTACGTCCCAACCTGCAAAAGCTGTGACATCTTTAAAGGATTTTAAATGATTTTTTTTTAATATAGAGTGAAGTACTTGGTAAAAGCATTTACAACTTTGTACTAAAAAGGGACTGGCAAGAGGTGGCCAGAAAACTGAAAGGACCATTGCCATCTCAAGATAACCCAAACATAAGACAACCAGAAGTTGATAGTGATGATGAAATCTGTGAACTCCCAGGGCCTGGTAGGTATACTGTAAACATGATTCTCAGTGTTGTCATGACTTTACATTGTCTAATAATTGGTGTGTTCTTGATAATGGTGTGCTCTAATGTCTAATAATGGTGTGTTCTTGATAAAATACAATTTACCCTTATTACGATTTACTAAAAAATTAATTTAAACATGTTTTTAATTTTACAGAATTATCTGCTCCATATTTTGCAAATAATAATAAAACTGGTGATCAAAATCAGAAAGTTCAGTTTTCTGTCAGAGTTCAGTGCAACATGGTGAGGAGAGGCAACTCAAGAAATTCAAACTTTAGGGTAATGTCAACTACTTCAAAAAAATTGTTGCATTACAATGCTTGACCTGGCACCTCATGACACTGTTTTTGTTTCATAACAACAATGGGTAAGATGGCTGCAGCAAAATATCTGCAAAGGTTTTTGCCTTCTTTCTATATGGTACCACAACGTTTTCAAAGTTGAGGTATCTCAACTTCTTTCAATTTTTTCTAATCCAAACCCTGACCCTACCCACACCTTTATCCCTGACTCTAACCTTAAACTTAACCCACTTTTCATGGTTAATCAATGAGCAGTTTGATGTACATGATGTTAATAACTGGAGAAGTATTCAAGATATACTGTTGACTGCAAAATAAAACAGATTCTTTACCAATGATTAGCAAACTAAGATTAGATTTGTATAAGTACATTAATAAACAGATAGAATCTTACTTGAATCCAAAGGACATGAAAAGATTTGTTGAACTGTAGGAACAACTAATTAACTTAACTATTTTGTGTCCACATTGCCACAAGAGGTTGATGTCTTAAACGTGTTTTGACACATAGACAGAATGGAAGATGCAAACTGAGTTAAAAATGTCATGTCCTTACAGGTAGATGGCCATAATCTGACAGTTAGGCTAAGAAATTTTGAATCTTTAGTTTCATTTCTAATCCCCTTAATTTTTTCTTCAAATTATTTTCTTCCTGTAGATTCTACGCTTCACTGGATGTATTGGAGCAACAGGTGATTTTGCTGGTCTTGTCCAGCCAGTATGGTCACCAGATGTAGGTGACCTTCCGGTAAATCAATCCGTGTTCATCAGTCGTCTTTCTCCTGATTTGAAACTCCTATTTTGTGAGGGAAGGTAGGAACTAATAATGATTATGATCTTTATTCATGCAATTTTTTGAATTCCTGATTGAATTTTTACAATAAAAATCATTTAAAAGATAAAAAGAAAAGAAAGGGAGAAAGCAGGTAAAGAAATAAATATTGAAAAGCCAAAGGAATGAAGGAAAGTTTTTTTTTTGACCCTAACTTGAAGCTTATTACATTTATTTCTTTTCAGGATACACCGTTTTATGGATACTGAAGCTAAGGATATTGTTGGACGAGTTGTTTACCCATTCTATCATCCCACAGATCTGTTCCACATACAGAAAATGCACTCAAAATGTATGAGAGTTAACATTTCATTGTTAAAGCATATCTAGGGATTACTTCCATAAAATGAAAATGTTTACTTAAGCTTCTTTGTAAGCTGAGTTAAGAGGCTTAGAGTCACAAAGAGTTACAATTACAAAAATACTTACTGGTATTACTCATATATTACTCTTTAGTGTTGGCTAAAGGGCAGTGCTCAACTGAGCCATACCGCTGGATGAATAAAGAGGGAGGATGGGTCTGGATGCAATCCAAAACTTGTCAGATAAGATGCGAGACGTCTGGTCAGAATGTAATGCTTTGTGTCAACTATGTTCTAAGGTAATTATAATTGTCACAGGTACAGAGACTCAACTTAGTTCTCATTAGGGTACAGGGCTCATCCCTTGATAAGTAAAATCAGCTGGCATTAAGCCAGAATAAATTATAAAGTGTGCCCTCACCCCTTAATGGATTAAAGTGTTTGAATGTCACAGCTTCAACAGATAACATAAAGCATGTTTATTGAAGTATTGACGATACAGACAAAATCTTCCTGAGGTAAAAACCATTCTATCAGGTTTTAGCCTTCACCAAAAGTCTATTTGCAGCCCTCAAATGTGTAGAAAATCCAGAATTCCATATCTGGATTTTTGGGTGTGACACCAAATCATTTCATAGAGTATCAGAATGCAATTTTATATAGCAACATAAATATAGCATACTGCAGGTGTATTCTGTCAAACCAACCACAATGGCCCAAAATTCATAGGCTTATCCATTCAGAATAAACAATTTAATGAGCACATCTACATGAAAATAGCCCTGTGGTATACTGAGACACATGTACTGCACAATTGCAGCATTTCTCTATTGACATGTACAGAAAACTTTCCACAACAATTCTATCCAAAAACAACTCTTCTCCAGTTTACTGGTCATTGATTTAAAAGGCTAAAGAATGTGTCAAGGCAGAATCCAGAGTGCAATGGCATGTACAAATGAAAAACATCTATATGGATTGTTAGGTTTTAGTTGATTATAGTTTTTAGTCAATACTATATTTTTCAGTATGATCAGAACTGAAACTCTGGTTGTCTGCCTATGGAATGTTCAAACCTCCATAAACTGTTAATAATACCTTTTCTTGACTTTCAACTAGTGCTGTGGAGAACAAAGGAGTGGTGGTTGGTTTAAATCCTCCGACACAAGAAAAAGTCATTGAAAAGGACAGAAAAGAAATTGAACAAGATTCCAATGATGCCTACATTTATGATCCTCAAGTAAAAGCATTGACACAAAATTTGGAGGAATGCAAAATCACTGAGATAAATAATTATGACTTGCCTCAGAATGAACCAAAGCAGGAACCAGATCTCAAGTGTGATGGTTTTTCACAAGTTTTCCCTTGTCCTACTGCATCAACCACACAACAAGCTGAATCAATTTCAAATGATCCATGTAAGTACCATAGTTTTTGTCTTACAAATCAAACTGTGAACCATACTGCACAAGCACTGACTGGCATGGCAAGAATCCTGTCCTTTAAATCCTTAAAATCAATCTGTTAAGTATTGCTAAAAATTTAATGTTCCCAAGCTTTTTGTGTGCCAAGAAAAATGTTTTGAACCTTCAAAAGGATCAAACTCTGCATTTTTATGACTAGTTTGACCCAACAAGTATTAAGCTAAATGGCTGCAAATTTTGAGCACTGGTTGCCACACAATACAGTAAATACTGATTTAAGTTTAACTAATTAAGTTTAGCTTTAATCTAAATTTTAGCCCAGTGTATTTAATGCTGTAAATCTATTATTTATGATATTAAGTGTTTGATTTTTTTTTAACAATGAATTTGTGAAATTTTAGATTATGGAGCAGTGGCCCAACTAGGAAATAATAGCTGTGTAATGGGCTAATAATGGCAACCAGCAGTAAAATACTGATACCTTATCCTCTCAGTTTCTACATCCTAAATAGACACTATAACTATTATTACACTACAGCATAACTGTAGTGTAATAATTTCTTAAAGTTCTTAAATAATTTCTTAAAAGTTCTTAACTTCTTCATACTATCTTTATTTTGCTAGATGTTCTACCAAGACAAAATTTACCCTCACCTAGTGATTTAGAGCAACCATTGCCCAATGCCAGTGATATGTGGTCATACTTATTTGATTCCATCAATATTCTAAGTGAAGGCTCTGCTTTTGGTGCTGCACAGTTTTTTTTGGATGGCAAATTTGAAACTTTGCTTGATTCCCCTAAACCAAACTTGTCCACCTGTGATTTAGGAGTGCAAAACATGTCAAGTTATTCTGCTAAGAGACGTCCTTCACTGTCAGTAAATGATATGCTGAGTGAGGGCCAGACAGACAATTTTAATAACAATGACTTCTACAAAACCAATTTTAGAAGTATTGATGAAATGTGTACTGCTGGTTCCCATGGAGTTGTTAATCAACCTGGTCTCATGAATTTTAATGCACCTTTGGACAACAATACCAAAGATGGCAATATTGAGTTCAATGATGACTTCAATCCCTATGTCATGGAATTCAATACACAATTGTTGAATGAGTCATGTTTGAGCTGACTGACTTTACTGCTGGATTATCAACAGAAAGGAATATGAAAACCAAGTGAAACCAGCATACAGCTTTCTTGGAGTACAATGAAAGCACTTCAGAATGTGATGTATAAAGTGAAATAATAAGGTTAACATGTTTTAGAGACACTTTGATTGATTGACTGTGCAGCAGACACATACTGAATTCTTCATGACTGCAGACCTTACTGCATCTCTAAAACATGCTTCTTGCAACTATGCACCTTGAATTGAATGACATGAGCACTCCATATGCTTGTTATGGAATTCAAGGTGTATATGTTTTTATTCCCACCTAGTTAAATGAACATACATGTACACGTTTCTTACTGCATTTACAGTAATTCTAATATGGATCAATGTGGCTAAAATACCTTTGCCCTTCTAACCTCTGTGGATTGCTGCCACACCACCTAGAAGGCCAGCCCAAGCCAGTACATCCTAATCCTAACGCTAGATGCCACATGAGGTTTCATCATGCCATGCATCTTCAGAGCTTCGGCAGTTAACTTTAGACAAACTGTCTCATCAAGAAAGAATTGTGTTCCTTATGTACATATTACAGACAATTTAAATTATAGTGGAATATTGCCATGGGGAAGTGCATGTTTGTAGCCTGAGCTTTAAGCAAATGGAAGAAAAATTTGACTGATTGTAGACGTAATTATCAGGGCTGCATCCAGGGAACTAGGATGGAGGAAGCTTCCAAATGGATTAATTGTAAGAGATTTTAATCTGATAACTTCAATAAGCATTCTGACACGTTTTTGTTGTACTAAAATGGCACTGTGAAAAGACTGGATTCTTAAAATGTTTCCTTGAATGAATAAAACAAAATTTTTCTTAGTTCCATAAAACTTACTGGTACCCTCAATTATATTGGAAGTCTGCAGTCTTGAACAGTTCTCACAGGTATTTCAACTTACAGCATGAGATAGGGATTCCACTGTAACAACAAAGTGATTTTAATTTCATGAAGGAGTGTATTCTGGCACTGGTGATATGCACTCAAGTTTCTCAAATGTCAATTAGCAACTTTAAGCCACAGGAATTGAGGGAGGACACCGTGAATCTTGCCCTGTGGTCTAAAGCTGCTGATTATGTAAACCACATTCTTGATTATTAAAGCCGTTAATTGATGTTTGAGAAATTAAAGTTATTTTTAATTTATTTTGGCTATTTAATCAACATCCCCCAAACCTTACTTTTCAAGAAAATGTGACTGTATGCTATGTGCTTACAGTCTTTGACCATAAAGGAACGGTGCAACTGCTTGTCAAACAAAGAAAAAAAATGCACAGGGATGCCAGCAAGTAAATGAAGTGCTTATGAAACAGTTTACAACAGCATAAAAAGTTTCACTTCCATCTGAAAGGGAAATTAATTAACTTTGTTGTTGGAACATAATTATACACATATTATTATATTATATTATTATATGCTAATTATACAGGTATTTGGCGTGTAAAACTACGTCATTTTGTGAATTTCTTAAACAATCCATTGTACATATTCTATGAATAGTGTAAATAAACAGGAAGTTATCATATTGTTGATATCAATTATTTTGTAGTTTTAACCAACCAGTTCTTCCACTGATCAGTAACACTGACTGGCATTAGTTGAGCTAAAATTACCTGGCATTAGTCATTCACATGATATGAAATGCCAGTTTAGAGGCTACTGTAATGGGTTAAATTGGAATGCATAAATTCTAATTATACCAGCCAAATTTTATTCATAATTATGCACTACAGCACAGTGTTCACTTTAAATACAATTGTTGAATTGTAATGGAGGGTGTGAGTTTAAGTTTACCCATTATTCCTAAGGCTATAACATCAGCTCGGCAATCACAATCTTATCAAAAAGCATTAAGTCAGTGGTTATCAATCTGCAAATCAATCATGGTGATCTACTGTACAAACCACCTGTTTGTTATGTAGGTGATTTTGCCAGGTGAAAGATGGTTTTGATACTGGTATTACATGACCAAACATACCACTTGTCTCCTCCAGCTATGTAGACAAGAGAGACCATGGAGACATTGTACCATTGCAGGTTATCCATGTAAAAATTGCTTTTTAAAAAGCAAGTTCAGCACTCAAAGACAAGAAATAGGTAGAAAGAATTTAGCAGTGTTCTTGCCAAGTTCAAGAAGAAATAGTGAAGCATTATCTGCCATTATGGTATCAAGGTATAAATACATTTGATGGTTAGATACGTGCAAACATGTTGGATGACAAATTCATCTCATGCAATATGGCAACCGAAAACAAATCAAATTTTTACCTCCACTTGCTAAATATTCATTATTCAATGGCAATGAACATTAAAATGCTTCCTTGCCTCTTTCTCGTGATCTGAGAGCAAAATCTCCCTTTAATCAATTTTTTCATGTGTACAAATAAATTCATCCTGGTCACATGAAGCAGTGGCAAATGCAAGTTTTGAAAATCAGAACTCCTTAAATCGCCAACCTGCATCTTGCATTTCGAGGTATTTTTAGTCAACGAAGCAGTAGCATAGCCAGGATCTCGGTCTAAGAAGAAAAAACCTTCCAAGATTTTGCCAGGGTGGCCCCAAGGGCATCCTCCCTGAACTTTCCAACCTTTCGATTTATTTGTCGCCAGATTTGGCCAGTTGAGGGAGAAACCTTTGGTCCACTTTGGGGGTGACAAGTAATAACCTTCCCATGCCTAATACCGGCAAAATTAAGGCAAAGCTACAAAAGATTTTACAATTTTCGACTTTTTTTTTTTTTTATCTTAAAGCTGAAAATGTTCATAAATTATACTTGTTTCCCCCCACCCCTCACTGATAACGACTGTAAATAACTCAAAAATGAGCTTGGTGGAAAAATTAAAAATACGAGTGATGAGCAGTGTTTCAAATGACGCCGGACACTCATGGTAAAAATGAGGAAGATGTCCCTGCACAGGCACTGTGCTTCGAGGTACTGTATCATGACCAGAAAACCAACGATATCCTCAAAGCGTTAATAACCTCAGATTCCCACTCTGACAAAAATTTAGTCATACTCATTGTCCGGTCCTAGAACAGAGAAACGAGTCCTACCGTACACTTCATAGCTGAAAACATGCGAAAATCTGACAACTGAGCTGTTGTATTCCACTGCCATTTTTGCTTTCACCGTAAATACTTAAACTTAAAAAAATAAAAACTGAAAGTGTAAACTTACCTGCACATTCGCTCGCAACGTCAAGAGAGGAGAATTTCTTGAACAGTTTCCCGATATCTTCCACGTGGGGGAAGCTTTCCATGGACGTTTGACACGCTAGTAGCAACATTGCTGACTGCATGTTTTCAAGCTTGACATTTTGAAGTTTGACAAGTGTGACTGTGTGACATCGTCACTGGGCCAACCCGGTTTTTAGATTTTCTCCCTCGAACATTGATGCCGCATCTCTTGATGCTACATTGGCGAGATTGGTGATTTCTGATGTTCTTTTAGAGTCAATTCGAATAGTTAATTCAAATAGTCAATCTGTTAATGTTCATAATTCTACTCTTCTGGTCCAGGTACAAGTCCCTGATGCCCGAGGGCTCCATCGCTAACAATAAACACCACGCCTACCTTAACACGCTTTAAAAGGGAAACCAATCCATTACCGTCGTGGCCAGATGGTATACCCGAGAAGGATTAGGGTTTGAGTTAAGGTTAGGATTAAGGCTAGAACTAACCCTAATCCCAACTCCAAACCTACTCAGGTATACCTTCTAGCCAAGACCAATCCATTACACTAGACCAGAGTAAACCTGGCCAAAGGTGAAGGGGTTAAGGGTACAAGGATAAAATGTGTAATTACTTGTATACACTCTGGGTTCTGAACTGTTCTGAACATATTTTTCCATGCCCATTAGTTGTTTGCCTGCGTGATCTTCTACAAAACTTTTTGCTCACTTCTTGAAACATTTCTCAAGTCCAGTGGTATCTTTTCCACCATGAACATATACTTTGGGGTTAACCCTATTTGGGCCAGGCTATTTCTGTTGTCAAGAATTCAAATTCCAAGGGCCCATTCCCAAGTCCTGGTCTATAATGGAATAAACATCAGATGCAAGTTTTAATCCAGATTTGTATGATTTAGTCACAAGAGTCTTCAGGATGTCTTGTCAAATAGTGGGAATTCATAGCAACTCACACAAGCCAGTATGAAATAATCTAGAATTGGTGTAAAATGACTAAAGAAAAAATTTTGGGGCAATGGGTTAACTTTGCTAGCACTTTCACAGCTAGTCAGTACTCACATAACATATGAAAGAGCTGAAGTCATGTCCAAGTGGTAGGATAAATTTGCAGTTAATGGATCCTTTATTTACTAGGTACCACCCCTCTCACCAGCTGAATATCATGTCAAAAACTGAAAACTTTACCAACAGATTGGACTGTGGCCAGAATGGGATTGAGATTTTAATGAAATTGCTTTCACCATAACCAAGCCCACAGCTAAGTATTCTTTTGTTTGACATGCAAGCTAATGAAGCAAATCGGTCAAAACAATGCAGGAATGACACTTTTGCCTTGTCTTCATGCCAAAATACTGACAAGTGCAATAACAGACATTGCTTCCTCAGAATTTCATACCAGATCAAGTTCCCCCATGAGAAAACAGAAATAAATCCCCAAGCTCTTTGATTCGTAACATCACTATCAACAAACTTCCAACAACTTCTTATTCAGATACAATACTTAAGGAGTTCAAGACTGTAGGTGTTCTGCTACTGTACTCAGTCATGAGCACAAATGCAAACATGCCCTTCCTTTTAGAGCCTGAATCATGCTGCCTGAGCACAAGCATCAGTTGAAAGGGTAGTAGCTGGGCACAAGGCATTTGTGTGCCCACAATTTCAACCATATGCATTGCTTTCACTCTTTGACAGTATTAAGTTGCAGAAGCTAAATGGTTGGAAGAACATGGATCTAGTGGTTCAGAGCACTGTAAAAATCTGAACTGTGAACTATATGAATTTTTACTTCCCATGCCTACAAGCACTGTACCAACATACCTATTCTAAACAGGGGTCTAAGATGCTAATTAGAAATTAAGAATTTAAATTAGTGAGAAATAAGGCACTGTTATGACCTTTGTACTATACATCTTGATTGCAACTGGTTACACATTCACAAAGCAATGTCAAGTTAACATCAACTGATGATCATTCCACACCAAATTGATCAGTCATATTGAAAGTAAGCTATTTGTTCCATAATAAGTATGAATATTTTAAGATTTAAAACTAACATATCCATGTGCACTTTAAATGTATCTGCCAAACATTTAGGCTGACCGAAATAAGGACATGTTTTATTTTGACATACAAAAAATTCATACATATCCATAGCCTTCTTTCACATCATGACGCACCACACAGGAAAAGATGATACCAATGACCTTAAGAGAAATAAGAAATTTTGAATCTAACAATTTCAAAGTGAGACTAATGCAGAAGAATAAATGTGGAGGCCTTTTAAGTTCAAGACTTGAGACTGGATGTTACACAATAATGAGTTCCAATAATATTTGATCATCAATAATTATTACTCAGCTCCCAGAGATTTATTGCTTTCAAATGTTCTGTTACAATGATCAAGCATGCAGGATGATCTTTGGATAAATCTTCCGAAATAAGCAACTTACATGTACTTTACAATCAATTAGCCAGCCTGGTCTCAGATTCAGAATCATGTCAGAACTGGCATTGATAATCTTTTTAATGTCAATAATAATTAACAAAGTCAGAATGTTTGCAGTGTATCATCACTCTCTACATTTTCAGATTAAAGATGCTGTAAATCTTTTATCAGGGTTTGCCTCATCATCAAACTCACCGAGATTTGACTGGTATGTCAAACCTTACCTTAGACAGTGTACAATTCCATGATTGTGTAAAATTAATTTTATGAATTTAGAAAAGGTACATGTAATGCTTGAATAACAGATTCACTGCTCTGGACGGAGTGACTTTATCATAAACAAACTCAGAAAAACCCTCATTTTGCATGTAACCTTTTGATGACCCTTAAGACAATCTGCAAGAACTCAATGATTATGGTGAGCAAAGGGTACAATAGTCATAATCCAGATAAACATAATGTCCCTGCAATTTTTACTATATAAATAAATGGCCACCATAATAAAATTCTTTCAGAAACATTTGAATTACCCTTTCAAGCCTCATTCATGTGTTTATAAAACAGAAGAATTTTAACACAAGAACAAGGCTCAAAAGCCTAATTTGAATGCATATAAAATAAAAAACCTGGCAGCCATTTTATGAATGTAGTCTATGATTTTTAAAACTCCACCATACTTCAAAAATCAGTACACTTTGGTGTACATGTATCTACTACTTAGTATGAAGTGCCAACTGAAGTCTGGAGTAATGAAGTGAATTTAAAGCCTAATGTCCATTTAATCACTATGATCACTGTGGTTGCTCAAAATTCAGCTCAACTATCTCAGCAATATGGAAACCAGTCGTTGCCACTATTTTGGTTCAGTGGCAATTCTAGCAATTTTATAGCAACAAGAACCCAATTATTGATCAGTGCGATCAAGTTTACTCTTCAGTCATCAATGATCTTAGCAATCTTAGCAATTATATGGAAACTAAGGACTGTCAAATATTCAAATTACATTTCCATTTACCAATTGATGAGGAATGATCTGTCCTGAAGAAATCACATGATAAATGATCGGGAAAAGTCATAAATGCCCAACCTTTGGTATTTGCCATTTCATTGGCTCCGATTTATTGTATTGTTACTTACTTATGCTTTTGAGCTTGCATGACAGCATGTAATCTACTGGCTCATGTGTAATAGATACCAAAACCCATTAAAGGGTAAGAAGAACTTTAATTAGTATTTTATACTGGCTAATGCCAGACAATTTTACTCACTGCAGGGATAAGCCAGGGGCATTAAAGGATTAAACACTCTTTCTTAAACCCATAAGGGGAAGTATGCACTTTAGTATTTTACTCTGGCTAAAACCAGATGATTATTTTAATTTACTCATCACAGGGATGAGCCCTGGGCATTAAAGGGTTCAACTGAGCAATCTTGAAAGACTTTAATGATTGCAGGAACCTCAAAAAAATACTCACCTGAATCACAGCTACTGCAACAGCCAGGCCTCCAATCACTGCCAAATGATCTTCCAGATAGTCAAAAAGAGCATCTACACAGCCCTGTTAACATAAACACAACAATAACTTTACTGTGACAATGCAATAAAGGTATACAGTAGCAAGGCTCTTTGTTCCCCTTTAATTTTTTTATTGGTTGGTATATTTATAGAGCAAAGAAAATAGTGGAAGGGACAGTTTGTTACCCCTTTAGAGTGAATAAATGTCCTTGTAAAGTATCTCCACACTTTGAAACTTATATCTGATCCACTTTAGTTTATTACACTATAATAGTTGTCCCAAATAAAACAGGATTAATATTTATGGCATGTCAAGTATTTTTATGCAACAAAACACTTCACTGGAAACAATAATTGTTCTATTTGGCAAGAATTTCATGACAAGAAGTGCAACACAAAACATAAGTAATATAAAACATTAATAGCAAATGAACTTTTATCCTAAACAAGAAAGTGTACATGTTATAGATATCATTTACCTATAACAGATAAATGAATCATTATTTAAACTAACAGTATCTTCAGAGATCTATGTTGTGAATTTAAGTATCACAATGTCAAATTATAATTATGCAGCTAAGATTATGTGATATGTTATATTTCAGAGAAAAGTTAAAGGTCAAAAAGGGGTACAACAAATAGAATAACATAGGTTTCAATGTTACCTACCTCTTTATAGTACGTGCCATTTGTTGGATTACAAGAAGCATTATTGAATCTATGCACACAACATGATCTAGGCACTGGCATGGTGTGATTTATCCAGTCTGAGAAATTAGATTTCCCACAACATTTAAGCTATGAAAACAATACAACCAAAGTAAAGCATAACAAAAGGAAAGCAGCATGGCAAAGCTGTCAAAAGTCAAAAAACATTTTAAGAAATACTGAAAAAATATTTTGAAAATAGAACATTATTTTAGGGTTCATTGCCAAAAGAATTAGGACTTCCTGGTCACATAAAATGTCTCCAACATTGATGAACTATTGATTAACCCATTAACACTATCATTTTACCCTGGCTAATGTTTGCATCACAATTTTGTTTTTGAAAATTATTAGAACAGTTTTATATTTAAAATAACCTCAGCAATCACACCAATAATGATAATTATAATTGTACATAGTCTTATTTGTTTAAATATAGCCTCTTGGAAATCCAAACCCAGTCATATTCTGAAGGATTACTGTATTCAAATAAGTTTAAATAAATAAATAAATCATATGTAAACCCTGCCTTGTAGCAGTCCAAGAAATTTCAAGAATCATAGTGATCACAATCCTTGTGGCAAAACAGCTCCTATTAATTGATTGCAATCATAGCAGTATTTGTAGTGACTGTTGTGATTATAATATGGAAGCCAAGCTTTAATTTGACACTTTTTTCTTTGCTGGATAATGCAGGCACTATGCAGGTTGCAAAAATGTAGAATTGTAATTTTTCTGCTACAGGTAAATAGTAATATAAATAAATCTGATCCCATGGTCTTGTTATGTGAATGGCAGCATTTTGGAAAAAAACAAAATAAAGGCTACCATAATGAAGAGAGTTGTTTTTCTGTTTGCAAGGAATAGTAGTAAATTTTCATGTTTGTTTGATTTCTTTGTTTTACTGCTCCAGTTGGACCTAATCTTGTAATTGCCACTAAATGTGACTGGTCACTTATCTGCCACCACGATCAGTTGAATTCTGCTAGCAGAAAACTGCCTTTCGAGCAGAATTTCGAGCAGAATTTTGAGCAGAATTTTGAGCAGAATTTTGAGCAGAATTTTGAGCAGAATTTTGAACAGAATTTTGAACAGAATTTTCGAAAATTAGCAACATGGACTAAAAACCAACAAATTGAGCATTGCTGTAAAAACCTTTCAATAGACGAGTGGACCGAGTGCTTGACAACTGAATTTAAAGAAATCCTGGCATTTGGGTAGGCAAGGGAATGTGGAGTTGCTTAATACTGGATTATCCCAGCCATAAACATTGAACACCTTGTTATGAATGTTAAACTTTATTGCCATTTTGAAAGGTTACACTTGAAAATAAGTTTTTCACTAAATAAATATAGTTTTAAGTAACACATTTAGCATACTTTTCCTACTTGCCTGATTTGCGAGCAGAATTTGAGCAAAATTTTGAGCAGAATTTGCGATTTTTATAAGAAGCGCCAGCAGGCAGAATTCGCCATTTTGCGAGCAGAATTTACCCAAGCCTACTGAGTACAAATGGCGGGAGCACCGGTGGAACTTGCCGGGGCACTATTTTTAGCATCCAGAGCGGTGCAGACCAATCAGAAGAGCGCGTTTAGCACATTCCTGCACTGGTCGGCACCCGGGGAACATCTCGTATACCCTGCCGCATATCACAATGCTTCAGTCTACGGACAATGTTATATAATTTAACCATACTGATAGCAACAACGTGCAGCGAGACATTCACTCATTGTGTCTTCTCGGCGTTCGTCGCAGTATCATACTTGTTTTTCCTCGTTTCTCGATGGCTTCCAAGAATGTTTTACAGAAATTGCTTAATATATTTGATGGAAACTTTCCTTCTGCAGGAAAAAGTGGAAAGGATTTGTCTACTTAAAGAAAAATGCGCGCAAATTGTTAGTTTGGAGGCAAAGAAAGCTGTCGCTGGTCAGATTCCTTCCCTGTCTTTATGTCACTTTGCAAAGCTCCAGTTCCCGAAAAATGAGGAATCCCGCTGCGAAAACCACTACCCAGTAAGGCAAGGAACCGTGAATTTTTTAAATTAGTAATGATTCATTGAATATGCAGTAGCTGAGCTAGCTCATGAATAATTTAATATATGCTTCGGTATGGGTAGTATAGCTGCTTTGCCCACCTGCCAGGCCTTGTTTACACAATATTTTTGTTTAACGTCTAATTCTTTTGTTATAAATTGCAATTTCGAGATTATATAATTATATCTTTACTTGTTCACTTAAAGTAAAAGATCTTGTAAGAGAACATCTTTACCAATATATATAAAATATCGAATATCGATAGGATGGTGAGCAGTCAGGACTCTGGGACTGCTTGTACCTTCGTTGATATTCACGAACTTCTAGATTGTCCAAGTAAAACCCCTTTGTTATTGTTCGAACTCTACTGACAGACAATTTTACCTGTCAAAGCAGAATTTCTTGAAGCAGTTAAGGTAACTCTTGAAGGAAGATAATAAATAGCTTGCTTTGGTGCCATGGTGGCAATTGTTGTTGTACATTCTTCCATTTCTGTGTGCAACCCCAAAAATACGTTTATATATTGCCTTTAAATAATATTTGTAAATTAAAATAATGATTATTATTTATCATTTATTATTTTTTATTTATTACATATTTAAAAACTGTGTTTATTAACAAAGACTTTGCTAAGAAAAAGAACTTTCAATTAACTTAATCATTTAATCTAATACCTGCTTTAGAAGCTCTGGTGATAGGAACTGCCTGTACAGTGCTAGTTCTCTGGCCATTACTGGTGGTAAGAGCATGACTATATACCTCTATAGTCTAACCAGCATTGATTTATATATGTATGCTCTCTATTATTCATCACATCTTTTGGCTGAACAGCAGCACAGCAATGGGGCTTTTAATAGCAAAGCAAATACCTTTGCAATGTGTTTATCTGATGCAGCTCTTGAGATTTCCAGAAAGAAAGACTCATGTTCATCAATCCTGGCTGAAGCTGTTCATAATGCTCATGATCACTAATATTAATCTTGTCTTTGTATGCTTGCCCTGTTGAGTGTTGTGAAGCTTCCAATTGAATGTTTTGTTAATTAGTTCTGTATCATGGTATACAGACATTCCTTAAACATCAATTTCATTTGAATTTTCCTCATAAATTATTAATGAGTTTTGGAAATGTTCTGTACAATGACATATTAAGAATACTGTACATATACAAACATGTGTTTATATGTTCTGGTCACTGTATAGCTAATTATTGGAAATTGATATTTTTGCAAATTTAATTGAAATTTGTAAATCATGAAAAAAGTCTGAAAAGATGACCATTTAGGATGAGTTCAGAGTGCCTTGAAAATGCACAAAATAGCATTTTCAGGCACCGCAATTTTCAAAATTTTCCCAGGGGGTATGCCCTGGACCCCCCTATCACAAATGCACATGCAATGCACACTATGCCACCCATATGCTGAGCACCTGTCAGATTTTTGGCTGGATCTGCCCCTGGTCAAATTGTATATTAGGCACTTGCTTCCATAAACATCTCGGTGCATTGTAGATAATTCACCAACAACCTTCCACAATTTTTATACATGCTGATACCACAATTAAAATATTAATCAGATAAATTACCTCTTCTTGTACTGTGTCAAAAGCTTCTTTATATTTATGTTCTTGGTAGTGATCCATTGCATAGTCCATGCCCTCTCTAACATAATCCTTCAGCTACAGTATGATAATATGAAGTAGTCAGTAAATGTTGTGTTGGAGTGAAAAATAAAGCAATTACTAGAATATGCTATTACTGGTAACATGTTCATAACATAAGGAAGTCAGAAATATTGAGTCAATAGTTTGTAGTCAGGAGGCAAAAAGTAATTTATATAAAGTATAACTATATCCCTAGTTCTAAATGAACAACCAGGTATGTACTGCCACAATTTCATACTGCCACAATTTCATACTGCCACAATTTCATACTGCCACAATTTCATACTGCCACAATTTCATACTGCCACAATTCCAAACTACCACAATTCCAAACTACCACAATTCCAAACTACCACAATTCCAAACTACCACAATTCCATCAATACAAAACACACTGGTACTAACTGTATACTCACTTTTGTAAGTGGCTCCAAGGCTTGAATTAATAGGGAAATCTTACATCCACAACATGCACCTAATTTTTTTAACTACCTGCACCACCAATTATTTATGTGCACAGACACGTACTAAAAAATTCTCAAAATACAATTTCACTTCTTTTCAATAATGATTTGGTATACTTGAAGTTTTCGAGTTAGACTTCTCAGAACGCAGGCTCACTTGATGATTATGGCAAAAAGACAGGCATAAGATTGGACAGTGGATTGGAATCATTCATGATTGAATTATTGGCTAAATAATATTGATATGCTATTTGCTACAAACTAACAATACATCCCATGTCCAATTATTACTCTGAAGCTAAGGTAATGATGCTGATTATGAAATGCAGCCCATGCAGTCACTGTGTAAAAATTTCTATGTGCACGCAGTGCATGTAAGTGACAAAAGTTACATGCACATCTCGAATTTTACATGCATTTGTGCATGTGGTATTTCGAGCCTTGGGCTCTTGTTTCATTTTAGGGCAGCAAGTTTCTAATTTCCATCATTGTCATGTTAGATTTAAAACTGATGTTTTGCATAGAATCTACCCTCGAAATCTAAAGTAACCTTGAATTGATCCTCTTAATGAACATGAAACTGAATACCCTTCTGGACAAGACCAAACAAGTGAAGTATGCTAACAATTAAAACAATCTGTCAGTGGGACATCTTACCTTGTCCTTATAAATGTATGCTGTGATAGCTCCAGCAACCTCAATTATTAGGAGAAGAACCAGAAGAATGATGTACTGCAAGATAATTTGTTACATTTGTTACATTAAATTTGTTACAACAATTGTATCAAATTTAATTTATTATGGAATGTGGTACCTATTTACTAAGCATCTGGTAGTGTTTGTAAATATGCAAGACTAAATGGTTAACCAGGCCAACATTTTTGATTCTTAACTGGGATTAAGTTAATGGATAACATTCAATGATTATATGACCAACAAAAAACTTTTACATAACTCCTTATACATGTAATCTGAATTAAACTTTTAGTATTTTGCTGTGGCTCACACCAAAAGATTTTACTCATCAAGGGTTGACATCTCAGACTGGTAAGGGATAATGCCATTAATGGCAGATTTAAGTAACTAACTGGGTACCTACTGAAGGCAACTGCTACTTTGGATTAAAACACATTTTATTGCTCAAAAAATGGAAACTTTTTTAATCAAATTTTTATGTGGAGTCTAAAAACAACTTTGTTTTGAACAGAAATTCACATATGAATTGTATGAAAATGTTAGAAGTTCAAAGCAGCTTATTTAATACTCTTAATAAAACCAGATTTCATAAACTAATTTATGGAAATCAGTCATTGCTATGTAGCCTCATCAATTGTTAATAATCATGTGCACCTTCTTCCCAAGTAAAATTAAGTACTTACTAGTAGAAATTGAAATTTTACACTGCAAACTTTATAAAATGCTTACAATTGTCAACATAGTCACATTCTTCTTCAAAGCCCCACAGCATCCAAGAAACGCAACGATAAAGATGATTGCACCCAGGACAATCATTAAAACAGAAACTCCACCAATATTGTGGGAAGTAAGATTAATGTAATCATCATATTTTACTTTGATGACAATACCAGCAATTACACCAGCAAGGCCAATCAGCTAGAGAAATAACAAGATATGGCAGACTCATATGTTAGTGTAACATGTAATAGGGCCAAACGTTTGAGAAATATTTTATGGGGATCTGGGCTTCCCTGGAAATTTTTGAATATCAAGCTCCGTAAGATATATCCAAAACCAACATAAAGTTACTTTTTTGCTTTTTCTTAAAGCATGAAGCAATCTGCTAGAGATGACAAAATGTATGAAAATAATGAATAGTTTAACTTTGATGATCATAATGTGAATTAAAAGTGATGTTTATTATGATTGTGATGCTGGTTGAACTAATTTTTGTTTAGTTCTTCACTTGTTGATACATGGTAACCACCAGAGACCAAGGTCACCACGTGGTGACTATTGGTAATGGATGACTTCTATTTTCTTGGATTGAGGGTTAAACATTAAAAATTGAAAGAAACAGTTCAACCTTTTAGTATTATTCCTCAGGGGAGTGTAGACAAAAAATTCACAACCATTCTGACCACAAAAGTCAACTAAAATTTCAATACTTGAATTTCTAAAGAACAACAGCATGATCAAGAAATTTTCACAAATTAAACAAATAAATTTGTTGGAATAGATGGTCAAAACAACCATATGAATTTAGACCAAAGTTAGCTACTCTGGATAGTCATTTTTTACAACATAGACAGGTATCTTCCTACTTCAGTTTTATAATTATTCACAAAGCTGTTTTTAAAATCCTTTGATGTGATGCTCCAGAACTTAATATCCATCAATTTAGTAGAAGGGTTTTATGTGCATTTTAATTTTGTGTTGTGATGTTATCTGGAAAACAAAGGTTTATGTGCAACAGGTTGGCCAATGGCCAAGGAATAAAAACTGGGCATACACTTTGATGAAAGGGGCAAGTATTTCAATACATGGGCTCTCTCCATGACCTTACCAAAAGCCTATTCATTCTATTTAAACCATTTATGTGCTGTTTGGTCTTTTCAATCCAGCAAGATGTCTCAATTGAATTCATGTTCTTTGCCCTGTCTTTTCCCCCTCAAGTACAGGCTGCATTATACCATAAACACCTTTCATTTTGTGTACAACAATGACAATTATAATAAAACGATAACTTTAAATGTTTAATGTTAACAGAATCTTTATCCTCCATGATACTTCATCCAGTGTACTGACAGTTCAGCTTCCTTTCTAATTTTCATGTAAATTATACGTCTATTTCAGGTGAGATGAATTTTACACCACACCTTTATTGGACATGTTAAACTATCATACTTCGTTATTTCAATAATTTTTTTTGTACTACTGTTAGCTCAAAAATATTAAACTGGTAAAAGGGTTAGTACCCATAGCCAATTTTATCATAAAGTGACTCATGTCTAATTCTTCTGGTGGTCCAGTAAGCAGAGCTCTAGCAAGTTATACAGTTTGCACAAGTTTGTATGATCAGGAAGACAGAAAATATAAAAATTAATAAAATTTAAGATTATTCCACAAAGAGTTGAAGAGATATTGGACCATAATGCAATCAGCTGTGAAATAAAGGTGGGGCCAGACAGCACAGCAACCCTGATAAATTAACTGTAAAGGTTTCTTGGGTTTAATAACCTTGAACCTCTGGATTTCATTTTTCAAAAGTAAGTGGAACAGATGTTGTCATTAGAATCCCAGACTTCAACTTCTAACAACAACTTCAAAAAGCATTTTCCCAGCACTAGTATTGAGAATGAATGTCTTTCTAATTCCACCCCTACATTCCAACATGGAGTTACTAGAAGTGTCTTAAGGATGATTTCAACAGTAAAACTGCCTAAATTGTTTGATCTTGATGTATACAGATCTGGCACTTGAGGGTTCAGATCATGTGACAACATTTGCAAGTGTATGGCATACAGCATACACATATAGGAACCATGTTCTGGGAAGATAACTGTATTTACCAGAGTGATGAACTAGACCCAACAATCACATCCACCAGTTAACATTTCATTCGAAAGAAACATGACCCAACATCTGAAATATATTTAACTTACAAACTTATGCAAATTAGGACTACAAACTCGAGTACCCCTTCGCCAATAATTTAGACAACAGTCTTTAAAACGAGCTTTTCTAATTATAATGCAAATTGAATTAGCTAAACAAAAAAAACAAAAATTCTTACACACCCTAAGGATTTTACACTGTAGATCTTTCTTAATATCATAAAGAGGTTTAAGTAGGAGTCAGTTGCACTGGGTTAATATTACACTGGGTGACAAACCCAGCCAAAAGTAACTGGAACCAACAACTTTGCAAACAAGAACACACTGAAAAACACGGCTTCTGACGGGGATTAATACGGTTCGTTAGCCAAGCATTCATGGGAGGTTATAAAATTCAGATTTTAACATTTCAAATGAAACGCAATCCACAGTTGCTATCCTTACCGAAATTCGGATTTCTTTCAATATCAAAATACCAAAACTACATCTAAGGAGCCACGATCTCATCAAATCTTTGAACACACGTCGGTAGGGAAAGTAAAAACCCGGAAACAATCAGGGACACGGATAAGCCGTGCCCTTTCACAAATCACAACCCTACCAAGACCAAATGTGTAATTAACTGAACTACGCACGCTTGATCAATAAAATTCAAAGCATTTGACCGAATCTTCAAAAACTGTTTCCAGCCTGATACACCAAAGAAGTTAACTCGTATGGACATCGACCTCCAAACACAAATTTTAGCACTGTAACAGACGCAAAATTTCAAATGAAGAATTTTGTTTGTAACAGGTTGGCGTTTCGCAATGTTTATCGTTCGTGATGCTGCATTGAAGAGGGATTCACTAGCAGATTTATGATTTTTTTAATATCGGTTTGTTCAGTTTGAACAAGGCTTATGCAGTCTTCTTTTTCACGGTTCTACCTAGCAAACTATTCATCCAGGCTTAATCCCTAACTACACGCTCAAAAGCGAGCAGGTTGAGGAACGTTTACAGAAATGCGACGTTTTCAAGAAAGGTTGCAATGTCCTACGACTACGAGTTAATGCGACCTGCCATTGAATACGCTATACCAGATAAAACAGTTATGAACGATCCACCTCCGAGAGTTAAACTTGACAAAACAAACTATAGCTTTTAACGACGCAAAATATTACACGTTTCCCTTGAAACCATGCATAAACAAATTAAAGGCATTTCATATATTATGCACGTTCTACAAATAAACTCATCTCACTTACCACGAATATGAAATTAAATGCAACGAGGCAGCTCTGAGCTACCTTTACTCCAAGTCCCATGATTTACTGATGCTCCTTCGCTTTAGCACTGCCTTCCAACTGTGTCGTGCACAATGAAGCGTCAAAACTGCTGCCTAGTCACTCGATCGTAATCTTAAAATTGATCATAAAATGGTCACATGACCCTCAACACGCTATTACCCTAATTGCTATATCTGTCTCAATTACGTCATACTTGTAGGACGAAAATATTACGTCGCCTGGGGCGTAGGCGGCATTTTTCAAAGGGGGGTCATTTTTTCCCTCTCAAATTACTTTTGATTGGCGTACTACGAAGAAACACTATCGAAAACCTCTTGCAAATATGCAATAACTCTTAAAACGCTTTAATCCTGAATTGTTGGTTTCACAAAACTCAATTTTTAACACGATTACAGCTGTTTGTAAACTTATTTTGGATCCAAAAAGGGAGTGCCACGCACCTCCCCCCCCCCGACCTCACCTCGCTACGCCCCTGCACGGCCTCATGGAGTTTCATTTGCAGTGCTGACATCGTTTAAAGAAAAGTTTAAAGTGCATTTTTTGGTTTCGACTCTAACGTGACGAAAATGACTGGAGTATTCTGTAATAATTCATGACACGGTGACAAAGACGGTATGTCTGGCGCAGTGTTGGAGCATCGTCGAAGCATCGACGACCTTACTGGGCGGAATTTCCTTTCACATGACCTACCTACCTACCTACCACGCAAACGATTAGGATAACAGCAGACTTGCCAACAAGCAACAAATTTGAGATGATTTTAACGATGAAAACGAAAGTATGGGGAGATACAGAACATGTTTTGAAATTAATGGCAATAAGCAAAGTGGTGATCATAACATCCAAAACTTGATTGTTAGTCACCCCTGGAATGTTTTAAGAGTTCTCCCCTTGTCGAGCAAAACAGTCTGGCGTTTGGCTGAGTAATATTAATAAGCAATCAAATGGCAACAGCGCTAGGAAAAGGGTAAGAGAAAAATTCATTTCTCGGTAATTTGGTGGAAACAGTTTATTGGTCACCATCAGCAGTGCTCGTTAGCTCTTAACCAATGTTGTTTATCTTTAATTTCCTCACATAAGAACACAAGGAAAATTCGAATATGGAAATTCTCGTTTCCTCGGCATAGGATAAAGCTATTGCTTAGAAATAAATGAGCATTTCCTAGGATCCTGTGCTTATTTGATATTAATTAGATGTTCAAATAGTTCAAGGTTGGTAAAGGTGAAGTTCAAACGGCACTATTTAACTACATTGTTCATATTTGGGTGGTCTTGAGAAAAGCTATTGGCGTCTAACGTTTCGACTGCCCCAGAGGCGGTCATCTTTCTTCCTTCGACTCCGAAGATTACCGCCGCTGAGGCTTTGGAAACGTTAGTCTCCTAACAGTCTTTCTCAAGATTATCCTAACCTGAATAACCTATCTTCAACACGAACTGATTTTCCCGGGTTCAAACCATTTATCAATCGTCGACGAAAATGAACGTACAAGTTTGATTCAGAAAGGCAGCGTTTTACTTGACCCAAAGGTTGTACTCACGCTGCAAAGCCGTAGGTTATCATAATTTCATATGTAGATACCATGGTATCCATGGTATCTACGTATTTAAAAACTATGTTTAAATTTGTTACCACGACAAAATCGCTGTTTTATCATAATTTCATATATTGGATAAACATGGCTCTTATTACGCACGGCCGTTCGAACGTCTGTGTAATAGAATGTTGTTCGCTCCTACACCAGGTGTACTTTCGGATAAACCGCGCTTGAAAATAAAGCATGGTGCCCTTTTGATTCAGACTTCGTGCTTTACATGTGCTTAATTCAATGAATATGACTTGCCATTAGTTCGACGTTCGAACCGGACCTTACTTGTTTATGTGAACGATCTTGCCCGTAAATCTTTGATATCACGATAGTTCACAAATTTTCCCAGCGTGAGATGTATTAAACTGCGTCTACGTTGGTAGAATTAGCCAATGTTTGTCGCGTTTACGGACGTTTATTCATGGAAGAGAGTTTGCACCTGTTCAAACATTTAAAAGATCCTAATAAATCATGCTGAAAACCAAGTTTACCAATTGAATCTAAAAGAGTCCAGCTCAAGGAATTCTTGTGTGACTACTGAAGAAAAGCCTAATTTAAATAAACAATTTTTTCGTTGCAATCTTGAGCTTGCATTCTGACTGAGAAATTTTTATTATTTCTCTCTACTGTTTATTCTTATTTTCTGGTGTTTATTCATGAATTAGCATTGGCATTCCTACTCAACTTCGTGTCTCAAACAATACACAACTTTTGCATAAACATTCGGTTGGTATATGAATAGGACAGTCCAAAAAGAGTACCTTGACTAATGTTTTATTAATTAAATTCGACGGCCGTTCGTTCGGTCCACCAAAGATTATAGAGCGGCCGACGATCAAATTAGCCGAGCTTGAACAGCTATCAAAACATATTAACAACTCATAAACCATAGGACGACAATAATTTACCTCAACACTTCTATTTCAATAATTTATTTCCACAATTTGCTGAACAAGACACACATCTGTACAATTTAAAACACTGCATTCCACGTCCGTCATAATATTTTAAACATATCTGCGCGGTTTCCTTCAGGAACACGGAATTAGGATTAAAATGTTGATTTGTGACGTCGCGTCACCTCTTTTGACCAGTAACTTCATCGGCACAGTTCCTGAAACATAACAGGAAACTATTCGGGCTCAGATTGTCACAACTGTGCCGAACCCTCAATTTACGTCGGTTTCGGAATTCACGAGTGACTAGGTGCAGCCAACCTCAATTTTATGAAATGTATCAGTATGCGAAAGATAGTATTGAAAATGTACATCAAAGTCAGAGCAGTAAATTTCAATTTACGTACTTGTGCATGTAAAAATAGATGTACCCATCTACATGTTTGTCGTAGCGAACCTGATGCTCGTTAACCTGAAAACACAGATTTAAAAACATTAGTGTGATTGAAATGTATGAGAAAAACAAATGATAAAGCCGAGAACATACAGCTGCTGGAGATAACACGAAAAAGAAGAAATCTTACACGTAGGCTGTTATGGTTGGTGGTGAGAAGGATTTAAAAACAGAATGAAATGGTAAGGGAAAAGAGAGGGAAGTAGAGGGAAAGAGGTGAAGAAAAAGGAGAAGAAGTGAACAGAAATGGGAAGAAATATAGCGATGAAAATAAGTAGGAAAGGACTAAGACGAGAAGACAACAATTAAAATCAGAAAGGAAAAGATGAAGAAATGAAATAACAAGCATTGAACTAAAACACGCCATATCGTGCCATTACTTTTTCCGCGTGCACGTCATTGTAGCGCGTCCATTGCTCTGACTTCATGTCAAAAACATCGCTGATATAATGACCTAAACATTAAAATAGCAATAAAAGACAACGTGTTAGACATTATGACACAGCTGTTAAAAATTCTGCGTCGCAAGGTTTACGATGGTGCTTAAGCAAACAGTTTAACTCTTAGTGTCTTCAAAAAACTATGGTTTAAAAACAGTTCCGTGGATCTTCATCCACAAAATTGTTCTCGTTCATTTACTGATCTTACCACGAAGGTTTTATAGTCTCAAACCACACCTAGCAAAGAGCTGGTGTAGTGTTGGTATGGGACTGTACAAGGAGCTGGACTTTCTTTCACAGCAAAATTTAGAAGTACGGGGATGAACTTTCGATATCAGAATTTTGGGAACGTAAGTCGATTCACGAAATTTCAAAAGTAGAAAGACTTCCCAGATTGACAAAACAAAGCCAACCAACATGCCCTTGTTTGGCTTTTCAATAACTCAAAGTTTACATCCTTTTACTGGTCACGTTGACAGGTTCGATCCAGAGTTGACGTGCGTCGTTGACGTCCATTGTCGTGAAGGGAATTAACTCACCAAAAATGGCGTAACGTGGTCATGTGTTGTGGTCAACCATCGTTGTCGTTGACGTAATAAGATGACTTGAAAACTCACCCAGCAATTTGTCGTTGTCGACATAATTCGGCTAATTCAAATGTTGTCCATGTCTTCCGCAGTTTGCTTAATCCGTCAACGTCGTGACACAGCACGGGGTTCTAGTTTGCCGACGGCAATAACGATACCTTTGCGTGACGTTGCCGTCACGTCACTCTATAATCTTCAAAATATACGTCAACAAACGACGTAATACAAAATGCATCAGATTCCGAAAGAAAAGTGTCATTCTTAATTTGTAATTCAAGTGAAAAATTTAGGTCCATCATCGCATTTCTTTTTGACCATTCTTTTGTACGTCAAAATCACAAGAATTACATTCTTCTGAATCTGTTTTATTTTGCATTTCCTCAAACTGCCGGCCGGTTACGGATTTAGTAAATGGCGTCGTTCTGACGTTCTCTTTCTCGTCACCGTCGCGTTGCCCTCAGCAATCTAAACTGCAGACTATATTATCACTCAAACTACAGCAAGCAAAATGTAGTAACGACAAGTGAATCTCAAAATTTGATGAATATGGAGAGTAAACTTCATTTACCTTCGGATGTACTCCTTCCAATATGACTGACAACACTTGCAAGTCTGTAAACCTGAGCGTGGTTGTCCTTCCCCTTCAACACATCAAGAAAGTTTTTCTCAGACTCATTTTAAACGCCACTTCTTCCATTTCATTTCATGTCATTTCATTTCATTCTAGTCCATTCCATTTCATTTCATTCCATTCAATTTCATTCCATTCCATTCTATTTCATTCAATTCCATTTCAATGTCATTTTTTAATGTAAAACAGGTTTTTTAATGTTAATCAAGTCCTGAAATTTCGCCACAGTGAATGAGAGGACGATGGATGATACACCTAGGATGCAAATGAAAGGCTCTCGTTGGTCTGACGACCATTTCATTAATGAGAAAAACGTGGACCATGCGTGCTTTTATTACATTGAAAGAAACATTCGGTTCACGACTTTCCTTCGCGTTTTCTTAGCGAATTATCAATGAGTTCTTACATATAAATCGCATAGTGTGATGTGTAAGCATTGAACTCTAAAAAGACTGGAACGATATCTCGTTCCAGGCCTCACGATTGACTGAAGCCGACATGGGGGCAGCCACGTAGGTCAAAAACGCGTGAAAAAAATTTGTATTGAACCATAACTTTTCACTGACAGTTAATTCTGACAAATACGTAGTCCTACCGACATTGTCCTCTACTTATTAAAAGTAAAAGAGAAATCTGTCAAAAAATCCGAAATTTAGGCTTTTTAGGTTTTTCACAATTGGTTGCGTGTTTTATCGCGTAGGATACTGGGATGACTTGCAAACTGACCTACATGTCAGCCTCCATGTTGGCTTCAAAATACAGCTTGCAGGTATCGTTCCAGTCTTTTTAGAGTTCAATGTGTGTAGGTCCTACAGGCTCGTAAATCACTCGGTCATATTATAAGAATAACGACTCGCCAAAGAAAATCACACATATGCATTCACCATGAAGAATCAGTATAACCAAAATATTAGACACCAGATGGTCAAAGTGACTTGAGTGGTCAATATTAAACATCATACCTTCCTAGGTCGTGCGGCTTCTGGGCCACAGGTGATACCGTTTGCAAACTTCAGTAAATCCACATTGATACCGTTGTCTAGAACGAAAAGTTTAATATTATATCAACAGACCTCTCGTCACCATTAAGCCATTAAATATTAAGAAAAGGAGGTAAGACTGAAACCATAATTCTATCACTTTAGGCTCAACGTACCTTCTAAACTGAGTTTTATGGCTTCTTCAACCTGTGACTGTTCCGAAATCTATGAGAGAAAAAAACTTTAACCTACAAAAGATATCTAAATATGTGTTCGACAAAACATATTCCGAAAAATGACATCTTGAAACTCAAAATTCGTGTTAACAACAAGATGAGGCTGGTTGTATCTTTGCAACTAAATATGGCTTGGCACGTATGTATAAGCGCGGATCCAGTCTAATTGTTGTTCCCTCAAGCCATGCAGCACCATTCGTGTCACTACTGTAAAATTCTGTTAAGTCCAGTGCAGAAATGTTACTTGAAAGCGTCCCCTGATATTTTACAATGTTATTTTTCAGTGGAATATCTATCCTCATAGAAATTTTCGCAGAAATTAAGTAAAGAAAACCGGAGGTAATTTGCCTTAATTGCGACGATCTTAAAAATATACCGCAGTTCCCGGACTCTTGTCACCACGGTAACAATAGAATATTACACAATTCCCCTAATATCTCATTCTTATATCTCACCCACAAATTCCTCAGTTAAATAAATTTTGCACCAAACTTACGATTATTTTAACGGTAGACATACCTATAAATGAAGACCCTACGAATTAAAGTATGCAGAAACAGAAACTGTAAGGAGCCACGACCTTTACTCGTCCAGAAGCCCCTGCCTGGCAAGCAAAATCGTTTGGTGTTTACCAAATTAAAAAATTATAAAACAAAATTATAGAAATGAAAGAAGTTAAGTCACAACCACATCTACTCCTGGACGCCCTTGGATGTCCTGAGCTTGGAGATTTGTTTCGATAATGAATTCCCAACAGGAAAGGCCATGACACCTTGCACCGAACGTATAGCTTGTTAATAGTTCGAAGTGTGGATCAGGTCTTTCTCTGTCGATAAAACGTGCGGCATTAACAAAAATATGAACTTACTGCTTGTTCGCGGCTTAATTCTAATGCTCTTTTCAAATCACTGTCTTCATCAACCGATAGAAGATCTATGAAGTCCTCGCTTTGGTTCTTTGTTGTCCCATTTTTATCCTGAACCTTTCTTCTCTTTGTCGGCGTCCCAACAGAATCCTCAATAGCCTCAATGTCCCTTACTTTTGCCTTTTCATTCTCTTTCCTCGGACGTTTGTTTTCATTGGAATCCAAGTTCCTACCAATGCCAGCAACAGCAGAAATATCTATGTTAGAAGAAGCCCTTTTCCTAGATTTATCCTCAGTTGGCGACTTTCGCTCGTCTGCTTGCAGACATTTTGTCAGTACAAAGTTACTCGCGCCAGTGCTTGATTGCTCAAGTAATTTGTCAGTCATTCTAGATTTGCCTGACGTACTCGCACTTTTATTGCTGTCTAATTTTCCTTTGTTTTCATTAAAATCTCTGTCTTTCTTTGTCGAATCCAATCCAGGGACCACCTGCTCTTGTGAGCTTGTCTTAGCTGTTTCTTCAAGTAACATCTCCGATTGTTCGGTAATCTCGACAATTTCGGACTCGCTTATATCGGAATCGATTACAGTTGGATTCCTGTTCAATGCGTTCTGGTCTTCCTGTTGTTTAGTCTTCAAGCTCTCCATAGTAGCCAACTTGAGCTGTTCCTCGTCACTCATTTCACACAGCCGCCTACCGTTCAACGACGCATCTGTGGACAGTTTGGGCGTCTCCTGGTGTGAGAATACCCAGTCGGGTAAATCTGATGGAGGGGTCGAATAAAACGAACGATCTTCTTTCCATGTTTCGGCGTTGGAACTGAAATCAAACATGAAAACATTAAAGATAGAGGAAGACGTATCAGGATAACGGGTTGGGAAAATTGATAATTTGAATTGTATTTGGATAATTTGAATGAAATGAAAGAATATGAATGAATGAAGGGAATGGATGAAATGTATGGATCAGTGGTGGTCGGGTGGAGGGTTGGGATTGATGGAATGGGTGGATTGGTGGAATGGAATAGATGGTACAGATGGATGGTACGGATAGATGGACGGAAGACGGATAGACCGGTAGACCGGTAGACGGATAGACCGATAGACGGATGGGATACAGGACTCCATGTACTTGAGCGATGAAGGGAAGGATAGAGATTTAGAAGAATGGAGGGATTACGAACGGACAGACGGAACAGACGGATGGACAACTTTATTTAATGAGACTTAAATATATCAGCAAAAGCTGTAAAACAAGCGGACCTCAATGGTGTATGGTTATGTTTGGTATATTTAGTGAGGAATGGGATGGTGTGATGTGGTGGTATAGTATGGTAAGCCATAGTGCAGTGTTCTGTGATATGTTACAATACCGTGGTATGGCATAACATCATATGACATTTTATTGTATTTGTTGCATGGTGCTTATGTATATGGTAGGATGATGTAGTTATAGTGTTTGGTAAGACGTGGTGTTGGGAGGTAATGTTGTGGGGCACTACTATGTCGTGGGGCGTGGTGCGCGGTGGCATGGAATGGTATAGTATGGTGTGGTATGCTATAGTATGGTATGGTTCGGTATGATATGGAAGAGCAGATATGTATAGCATGTTATGGTATACTATGTTGTGGTATGTTATGGTGTGGTATGTTATGATGTGGTATGCTATGGTATGGTATGGAAGGGCAGGTATGCATGGTATGTTATGGTGTGCTAAGTGTCATGGTATGGTATATGGTTATACACGCGTCACGGTGGGGTTTTGGGTGGTGGTGTGACGCGGCAATATTTTTGCGTCCATGCCGTGCAGCAGTGTCTCGTAATGGGATTCAGTGAAAATTCTTCCCTCCCACGGAAATGCCTTCTTTCCACATTTAATGAACCATTCAGCCCGGCTGGTCGGGATACCATGTGTAGAGTGGTAACGATAAACTACATGCAGACGAAGAACTTACGACGTATCTTCAGCTACAGACATGTCCAGCCTTCGTCGAGGTTTAGAAGCAACAAAGTCATCGATATCGCTAGATGGTGTCTCGTTATCTTGAAGTGATGGGGTCAATGAACTGGAAAAAAATCATACAGTACAATACAATACAATAAAATAGAATACAATACAATAAAATAGAATACAACAACACAATACAATACAATGCAATGCGATACGATACAATACAATACAATGCAACGCAACACCATACTATACCATACGATACAATACAATACAATACAATAAAATATAATACAATACAATAAAATGCAACACAATACAATACAACACAACACAATGCAATGCAATGCAATGCGATACGATACAATACGATACGATACTACACAATGCATACGATACGATGCAATGCGAGGCGATAGAACCGATGCGATGCTATGTAATACAATACATTATCACACAACATAATATCAGAATACAATACAACACAATACAACACAACATAACAGGACAGGACACAACTCAAAATAGTAAAACGGAATGCAGTATAGTATGCAGGACTCATCGGACATTTGATCGCGTTTAAGAAAAGTTTGTGAACTCCTTGCTAAAATGCGTGGGTTGTCACTAGTTTCCCCGCATAGGAAAGTTGAATCAGTGAGTTAGTATTAATACTTGGGAAACTACTGATGTAAATGATTATAGGTTCGGTATTGAAGACAATCATAACGATTGATTTATGAAGTCCGATGAAGTCCCATCAAATGTCACTTTCTATCAGTCATTGGCAGATGACACACAGCTGAGGATTCTTTAGTTTGGAAATCTTACCTGGTGATGTTTTTAATGGTGAAAGGAGTCGGACCTCTGACATTAGAGCTGCATAAGTTTCCTAAATGAAGAATTTAACATTACACTTAGTCTGGCTAAAGAACGTTTTAAGGTGCGCGGGTAGTGTGATGTGGTGTCATATAGAGGGGGACTTGGTATAGTGGGGTAAATGCGCGGAGTATTGTGGTGCGATGCAGTGTAGATTAGCGACGAATGGTGTAGTATAGCAAAGCGTAGTGTAGTGTGGTGAGGTGTGGTGTGTAGTTTAATGTGTAATGAGGTGAGTACTGTAGTGAATAGTGGTGTAGCGTAGTATACTGTAGTGGTGTGGTTAAGTGTGGTGTAGTGCAATGGAGTGAGGTGTGGTGTAGTGCAATGGAGTGAGGTGTGGTGTGGTGTGGTGCGGTGTAATGTGGTGCAGTGTGGTGTGGTGCAGTGCTGTGTGGTGTGGTGCAGTGTGGTGTGGTGAGGTGCAGTGTAGTGTGGTGCACTGTGGTGGAGTTAAGTATGGTGAGGTTCGGTGTAGTGCGATGTGGTACGTTGCAGTGAAGAGTAGTGTGGTGGAATATAGTGTAGTGCGGGGTGGTGCAATGCAGTAAAATGCAGCGTCGTGCCAGTGCTGCGGTGTATTGCGGTGTGGTGAAAAGAAGTGTACATTTAATGTTGTGTAGGGTTAGTAGAGTAGGTAGGGGCAGTGTTTCACAATGTAGTGCTGCATGGAATATTTTGTATAAAGCACGTCATTTGATGCATGTTGTGTCATGTTATAATCACCTGGTGACGTTATGTGATCAAGTGGTACACGGACATGACCAAGTAATCTAAGATAATCGGAAAAACAAGTGGTAAATCACATATAAATCTGCACTAACCTATGTCAATAAATCGACTAACATTAATCTTGTCGGATTTCTTCTCTTGTATCCCAAGTCGTTTATCATAGTCATTACGAAGCATATGGAGAATCATCACTCTGAAGAGAAGACACCCATTTCTCGTCAAAATGGTAGACAATAACCCAAACGACACACAAACGAATTATACCTTGGAAGAACTTGAATCTTGAATGACTGGATGGCACTATTGCACTGGCACTTCTCACATCTTCGCTCGACCTTTTCCTCCTTTAAAGAGAAGCACAACACGCGATGAGAAAATTGAGACATGGTGCAAAGAGTAGGTCAGACTTAAAACACAAGGCACACCGAGTTGTGGGTGACATTTGGACTTTATTTCAAATTCATCATCAGACTTATGAATATAAAGTGTATCCTGGGTAGAATGAGGTTAGATGATAGATTTAATCAGAATGGGATGCCATTTCCACTCTTTCAGTACAAAATGTTTTAAAAACTGATGAGAAACAATGTTGAAAAATGGCGTTGAAAGCACACCATCAATATAAACCCTAGAATCCAAACTATCAAGCAACGGGGGGACGCTATAACATTGGCGATGTTGGAAGATGACCCAGTTTTTCTCTTAGGTTTGGGGGTGAAGCCCCGGCTGCACAGCACGTCTGTTGAGCTGATATAGCGTCCATTTCGAAGCTCCAAACCGTCGTCAAACTTGAAGGAACCTTGCCGAAGTATGTAGCTTCAGTTTAGGAATACACTATGGTCTCGACCTTTTAAAACTTTCCTTTAATTTCGAAGGAACTTTTTGTTGTCTTAGCGTGAGGAAACCGATCATTTTACCAACAAGCATGTTTAACTCTTTCCCAGCGGGATAATACTTGTATCATCCTACTCTGGCTAATGCCAGACGACTTAACTCATCAAGAGGGGAGCTCTTGCAGAGAAAGAGTCACTTGAATTGCTTTTTGCCGAAACTGAAACTACGCAAGGTACAACTACCTTACGAAAGTCGTTAAGTAAAGGTATGTGGTTAACCGCCATAATTGGTTTGAAAATCGACTAACGTAGTTTACGCTTATTGCTGTCGGAAACTAAGGACACGTTAATGAACGATTCTCTGAATGTTAACAATAGGGTCATTGTTTATTGTAATTGAGGTTCTGTTCATTCTTTATTCTTTATTGTTTGTTGTCTATTGTTGCACGCGATTACATATTCTGTGGATATCAAGAGCGAATGTGTGTGTGTGTTGACCACGAGCAGGTAGAGACAGTGGATGGAAGTAACATATATTTAAAATACCATGCTATACGTGCCCTTGTCATCATGAAAGTGTGGGTTTGGTCTCGGTATTCCCCTACAATTGTCATCCAGTTCACATCATAATTCATTTGTTAGGGTACTCCCATTCTGCATGAGCAAATGTAGGACAAAAGTAACCAGCCAAGTCAATTATCCCTTGATAGGAAGTTGGTAGTATCAAACGTGCACAAATGTTAACCGATTTTGTCCATTGAAAAGCCACTTTTTAAACAGGTTTCAGCCTGAAAGTGAACGGGTAAGCTTTGGAAACACACCTGGAAAAACATCTCCAACAAACTCTCCAACTTATATCCGACAGGAGACGCTGGTCTGCGAAATTAAAAAAGGAAAAAACGTCTAAATCAAAACGCACGGAACTAACCGAATTAACAGGCGTTTATTTAAAGTCTTAACGTTGTAAAGCTATGGCCAAACGCTTTCAACGTTTTATTCCTCATCGTTCCACATTGTTACGTGCAGCATGTTGAACGCGTTTGGCCACCCATGTTGAATATTGTTGAACGTAGTTGAATGATGATGAAAGAAATTTAAAAAATGTTCAAATTTTTGTTCAACATTTATATCGATCTTGGCGACGGTGGAATATGTTGAATGCGTTTGGCCATCCCTGACTTCAACATCATTCGACATCGTTTAAAAATGTCGAAAGGTGTTGAACAAAATATTGAAAGGGTTTGACCAGAGCTTAAGACTTTATTTTTCAAAAATAAAGTTTAGTGATTTTTTTTTCTCAGTTTTGCGTTTTTTAGACGAAAGTTTTGAAATACCTAGAACTTGTTTCCTTTCGGATATGGTGACTGTCAAGATGTTTCGGTCTCACAAGCAGTGAGACTTGCGTTGATAAAATATTGGTGTGGAAACAGCAAGATACTTAAATATTGTTTCAAATCTTTTCTTTGAAAAACTGGTATGACTTACGATAGGGGTATATTTAATGACAAGTGGTTGAAAAGTTCATCTTTGGTAGCCAGATCTTCGCATCTGTTGGGTAAACAAAAAGAAGGTGAAACGAAGACATCATATGAACTATATTACGGGAACCGCTGAGCATTCTCATAAAATACGGAACAATGGTAACTGCGAATATTGTCAACATATTTTAACACTCGACAAAAATATTATAACAATATTCGGAGTTACAGTTGTTTTATATTAGATAAAGGATATAAGTAGTTAAATGTGCCTTCAACGATTCAAGTCGAGTTGGAGGATTTTCAAAATGTAGTTTTAATTCATCGGGATAAAATACGTCTATTCTGTGTTCTTTCTTAAACTTTTGTATCTTGAAAAATTAAACTTTTATTTCTGTTGCTACTCTCCTAGCACTTAAACGCATAAAAAACCTCTCTCAATCCAACTTTAAGAGCAGTAGTATAAAGTAAAGTGCTGCGTTGGCACTGTATGAAGGACGTGTGAAAAGCTAGAACGGTCAGATAACTGCCGAAAATTAAGTTAAGTTAGTTTAGTTAAATGTCTTTATTTATACTGGATAATCCTATCAGCTACCTGAGCTGTTCTCCCCAGAGGTCCAGTAAGGGCCACCCCTCATGGGTCCAGTGTTTCTACAGGAGGAAACAAGATTACCCGGAGAAAACCTGCGATGCTTGGTAGAGTCAAACTGGACAGCAGTCTTCTCACATGTGACCAAGGTAACTTTAATCAGATAACTGCACGGTACCGAAATCGAACCCTAGTCACAGAGGAGAGACACGTGCACCACCACTGTGCCACCACCACCCTAAGAGAGTAGTTACTGACGTTTCAAGCAAAAGCCCTTCTTGGAGTGAAACATCGATGGCCACCTTTCCCTTCGACAAATGTCCTTCGCTCGAAATGTATCTCATCTCACAAGTTTCGGCGGTTTCCTCGCTTTTTCGGCTTTTAAGTGCAATAGTGCATGTTTGTACTACAAAATGAATAGCAAGATCCTGATTACGACAAAGTGTCGAAAAGACGTCCCCCTCCTCCAAGCACAAACTCCGGGTGACACATCGGTCCCTTTGCTTCTACAACGGTAATGTAAGATGGCTACATAAACCAACTACTTAAGCTCTACACGCCGTACACACGACCAAGCTTTCCTTGACAATTTTTACTTGACAAGGAGCCTTGCTCAAAAGTTGGTCATGTCAGCTTTTGAAAAAGGCGTCTTGTCAAGGAAAACTTGTCTTTTTATATCGTACATATGGGCAAATTATACTTGCGAGGGAAAAGTTTATCAAGGAAAACCTGGTCGTGCGTACGGGGCTTTTAATGCGGTCGTATCCCTTACCCTTGGCAGCTAATGTACTTTCGAACACAACCTTCAAAATTTCTAACAACTGGACAAAGCTGAAAAAGAAATCAGATGTGTCGATATATTCATGAGCCAATGCCCTTTTACTGTATGCAACTGCTGCACAAATGGGATGAAGATACTTTGACGGTGTACAGCTTTTCAGTCATTCTTGTTAAAACAAGCCAGAAAACCTTTCATAGACTACAGGCAGTGAAGAGCAAGCACCAAAGTATATCAGGTTGCTCGAATGACAACGATCATTATTGAGATGAAAATAACGATCATCATGATAATGACAATTTGGTAACTACTGCCGCAAACTAAAAGCACGGTTGAAATATTAAGAAAGGCCTCTAGAACTAAGGCCACCAGTTGTAGCCCAATTTAAATGCTAATTTCTGGCAACGACTGGATTTGTTTTGTTTTACAACCCTCAAGACATCCGTTATTGACTATAACGATGAGAACACATATAAATAAAGTCAAAAATGTCGTTTGAAAGCCGGGGGAATTTTATTGAGTCCAAAAACGAGTCAGAATATTGCCAAGGCAAATTTACACCACCTTTTCCTGAATCTCGCCTTGCTTCGTTCTCTGAATTTTTCTGCCAAAAGCTGTTTGAACTTCTTCCTTCATTTGGTCAAGACATACATTCATAAATTCGTGAGCATCCTTAATAACGTAATGGACAAGAATAAAACAAGTGAGCATAGAGAATAGGGAAAGAAAGAAAGTAGAATATAGTATTGTATGGTATGGTATAGTGGTCTACAGTTTGGTATGGTATATGGTTTAGGAGCTATATGGTATGATACGGTAATGTGGAGTAGGGTTGGGTGCAGTCCAGTGAAGTGTGACGGGATGTGTTCTAGGGGGTGGATTAGGATGGGTGGTATGGTACAGTTTAGTACACCAAAAAATTGAACTAGATTTCTTGTCCTATTTAATAATTCTCTACGCTCAGAGACGTATTCCCTAAACGAGTAAAATTGTCTGGTGTCAGTCACAGTGAAATAACCTGTCCTTAGCTGGAGTAAAATAATAAAAATCGCATTTGGACCAAAAAGAGTTGAATAACAGCTTACATTTTGCAGATTGCCACTGAATCTCTTGGTCATTTCACGACTGGATAAGGCGTTTTTTACCCTCTTTAGACAGTTTTGCTTCCTGGAACTACTACCAATTTCATCCTTACAGCAGAGGAGATCATACATGCATCTACAATGTACACAAGAAATCAATAGTTCCAGTGATTTAAATGAATATTGGCATAAAAGTTACGGAGAGAGAGAGGTACTAAGAGTCAATTCACAGTCAAAAAAAAGATGGTATTAAATTTGACCAATATGATGTGCAAACTTAAATTAGCACTAATAACTTCTAATAAGTGTTTAACACGTTAATATGAATAAATTAAGTAATATCTTTTGTCTTACTGAATTTAACCTTTTTGAAAGCCTGCCTTTCAACATTTCAGCAAGACAAAATGTTTACTGCGCACCAAGGATTATGGATAAACATAAATCTATTTTAGTGCTGTATATTTTCGTTTTAACTTCCAGTTAACTTGCACTATCTCTCATTGTTAGTACTAAAAATTGATGATCACCTCTCTCATTAAAACCTAACAGCTACCAAGAAATACAGTAGTAATATTTTGGCCTATATTACCCAACACTTCCACCATTGAGAATACTTGTCACTGGCAGCACTGGTATAAAAAAACCATTAACATCACTGGTACCAATACCACATACAACAGGTACTATTGCCACCACAGGCACTGCTGCTAATATAGCCACCATTGCCACTGCAGACAACATTGCCAGTACAGGCACAATTGCCACCACACACACCATTGCCACTACAATCACCATTGCCATCAGAGGCACTACCAGCAGTACCTGTGTGGCAATATCAGGCATGATTAGAACTTGTGGTAAAACTATTGCCGTACCAGTCACAAACACCTTCATTACAATATAAGTACATTTATGCCTGAAAGTGAACAACTCCTACCTTAGTTTGAAGCTGTGCAATCTACTAGATAAGAACATGCTAAATTAAGTCAATAAAAACATTGATCTCCTTCACCTGTATAAAGATGAGCAATTAACTCGTTCTAAAATGGTTTCACTTCTCAGCTCATGGACAAAAGGGACTAGGCCAAGAATGGACTGAAGAATGGAGTTCATGTAGCAAGTGTTACCAAGATTCGAAAACCTTAATGCACAAAGAGATCAAATCAATAACAAAGAAGACTAGAAGGAGAGCTTCACTGTTAAATTTTCTAATGTTGAAGTGCAACATGGTGCAAAAGCAACCTGAATTTCAGAAACTCAAAAATCTCATTTGTCAACTGTCTTCATGGGGGTTTGAAAACTTATTTTACATAGTGCTTGCCAGTGATTGAACCTTTAGTAAAGTTACAAGTGTACAAGTAGGTGGGCTGAAAAAGGCATCGAGGTCTCCTTGCAGGTTGTAATCTGGAAGCCTGCAAATCACAAAAAGTAGGCTAAACTATAAGACTTTCAGCTATGGATTTTTACTTGTCTGTGATTAAGTGTTTTTAAACTTGGGCTAGTTTTACTTTAGTCTCCATGGAAAATATGTATGACAGAGAATAATAATAAGTCCGTATAGTAAATCATAATGAGGCTGATCTAGCCCACTGTTGCAGTTCATCAATCTCCTCTTTCCCAGCACTTCTTGAAGCCACATGTTGCCAGTAACTTTAAATTTTCATTGATGTGGATCAGTTTGATTTTACAAGAAAATTAGCAACAGGTTTACTCTGTAAGCACTCACTGTTGAAGTGATTATCAAGAAGGCATTTGGCAAAAATAGAGTTGAACCACACATAATACTAAACTTTGCACCTGGCAATCTCCATGTCTGGCTACTTAATTTTACTGCAGGATTGAAATGAAATCCCTAGCAGAAGCTGAAATATGTTGCAATTAAAAAAGCTTACCTAATGCCTGCCTACAGGTATGTACAGCAAATGTCTGAATAACTACACAAATTTACTGCAGGAACATTTGCCTGAAATTACATTACCCTTTCGATGTCACTTCACTTTGAAATAAAGAAGGAGGTGAAAAGCTTGAAATAGATTTTCCAGAAGAGTTGGATAGATCAAGTATAGCTCTTCTAGTTGGTGTTTTCTTCACGCTGTTCCTCAATGAAAGGCTACATTAACAATCAAATTGATAAAAATTTTCAGTATGATTTCCTATGTTGTGCCAGAAAACCATCACAAAGCAATCACTCAAAAAAGCCAACACAGTATGGTTGAAAACATGTATTACTAGGCATTGCTACTGGGTCCAGTAAGTTTATTATGGACAGGAAATCAGAAGATTAAAAATACTATTGTGACATATTTAAAGCCATAAATGACAAAGAACATGCTGGTTTTTTTAACAGCTAGGGCATCAATAGTTTTAAAGATGTAACCTCCCTGATGTCTTGAAGTGTTTGGGAATTACACAGTATTGATTAATGTTCTGTTTTACACCAATATGAAATTACAACAAATTTTACATAAAGGCTAGAGAATTCCATTCCAATCTGGCCATAAACCAAAACCTCAAACTCAAAACCAAGGGGGGAGAATCCTTGCACAATCAGGGGATACTATAGAAGAGATTTTACACTGACCTGCTTCGACTTGCACTGCCATAAAATGCCTTCACATTTGGTGTTGTACATTTTGGAGAAACTACAATACATAAAAATAATACATAAAAGTGATAATTATATCAATTATTAACTGAGACTATTATAACACACAACCATTAGTGTCAAATTTTGGGTTTGAATGTAATTGCCAAGCGGAGTGTCTTCCTCCACAGCAGCTCCTCTTTACTGAATAAGCATTATCACAATGGTGAATTACTGTATCTGTACTGCAAGTTAAGTAGACTCATACAGGTATTTGACAGTTGAATAACCAGTTTGTTGCTAAGGATATAAACATGTAATTACTGTAAATTGTGGATTTATTTGGTGTTTGTATTGCTTTAAAGGAAACCCCATGTGTTAATAGAATCATTTTTGGAATATTTAGTCATTTCTGTACTTGGCTAAAAATGTGGGAAATTTTCAACTTTATATTTTGTGGCAACTGCAATCTTGGATTGCCTGTCACACAGCTTCATCTGTATTATACACTAAAACTTGTTTGTTTCCTTGTTTTGGGACAATTAGTATGTATCCATATTTATGTACATACATACATTATGAAACACCTCAAGGGTACCACAGACAGGGTAATACTCATTTTTTTTCAGCAGTTTAGGATGGTGAACACACTTTTGGGAATATCTGAATATGGCAATGACAAAAACCAATAAGGTGTACAGAATATCAGTCCATCCCAAGAAGCTTTTCTCCATATAATAATTTTATGTTCCCTGTTACAAGATTTACGAAAAATAGTTTCATGGGATAACCTTTTTTGTGCAAGTGAAATCTTAAACTCCAAGGTACCCTTATAGAATCACCAGTTTGGCTAAAGCCAGATGATTTTATCAAGCAAACCAAGTTAAAGGGTAACAGTAACTATCCCCTCTGTTGTGAATTATACCATCAAAAAGGGTGTAGTTCTTGTATAAATTTTTTGTGCACATCCACAGATGTCATCATGCAAAAAGTATAATGATGGTCTTAATACCCACCTTCTTGAACTGTACGTTCATTCAAAGGCCTTTTCTTGTGAGGTGTTCCAAATGAGTGCAAAGCTTCAGATCCATAATTATCTGACAATTCATTTCTTCGCTTAGCAGACTTAAAGTCTGCAGATTCTTTGTTCTCTTTGTTGCAGTCATCCTAAGGCAAACAAATAAACAAACCAAATGATTCCAGATCTCATGCATTTAAGTTCAGAACAATGAGTTCTCATGGTAATTTTTGAACCTAAATAAATTGTGTATAGAAGCTGTACAGTATACCAGTAAGGGTTAACATTAAATTTGGGGTAACTTGGATCGTACATACCTGAAACTTCACTATATTCTCTTTTACAGAATTTTTGTCTAAGAAACAAAAATAGTTGTTTTTTCTTAAATATTCTGTGGCAAACTTGGTCACATCCACAACCTTAGAGCATTACACGTAACTTGAAAGCATAAGTACACCTGAGTAAAAATAAAGACAATTTTCTTCAAGCCTTTTGACTGTCCCCAGAACATCAACCATAAATTATGTGACGACCTGAATCAGTTGCTGACCAAACAGAAAATATACCATTATATCTAAATTAATGGTAATTTTTGTAAAACTTTTCACTAGCCAAATTGGTATATGGGCAGTAACATGCTTAAATAACTAATCAAATGTTATTACAGGATCTAAAACTTTTTGAAACTTTCTTCTATACCCCAAAAATTTCATTAGCAAATGTCAAGCAGCTTATAGTCATGGCTGCCTGAATTTCTTTACTTGATTAGTCTGTAGCAACTATCACAAATCAACCTAGTGTACTGCACCTGTACCAGGTTTCTTGATGTTAACCAATTGTTGTTTATTGTGTAGGGATTTTGGGCTCTGTGAAATGTTGGGCTTTGCCTCTGTTGATTGTTGTCCAGTTTGGTGATCACTTGGCCTGGAACTTTCCTGTGCTGTGGCATTTTGGGTTTGTAAAACTAAAATGGTGAATGGAAAAAGGAGTAGTCAAACAATTATCAAAGGATAAACACCCCAGCTTTGCAAAGCATTTGCTGACTAATGAGAAAAGGATAGATATTTCTAAAAGAAATCAAGTATTTCTCTTGCTGGATGAAGGATTAAAGAGTGTAAGGTGATATTTTCAACTGCAGCAAGTTGCAACCTTGTAAATTTACTTACTGTGATCATATAACAGAGATATCAATTATGCTACCAAAAATTAACCTCTTAAAGTTTAAGAAATGGCACTTTGCCAAAAAGTGTAATGATTACACCTGCAAATAACCTGTATAATATATATAATTATGTACTTTATAATAATAATCATATTTATATATACATATATAAGTTCATTAAGGAGCCAGCCTTCTTTAAGGTTCCAACAATAATACAGATCTTCACAAGGAACAGTAAAAAATTATCAATGTTTTAGGAATCAACCCCTGCTTAAGAATTACAAGAAAGAAGGCGTTGATTTCCAAAACTTAAATAAAATTTTTCACATGTATATATATATATATATACATGTCTCTGAAATGTATACATACCAGGTTTCTTGATATTAATACCACAGTCTTGGTTATTACTGCTCAACACTTTTGGGTTTTGTGGAGTTCTCGGCTTGGTTGGTGTTTTTGTTGGGCTAGCCTGTTCTTCTCTTGGACTAGAATTTTTCTGAGCAGCAGTTTGATTAGTTCGTAGAACTAAAAATTGTCAATAGAAAAAGGTTAAACTTTCTGTAACCTGTTCATGGTTTGATCTTTGTTTTACAAACTAGGTGTAACCGGTTTCATCATTATTGCTATTATAATTGCTGTAGTTTTTCCCCTAACTCCATGATTGATACAGAGGGGTACACTTATACCATTTGTTTGCACTTTCCAGATCAGACTTTTGATGTAATGACCAATGTATGATCAGTGTCACAAAACCATTATTGTGATTGTAACTCTCATTACAATAATAATTATTGTTATCATTACAGGACTACTGCTATAACTATTACAACTCACATACCTCCCAACTGAGGACAACATTATTATATATCCTCATACACTTTCATATACACCAGTAGAACTGGTATTCATCAATACCAGTAGTCTATAACTAGTAGACAAAGGTGGTACTAGAATATTTAACTTCCTAGGGCACTCCTGAGTATCCTTGTTGTTTCAAAAAGCAACGTTTTTTGGACTACAGCAGCTTAACCTTTAAAGACATCCCAATATTTTTATTATTATCATTATTATTGTTATTGTACTATTATTACTATTTAGTTTTTCTTATCATCTCTAACAACTACATACATATGAGTTGATATTCAAGACTTACCAGGAGTTTGTCCTTTTTTAAGAGTGTTCAAACATTGTACAAATAGTTGTAAGCCAGGGTCATTTCCTCCTTGAAGAATAAAAGTGGTTCCACCATCAACAGTAAGATGAAAACTGAACTTACCGTTACGGCAACTAATATCTTTCATATGTTTAGCAAGGAGCTAATGAAATGGAACAAACAAAATTAAAGTAAAATGCATACTGTAGCACCAAATTAAACATCCATAAGCATTGAAAGTGTGACAACAATCATCCTACGGTAACAGAATCATCATCGTTCTTAATTAGAAGTCGACGCGCTTTCGTCCGACTTTTCGAAGGCATGCAGTGTCAATTTCGATTTCAAACCTACCTTAACTCGCTTACTCGCTTTCCCAGTGTCAAACACGCATTGAATGTAAAAAGTATCGGCCAGTCTAGTTAAACAGAGTTTTCCAGGAGTGAGTTTTATACTCGTTGGGGCTTTGTTAACGCTTGACCATCGAACATTGCCGGGTACTTCGCAAAACGGTAAATACAAACCAGGCGCCATCTTGGATGATGCAGCTTCGATTCTTGAATTCCGCGCGCGGGGAACGGAGCGTTTCTTGGTTGCCACCACACCGACATAATCCTTTTAAAAAGCGCCACACCTCACCCCACCTCACCCCACCTCGCCCCACCTCACCCCACCCCAAGGAAAAACACATTGTTTACGTTATCGTGCAGGCGTCCTAAACAACAGTCTTAAATCATGTCGTTACGTAACGAGCCGAATTACAACAATAAAGCACAGAAGAACAACGGATTGAGCTCACGTTTACTGTTCACGTGGGTTGCATCGTGTAATCGATTGATCGTCCAGTCTGGCAAGTCTGCACGTTGTCTTATCTCCAAAGACTAAAATCATTCCCTTGAGTCGAGATCTTCGCGTTCTTACTAGGTGGAGTATTCCTGCAGCTACCATCGTCATGTCTACTAAAGCTGTGTCGAACAAGAGAAAGACTTCTGGCAAACCTGATGCTGCCAGCGACGCCTCATCGCCGAAGAAAACGAAATCAAATCGCGACGCCACTGCAAGCCATCCTACCTTTGATGAGAAAAGGATGCGCATTTTGACCACTCAAAAAGAGATTTCACCAAAATACAAAAGAATAGTTTACTGGATGTGGAGAGATCAAAGGGTACAAGGTATGTTTTAGGCTGCAGATTTCTATTTCGTACGTGTATGATTTCCACAGGTTGGAATTCCAACTACGTGCAGAGATGATGCTGTCAAAAATACATGTGGTGATTGGACATGTAATCACCGTTATTGCAGAAATGCATAGTCCAAAGTGAATTTCCATTGCTTGTTTGCTAAAAATGGTGCTCTGCAGTTTACAACCAACCCTTACGTTCTATACAAATTAAAACCATAGCTTCAATGGTGAAACCTCTATGGTAGTGTATGCAGGGTGTTCTACGAGATCCGCTATAGCAAGTCCAGGTTTACCAGTATCATTGCTGTTGTAAGGTGGTGTGCTACCTGAACTAAGCAACTCATGGTTGCATAAAGTCTTCAGGAGTCAATGCCACAGACTAAGAAAATAACTATGGCATATTTGCCAGAGCTGAGAGGATGTTTTTGTGATATTCCAGGGTTCCATAAGCCTCCCAAATTTACAAGAATCTTGCAATTTGTAAACTTTGCTCATGTTTACGAACTCAAAAGACAAAATGAAACTTATTTGCGATTTGCATTCTTTGGTCAGGGAAAATCAAAGACAGTGTTCAATCGCAACCGAAATATTTACTCATACCATTGCTTGGGAACCAGGGCCATTCCTTGGTGGGCCACGCATGAAATGACTGTACATATAAGTTGAGTGACCCATTTATTGTGGTCCATTAATTTAATATTATGACCCATATGACCAATAATGTTTAGGGTATGAATAATTATTTGACTTAGGATCAGGGTAAGTGTTAGGTTTAGGGATGGTGTTTGGGACAAGATAAGCATCAGTCTGTATTTGGATATTTACTTTAATTATTACTAGGAATACTAGGAGTGTTGACTGTGTTGGTGGCATAACGGTCATGGACATGTCTCTCACCTCTGTGACTATGGTTCAATTCTGATCGTATACAGTTATCTAATTAAGTTTACTTAGGTCACACATGACAAGAGTTGTCTAGACTCTACCATGCATAGCAGGTTTTCTCTGGGTACTCTGGTTTCCTCCTGTAATAACCCTGGACCCACAAAGTATGGCTCTTACTGGACCTTACAGTAGCTAGCTGAAAGGGTTATTCAGTATAAATACAGACACTTCACTTCACTTCAACTGCAAATACAACTGCATTTAACATTGAATAAGTGATTAAGGGAGCAATTCATCCCTGTGACACCAGGGTGGATAGTAATGTTTGGCATCCAGTGCAATCTACACTAGCTCTCCTTCAGCATCTGGATAGTGCTGTGTTTCTTGCTGGCAGGAAATTCAATGACAAAAGTATTTTGTATATCAACAGTCTTTCTCATGACTATGATAACCTGGACAATCTACTATCACTAACATTTACTGATTCTCCTGGGTTCAAACCATTTACTTTATTATTTTGTATATCCCTGTAAGCATTTGATAATTATTAATTTGAAAGCTACAATGAAAATTCTTCCATCAAGCCAACAGTATACACTACAGTGAACACCTGAGTACTGACCTTTAGGAATATTTGGGTTTGAGTTCAAAGAGAGAATTATCATCAAATTCCACAAAACATATTAGCCTTTTCTCTCTTTAACTCATTAAGGGGCATGGCTCTTCCCCTTGACAAGTAAAATTGTCTGGCATCAGCCAGAATAAAATTGTAGAAATTGCCCTTGCCCTGTAATGGGTTGGTACAGCTTTTGTTTCTTTTCCCAGTGTGAAAACTTTCAGTGATCTTGCTGCTTTACTGTATTCTGCATAAATAAAATTATTTTAAAATGAACTTACAGTATTACAGCAGACTGTGTACAGTGTATGCCTTTCTGATTTCTCAAATAATGTCTTTAAAAATCAACAGATAACTGGGCAATGATTTATGCACAAAAATTGGCAATTGAACATGGTATGCCACTTCATGTCTGCTTCACCCTACCAGCTGCATTCAGATTTGCAACAATCAGACAGTATGGATTCATGCTAAAAGGATTGGAAAAACTTGAAAAGGTGATTGAAAAATTAATGCTTTTATGCAGTTCAGTAAAAATGTTTGTGAGCATTTTTATTACAGTTTATATGGTTCATAATCTTGGTTTTGTTTCCTCTTTTCTAACAGTGTTTTATTTTTGTTTGTTGGTCTTTCATTCACATGTTTGTCAGTGTCCTTTTTTTGTTTATCATTCTGATAAAAGCTCAATTTGAATTGTATTTTATATGGTGTTAAAATACAGGTGTTCCTTGATGAACATAGTATTCACTGTTTAAAATCTAAGCTCATGCAATGTAAAATAATATGATCCATCTGTCAAACTAGACATCTTTACAGTACTGCATTACTGTAGTTCCCTCTGCTTCTACACTATAACTTAAGTTAATATCTTACTGCATTGATTAACTCTTTTTTCAATTCTAGGAGCTTCAGGCCCTTGACATTTCTTTTCACTTGTTTCTTGGAGAGCCTAGCAAAACAATTCGTACATTTCTCAAATCACATCATATTGGTGGTCTCATAGTGGATTTTTCTCCATTGCGGGAGGCAAGAAATTGGCTTGAAGAGGTGCTGAAAACATTGCCAAAAGATGTACCACTGTTTCAGGTACCTTTAGGTTACAAGCTTCTATTGCCTTACTTGCATTCTATATTTGCTGTAACATACATGTATGTAATCTTCATGTTTCCCAGTGATTGAAGAAATACATTATTTATTAAATTATTCCAACTCATTCCCACTTATTCCTGCCAAAGCATATGATCTATATAGAGAAAATGTAGACAAGCTTAGGGAAACCATTTTACATATTGACTCAATAATTATTATAAGATTAGCATGGTACTGGAAGTAATTCATTAAAGCTACTCTGTTTTCTTTATTTTTAGGTTGATGCTCATAACATTGTACCTTGCTGGGAGGCATCAACAAAGTTGGAAACTGCAGCTAGAACAATCCGGCCCAAAATTACAAAGCAACTGTCAACATTTTTGACTGAGTTTCCACCTTGTATTAAGCATCCTCATGCTGAGAAAGAAAAAAAGGTACATTATATGTATGTAAAGTCATATTTACAGTACAGTAAGTCACTCCTTGCATTGGACATCACTGACTCTGGCTTACCGGTTTATCTTTTTTTAAAAATGAATAATTTCAAGGAGGATGTGAACTGGAAGGAAGTTTATGAACTTATCAAAGTTGATCAGACTGTAGAAGAGGTATCATGGGCAGAACCAGGGACAGAAGCAGGTCTCCAGAAGCTGAAGTTGTTTTGTCAAAGTCACTTGAAGAACTTTGCAGCCCAAAGAAATGATCCCACTAAAAGTGCACTAAGCAACCTATCACCATGGTTTCATTCAGGTTTGTGATATGAAATACTCCCCAAACCCAAGCATGACAAATGATTCTAATTTTTCCACTGTAGTACAGTACTTCTCCCAGTGGCAAAGCTAAGCATAGCAATCAGTCATGCAATGCAAATTTCACATTACCTCAGCGTAGCAAGAAGTCACAATGTGCAAATTTAAAATGATCTATCATATTCAGTATCAAGCCATATGGATCCTCCAATGCAATGGTTACTACATAAAAATGCAAGGATTAGTGGTCAAGGATGTGGTTATGTTGAGCATGATTATAAATTGCAACAGAAATTAACAATGTTATGGATATGTTTTGGTTGATATCAAAATAAATTATAATGTACATAATTTTATATTTGCTTAGCTTCACTGTTAGTGACCTCTCTTTTGATTTAGTTATTATGCACACAGGTCAACTGTCCCCCTCATTTTCAAAATTTTAGTCCCATGCCTGTGTTATTTTCATTGAAACATATTTAGGAATATAGGTTAACACCTACCTGTAATAATCATATTATGGTATCTCCTGTAGGTCAAATCAGTGTCCAAAGAGCCATACTGAGTGTGTCACCTTACAAAGGAAAATATAAAGAATCTGTTGAAGCATTTATTGAAGAAGCTGTAATCAGAAGAGAACTGGCAGACAACTTCTGCTTCTACAATGAACACTATGACACTCTAAGTGGTGCCAGTGAGTGGGCCAAGAAGACTTTAAAAGACCATGCAAAAGACAAAAGAGAATATGTTTATTCCCGTGAACAATTTGAAACTGGAAAAACACATGACAACCTTTGGAATGCTGCACAGGTGGGGGTTACCTTCAGGGCAGGATAGGGTCATGTATACTGTAAGACGAGGACTCGAGAATGTTTCCACTTTATTCTAACATAATAGAATTGTTAATAATAGTTTTCACATGGTTGGTATTGCTGACACAAACAATGCCTTAGTTTCAGGTAGTTCGAGAAGGGAAAATGCATGGATTTCTCCGTATGTACTGGGCAAAAAAAATCTTAGAGTGGAGCAAGACACCTGAGGATGCTTTAGATACAGCAATATACCTAAATGATAAATATCAGTTGGATGGAAATGACCCAAATGGATTTGTTGGTATGTACAGTAAGAATGTCATTCACAGTACCAGTATATTAATTACAGCCAATTATTGTTGTGTTAATTATTACAGTATACAACAGTAGATATAGTGCAACAAAATAACTATACAGCTATAAACCATATTACCACATTGAAAGTTTTAAAGAAATGTGAACATAATGTGGAAAAAATGCTTTTAGTATAAAAAAACTATAATTTTACTGTTTTACATTAAAAAATCCGTGAGTTTCAAAACATTAATTTAACTCATAACAACATGTAGTTTGATGAATTTGCTGCAATATATTTTTGTTTTAGGTTGCATGTGGTCTGTTTGTGGTGTACATGATCAAGGTTGGGCTGAGCGACCTATTTTTGGGAAAATACGCTACATGAACTATGCAGGTTGTAAAAAAAAATTTGATGTTGCTGCTTTCATAGATAGGTACAAGTAAGAAGATTAAAATTTAACTTGCAATGGTTTCATTTTAGAACCCATCCAAAATTTGTTGACATAAACTTGTACGTTATTGGCAGAAATGAGCTAATGTGCTGATTTTCAGTCACCAATTCCATTGCTTTGTATTAAATTTTTTTGGGGGAAGGATACATGTTAATTAGCAAACGCAACAGACTTTCTTCAAAGTCCAATACATGTATGTACTGCAGTTCAAAAATAAAACTTACACTGAAAGTGACTGGTGATGTGCTGTTGATTTTATTTGAACCCTCGTATAATAATAATAATAGGTCCTTTGTTTTATTCTACCAAACACCAGGTAATTTAGTTCAGCTGGGGAAATGTCAAGGAGGGAAAGATTGAACTGAAAATTTGAATTGCACCTTGACGCTACACAAGCTTCGAAATCGGCCGATCATCATGTCCTGTAAAAATGAAATTTCCTCGTCCCTCAGGATTTTTTAGCAGTTCATCTGTTTTTTTCTTCCTTTGTTGTCTCATAACCCTTAAATACAACGTGCACTTTTGAAGCTACTATCAGTATTTTTGTTCTTTGTTCTCTCTTGCTGGTTCTTTTGTTCTCAGGTGTCCAATGTATTAGACACTGTGCATTAAAGGTTTAACTTTCAGAATAACATGACCATTCTCAAAAATATGTAATTCAAAAAGAACGAATGAGGAACAATAAGAAAGTACCTGTTATGCATAGTTTTTCATGGACAAAATATTTAATGCGTATTGAGATCGAAATTTCGGTAATAAAAAACCGTAAAGTGCTGTTCTCTTAAAACGAATTGTCGGGAACGAAAATTATCTCGAGATCGCAAATTTTCGACACGATAAAGTTCACAATCAGCAACTTCACGGGCAACTTCGACAGCGTTTTACTGAGCCAGAAGTATTCCAGATCAGGTCACCCCGTGCGCCAGACGACCATCTGGGATCAATGAAACCATAACCCAAACACTAACGGCACAGCTAACGGTAAACCCAACCTTTCATTGTTATAAGGTAAACCCAACCTTTCATTGTTATAAGGTAAATCCAACCTTTCATTGTTATAATTTCAAATTTGTTATTGAAGTGTACGAAATAATTGATACAGGGGGGTCGTATACTTCAATTGATCCACCAGGCGTTGACCAAGTTGATCAGCTTTCTTGTACTTGGAGTCATCGCGACCGTTGCACATTCCGACATGTCTACTCAACGAATGTCAAAGAAGAGGAAAACTTTAGCTGGGACATTTGGCGGCGATGATACAGCCTGCAAACCCTCACAGTCCAAGAAAAGAAAACGGAGAGCCGACACCACTAGTGACAGTTTCACGTTCAACGAGAAAAGATTGCGAATTTTAACCACACAAAAACACATTTCTTCAAAATACCAAGGGATTGTTTACTGGATGTGGAGAGATCAAAGGGTAAAAGGTATAGACTTTCTGGGGTTGTGCACGGCAGAAATTATTGCAACTGCATTCATGTATCCCAGTTCGTTACAATATGATCCCCCAATCGCGGAATGTGGATCGTTCTCGTGAATTGACCCTGTATTTCAAATGAAATGCTGGTTAGTTAATTTAAGAATTTCACTATATTTTAATCTCTCAATCACTGATTAAAACCATGTACATGTAATAGAGTTTCATAAAACCAGACTAAGACAGTTACTGTACTAATTAATAATATTCATGAAAAAATTTCCACATTCTGATCAGCTGCAAGCAGTGCAATTTCAAGGAAATATATCGCCAGAAAAGGTGATAGAGTAATTTGCACTGAATTAACTTTTTCATGTTCAAAAACTTTAAACAGCACTCACCCGGCAGACTTGTGCTATTCTGATAGACTTTGAAAAATGCACTTGTGCATATTTTTTTCCAAATTGCACTCAAAACCATGCTATTACCTACTGTGCAGAAATGTTGAATGTGCAAATGTATAACCAACAGTACACGTCCAGGCTTACAGCTGGGGGATTAGTTGATCCTCCCCAAGACTTGAATATACATAATTCCCTACTATCATGGACTTCGCTTTGGAAAATCAAGCCTACCTATTCAACTTTGTTGTCATTGAGATAGCCATTTGTTCAAAGTACTAATAGCACTAATGAGGGATTGTTTTGGTTTCATATATTTTGGTTGAACAATCTAGTTCAGGTTTCACAGCTTAAAACCTTCTTGTACACAGCTGAAATCTGTAAAAAAATTTCAACTTTTCTCAGCAGCATGATTAAAAAGGTGTTTGCAAAATGTTTGCTAATCCATAATTAAGTTAATTGCCTTTTGAACAACTGGACCCAGACTCGATATGGCATGTAGATGTAGGCCAGTAGTTAGCCCTGGTACAGGATATTTTGTTACAAGACTCCAAAGTTATCCAAACTTTATGCTCTCACCATAGGTGTAGGTAAATGTAGATGGGCTGAAGGGTAAAAGGTTGTAAAACATCAGTTGGAAAACCAATTGAAATGAATCGTGACAACTTATTTCTTTAAGGCACTGTTTTTTTGTACCTGGTTCTTTTTTTTTTTTTAACAGTTTCTTGATAATGTATGTTGAATTTCTTGTAATGTATAATGTGCAGTGATCTACTCCATTTGGTTGAAGTAGATCTTAATAGGATTGTTTGTCCAGCTAATATAAGATAATTTCACTGTTCAAAATAACAGCTCTAGACAGGAAAGAGTTCAAAAGTTTGCTTATTACAAATTACTATAACACAATTTTGCTGCAATAATTGTAATTCTTTCAAATACTTCTAGATAACTGGGCAATAATTTATGCTCAAAAAATGGCAATTGAACATGGTATGCCACTACATGTCTGTTTTGCCTTACCAGCCAAGTTCAGATTTGCAACAATCAGACAATATGGATTCATGCTAAAAGGGTTACAAAAACTTGAAAAGGTGAATAAAAAATACAGTGAATAGTGAGCACTAATGGAAAGCATTAAATTATTGATACTTAATTATTGTCTGTTGTTAGCCAGAGTAAAATACTAAAGTGTACCCTTGCCCCCTAATGGGCTAATTTACAGTTTTGAATAAAGTAACTCTTTTCTCTTTATTAGGAGCTTCAAGCACTTGACATTTCATTTCACATGTTACTTGGAGATCCCAGGAAAACAGTTCCCAGTTTTCTCAAATCTCATAATATTGGTGGTGTCATAGTGGACTTTTCCCCTTTAAGAGAGGCCAGAAATTGGCTGGAAGTAGTACTTAAAACATTACCAAATGATGTGCCTCTGTATGAGGTAAAATAATAATTATGCTTCATAACATTTTCATAGTTTGCAATAATGTATGTTATACATGTAATTATCATGACATTACAACAGTAATCTGAGACCTCCAACCTCTTGCATTTTTTTGAAAGACCAGACAACACTATGCTGTATGGTCATATAAAGTACTTAAAGTCATTTCTGTACTGTTAAATTAGGACTAAATACCTGTAAGAAATAACTATCAGAAACAAATTTCAATCGTTTTATTCCAGGTTGATGCTCACAACATTGTCCCTTGCTGGGAAGCTTCACCAAAGTTGGAATATGCTGCTAGAACAATCAGGCCTAAAATTACAAAACAATTGCAAACATTCTTAACTGAGTTTCCACTTTGCATTAAGCACCCATTTGCTGAGAAGGAAAAAAAGGTACATGCCATTGAACCACTTTCTCTGTTTTAGGTACACCATTCAAGTCATTAATTGTAAGAAATTGTTTGAGTATTATCAACCTATTAAGGGGCTAACGTGCCCTTTAGCATTAGGCAAAGTAGGGTGTCTGCCCCTTAATGGGTTAATTTAAACAAGCTTCCATGAAGTTAACCAATCCACATACAAGTATGGACATCTACTGGTTACATCTTATTAGTTTTCATTTATCTAGTTTTACTACAGACATTTTGAAATTTCAGTCTTTCAGAATAGCATGTTGTCTAGCTTGCCATTTATTCTATAAAATTTCAATTAAAAGCAGCATGTAAACTGGGATGGTGTTTACAAATTTATCAAAGTTGATGACAGTGTACCAGAAATATCATGGGCAGAACCTGGAACTGAGGCAGGACTCAAGAAGCTGAAGTTATTTTGTGACAGCCACCTGAAAAACTTTGCAACCCAAAGAAATGATCCAACTAAAAGTGGACTAAGCAATCTATCACCATGGTTTCATTCAGGTAAATTATGACTCAAAATACATTTCCAAATCACTGCAGGCAAATGCATGGGTACAGGAATTGCATTTCCCTCTATTTATTTTCATATTACAAGCAAGTTCTTCTGATACTGCATTATAGAGATGACAGTTTGTGCAATTTCTTTGTAGTTGTAAGGATGATGTATCATTGAGTTCATTACAACAAAATACCATGTTGAGGGAGTTGGCCTATGCTGAGATTTAAACCTCTAAACACTGTGTAGCAAAAGCTATCCTGAAGAACAAGAAATACCTAAGAGTTGATGTTCAGTGTCCTTCACTCCAATGTACTGTCAAATCATTCAAAATCCTACTGAATGTGATAGTGTATACACTTGATTGATTTGATGATGACTTGATCATAAAGTTGAATCTTGTTGTCTAGTATTGACGTAGATTTGAAATTGTGCCTTATCCTATAATTGAATTCTATAAACAAAAAACTGTGGTACAATGTACTGTCCTTTACTGTTAAAACGTCTTCTAGGTCAAATTAGTGTCCAAAGGGCTATACTGAGTGTGTCAAAACACAAACAGAAATGTAAAGAATCTGCAGAAGTATTTATTGAAGAAGCTGTAATCAGAAGAGAACTGGCTGACAACTTCTGTTTCTACAATAAACACTATGACTCCCTCAGTGGTGCCAGTGCATGGGCCAAGAAGACTTTAAAAAACCATGCAAAAGACAAAAGAGAATATGTCTATTCCCGTGAACAATTTGAAACTGGAAAAACGCACGACAACCTCTGGAATGCTGCACAGGTGAGCATTATATAAAATGAAGGATATGATAGTGTTTTTATAAAATAACACATTTCACATATTGACACAAATTCCTTAGCTTCAGATGGTCCGTGAAGGCAAAATGCATGGATTCCTCCGCATGTACTGGGCTAAAAAAATCTTGGAATGGACAAAAACACCAGAGGAAGCATTAGACATTGCAATATATCTGAATGATAGATACCAACTGGATGGAAACGATCCAAATGGATTTGTTGGTAGGTACATACATGTACGTGGTAGAAAAGATTACATTTCTCAATCATCAGAGAGGCCTCCAGAAACAAAATCTATGCAATTCATATATCCTCAGGTGACCTAGTTCAGCCAGATTCTTGTGCACAGTATTTAATTCAAAAGATCCATGGCTTAGAAGCATTTTGGAGTTATGAAGAGTCATGGATACTGTATTGAAAAAGTAAATCTGCATGTATTTGCCACTGAACCATTTTTCAATAGAACCGTGTCCATTTGTTCTCTCCAATGTTAATTTGCAAATGCAATGACTCTACATCAAATTTTGAGCTGGGTTTCTAAACCTTAACATTCATATTAGATTTCTACCGAGTACTGTAAATCCTTTGCATCCATTTTAATACAGTCAGTGCTGTATTTCCATGGCACTGAAGGGTAGTGATAATTATCCATTAATTTCTACAGTAGTGCCTTTGGCCACAAAATACAATAACATTTTGATACTTTCCTTGTTTTAACTGGTTACTATTATTGTACAGCATGTACAGTACTGTAAAATAATACAACCTTCCTATGCTTAGGTTGCATGTGGTCAATATGTGGCATACATGATCGAGCATGGACTGAAAGGCCTGTGTTCGGAAAAATACGTTACATGAACTACCAAGGATGCAAAAGAAAGTTTGATGTCACTGCTTTTGAACAGAAGTACAAGTAAGAAGAGACAATTAGATGTTTGGATTTCTTACAAACCACAAGTATAGAGTACAAACTATTTGTGTATTTATATGGCTAACATGTTATTTGATTTAGTTGATAACTTATTATAACCTTTAATAAAAGGAAAGGCAATTTTGCACTCAGGTGATGCCCAAAATTTCCTTTCAAGTTTATGACACTGTAAAAAAAAGATGTACAGCTTTAGTGAGGATCAGCCTGGCCCCATTTGATTTCATTAATCTTTAATGTTGGAGTTTGTACACCAAAGTTGTAGAAATAAAATAAAATCTGGCCAACAACTTGGTCTACCATACTACCAGTATTGCTTTTTCTTTTTTGACTGGTACAGTACACTGTATATACTAGGTATCCATTCATACTTAAAAAATCACAATAACGTAACTACTTAGTTTGTGTTTTTAAGTTTTATAATTCTGGTGATGGATTTGGTACTCTTATCTTTGGCACTTCATGCAGACATACCAGTCATGAAAAAATTCTGTGTAAAATATTATAGGGGTTGCAATAACTTGCTTAAAATGAGCAGCTTTATGGGAAAAAATACAAGTGGGAATGCTACTGTAACTTCTGCACTTCAAATAGAATTATTTTAGCTTCTCTCAATAAACTCAGCAATTTCCTGGCAGCCTATCTCCCTTAAACTACGAGCTATCACACTTCTTTTTGCATTTTCTCCATTTATACTTTTCCATGTGGCAATCATTTTAACTGCCTGTTCATGAGTATTATATGGGTTGTCACTCCTGATGACATCCACTTTACCACCAATACCCAACTTCCTGGCAAGTTGTGGCCACTTTATACCTAACATTTCTGCAATGCCATCATATTGTTCTAAAATAGACATCAAAAGAAATGTTAGTAAAACAGTGATACAACTTGTTTGATGTCATCTGTAAAGAACAACTTTATAAAACATTGAGTAAATCTGCTAACCAGCCAATTATTTCTCTCCATTACAAAACCACCATAAAGTATCCATGATGCAAGAATTTTAAATCTTCAATTACCTTCAGCCAAAACAACATCTGGGAGGTAAACTGGATGAATGTTTGGATTTTGGAGTTCATCGAGGACTACTGTTAATTTAAAAGAAAACAAATGTAAACCTTATGCAATACAATACCACTCACTTTTTCAAGATGTTAGTGTAGGGGAGGCTGTTTAACTCCTCACTGGTAGGAATTCCTCCTTTGACAAGTGACATGATCTGGTGTTAGCCAGAGTAAAATGATAGAAGCCTTATCCTGCCAGGAAAGAGTTAATTTTGTTAGTTTTAACAGGCAACATCTTTCAAGACTTTAAACAACCCAAATTCTTGTGGTTTAAATAGGTAAAATGCCCATGTTGGCAACCTGCCCAAAGTAATAAGCTTGCTTAACATTTTATTGGCTGAATTAGTTTGTCTTTTTTGCTTTGTTCTCTCCCAGGTGTCCTACAATAAGGGCAGTCTGTGAAAGGGTTAACCATTAAAGCAATGCTGTTTAAATGGTATTGCTGGTTATAACTCCTGTATTATAAAACTGATTTCATCAACCTTTGGTAAGTCATCTGCTTTAAACACCAGTCTCAAGCAGTATGGAATTTCCAAAAGGTTGACATGGAGATAAAAAGCTAAACGTAACTTAATAACTCTAGAATTCAAACTTTTCACCCCAGAGGTCTTTTTGATGGCTCAATAGGCCTTTCATCAATAAAATTGTCTAATGGTAGCAAGAGTACTGTACAAAGGTTATAGGGGTCATAGGGGCAACAACCCATTAAGGTTCACGGATACACTTCAGAATTTTGCTCTCACTAATGCCAAATGATTTTAATCAGCAGGTTAGGGCACTGCCCCTTAATAGGTTAAAGCAGTAGGCTTTTTATTACCACCAATAGCTTCATTCCATAAGTTGCTGTTATTGTGGTTATCACTGTTTACATTTCTTAAAAAAAAAAGTCATAATTACCATTTGATGGGAAAAGATGATTTAAGTCTACACTGTGTGACTCTCCCTTAATTCTCTTTTTACACACAGCTTTATGCTTTCTAAGCTTGTGGGCATTGAACCAGTTGCAGGTGAAGTGATATGGGTCTGGCACCCTAAGCTCAACACATGTTGGACAAACTGTAAAACAAACATAGTTCATCCCTGGCCATTCCTGGAACAACTTCTTTACTTCCTATGGGTATAAAATTACAACACAAGATTGTAAAATAAGAAAACAACAAAGTTTTATCTAATCTCTAGTAAATTATCACTAAGCCACAAACTATTGCATTATCATTACATATAATAAAACATTAGTGATTTATTTTGTAGTATTATATTACCTTCAAAAGAGACACTAATGTTTTCCAAAGATTGGACAGCTTATTCTTTGGTGCTCTGGCTGACAATGTGAGTGTTGAGCACTTCTGAGCAGATGAAACATTGCCAAGTACCAGTACCTCTCCAAACTTCATGCAAATTCCATTCTGCCAGTGTTCAGAATTATCTGGACCATGACCATGGCATCGAACACTAAATCGCTCAAACACCCCTATCGGAAGACACTGGAGCAGTGCATAACCTGCAGTGACTTCAATCTGAAGCAAAAAAAAAAAAATTAACCACCATTCAAGAAGCTGAACATTGCAGAAATTACATGGACGAATCACAAATGCAGGTAAAAAGAATTGTCAGCATAATTATAAGTGAGTTATTTAATTCTTTTGTGTACCTGGGTCTTGTCTGCTTGAGGGGGCCAATCTGATGCAAGTGTCAAGGGCTGCTTCCCACTCAGAAACCATGGCATAAGGTAACAATGAGAGGTTGCTCCATTGACATGATTAAGATCATTAGTGCAGGCTGGTAATTCACAAGCTAAACCAAAGTGAGTTAACAAAGTCAACAACTGGGAAAAGATATCATCTGACAGTTGTATCACATCAGACCATATGCATCTAGATGAAAAAAAGCATGAACATTGGTTAAATGTTTTAAGAACCATCAGAAATTGGATAGATGCTCAATCACCATGACAACAGCAAAAGCAGCATTTGTACAGGTGTTACACATTCTGATGTTTACAGTAACTAATTAAAAAAAGGATGAGCAATGACTAAAAAAGATACAGGACAGAATGTGGTCCTGTTGGATCACCATGTCAGATCTGTACAATATTAAAGGCCACGAAGTACCGCAAAAACCTTGTCTTGAGCCTGATGTCTTACTGCAATCTTATTGATGTTTTAGGGAATAATCATGCCAAATACGAAGACCTATTGAACGTCATCACATTCCAAAAAGTGTGTCAATTACTAACACAGGACTGGCAATTGCATTTGAGCTGAAACTGTATAACAATATTTCCTTGATAACAACAAGAAACAAGAGTAAGGCACAAAGAGCAACATTATGACTAAGAGTAGTTAACAGCAGCATACAGCATGTCGGCCATGAGTTTACATACTATAAACTTTGTGTGTTGAGGAGTGTCTGAAACTTTTTTAGTGTCTAGAAAAGTAGTCAGCAACTTAAATTAAAATAAAAATAAAGAAATGAATATAAAATTTATCATTGGTGCATACAGGTAGCTTTAATCTCTGTGAAGATGGTTGTCAATCATCTAGGTAGCTGAACTTTTTAAAAGGATTATCACTGATGACCAACTTTTTGACAGCCTCAGCTGCAATCTTCTTGACTTTTACAACATCAGTCACCAAAAACAGTTCTCAAAACCACAACCCCTAGATGATCAACAGCCAACTCCTCCTGATAGCAGCACTGCTTGTTTAAAACCATTTACATTATTTCATATTTTAAATGCTTATACAACAAACAAATTATTGCAGATTTCAGTACCTGAGCAATGTCTGTGTCATTATACCACTATTGAATAATTCCTCTTTCTCTTGATTTAATTGGAACTGGTATACACCTATCTTCCGATAGGCTTCTCTGTATATTAACTTTTCCTCAAGGTCATGCCTGAAGACACACCTAAGAACTGATCCCAGCCAGTAAGGGTTAAGCACAATTTTCTTCAGAAGACCAGGAATATCTTTAAAGTAAAGCAGCTCTCCAATTGCATGCAAGTACACCAAGCAAGAATCAAGTTCTGAGTGAGAAATATCCACATTCCTTTCATTTAAAAGCTCCAGAAACTCTGTCACTGAAACACAAGGAACTGCCATACTTTTCCTAAGATCCTTCATTGTGCTTTCCACCTTTACCCAGGATTCTGGAAGTTTAGTGTCAACAGTAGGAAATAGATCCTTGTTCCTTGCAATCCTGACCAACTCTTTCCGTAGGTGTATCATTCCCTCCAGACTGCCAACATTACTAACAGGTAGGACATTCATGTGCAGGTCTTTCGCTGAATTGCAAGTTTTGTGAAAACCCTACACAGAAGAAATGTTTAACAAGGTGATTTTTGAGCATGAGACATGTTTGATGTATTTGCAAAGCAAATACTTAAATAGTAAACTTTATTAAGCTCTTTGAAATGCTTTCTGGGTCCCTGACAGAAATTGAATCAACTGGTTGCTGGTTTAATTCCCATTGTGGTCTTAGAAGTCATTAATTTTTTTCTGCAAAGGAATGAGCAAGTGATTAACTACAAATGGCAGTTAAAAAAAAAAAAACTTAAATAGGGCATGCTTTTGCCTCAACTAGTTCAATACAAATTTATAGTTGGCACAACTGGAAACACATTGAAGAAATATCAGACATCTAAACACAACGACATGCAATGGAATCCATAATTAAGAGATTGAAGTAAAGTTTATAGTGTCAGAATTATCCACTTTAGCACTCAACCACAACAAGTTGGAAAAAATGCAACCCATCTGGCCTCCAGCTGGAATTACACAAGATTCACAAGGTCTCGTGTTCAATTCCCAGTCAGTGGCCCAAGAGCTGCATTTTTTTGTAACCAATCCCAACTGGGTCTTCAAAAGAATAATTTGGACATTTGAGAATTTTCTTTCACTCAATATGCACTCCATTTCAAGTGCAAACACCCATCTGCCATAATCCTACACTGACCTCTTCCAGATAATGTAGAGATATCACTGGAAGGCTGTCTTTTTTTTTCTTATGTTCTTCAAGCAGCGAATTTTGTTCATCTTCTGGGATACACGATCCTTCGGTTTTCGAAACATATTTGATCTTCCTGTCAATTTCTTGAATCATTTCTTGACAATCATCCTGAACATTAATCAAAATATTCTTGCATTTCAGATCAATGTCTTCTTGGTAAGAACAACTGTCCAAATGGGTTGGCACAATTAGGATTCTTGCTCTTGGAATTCGTGCAGCAAGAAGTTTAATCCAGTCACCAACAGTAGTTTGAAAGCAGTCTGGGTTGTCAAACTTGTAAGAACACAGGTCAACAGCCAGAAGGAACAAGGCTCCTTTAAAACAAAATTAAGTATACATTTGGTTTTGACCCATGTTTGCTGAGTGCTAACTGTTCTCTTCACTCGGCTGGTCACCTTCAGCAGAAATGGATTGAAGCTAATTTATAATAATGATTATAATAGGAACACTGATATGATATATAGTAAAACTGAAGTACTTATTACAGGCCCACTGCCTTAATTACACTGCAATATCACATCTCAGTATTGTAATTTATATTGATCACATGACCAAATATATATATACTGGCACCAAGGTTATACCAGTGTAACTTTCATGGTCACTAATACAATAGTTACAGTTTCATTCCAGTCAGTCAGGAGCTTATCATGGCATTAGATAGGGCTCACCATTCTGAACCATATTTAGGTGCATTGTATAGTATCTGGTATGGCACAAATACATGTTAAACATCTTTGGTAGATACAGTAAAACAACTCAGTATTCTGTACCAAAAAATAATACTCCAACATTCATAACTATACACTTTATATATCTGTACTACATCACATATAAACTTAAATAAAAATATAACTATATATAAACTATAGATTTTAATATATATATTTATTATAATAATTTAAAATATATAACTAATAAAACTACAAACTTTAATCATTTGTCATACCTTCAGAAAAGAAAAGTTGATGAGTCATCTGGTATTTCCTTTGCCCAGCACAATCCACCACTAAAAGCTCCAAATCATCAACATCTGGTTCTGGTTTCCAATGATAAAATACAACACCAAATGTTCGATCATCCTCATTGATTTCACAGGCCTCTCCTTTCACCAGGGCATTTACAAGACTAGTCTTCCCTGCCATGGACTCACCAAGTAGAAACACTTTTAACCTTTTGGAATGAATACCACCAGTGTTCCTCATTGCCTGGAAATAATTCTTAATACTTGGGATGCCCTGGTTACAAACATGTACTGGAGGAACTTGCAGGGGATTGTTCTCAACAAGCAGAGTTTCCACATTCATGAGATTTGCAATGCTTTCTGGTAATCTTGTCAACAAGTTTTCATGCAAGTTGAGATAACTCAGTTTGCTCATTTTTCCAATTGTGTCAGGAAGTCTGGTCAGCTTGTTTTGATTTAACACCAAGTATTCCAAATGAACCAATTTACCTATGTTATCATCTATAGAGCTAAGCTGGTTGACATTCAAATGCAGTTTCTTCAAGTTGACTAACTCAAACAATTCACCAGGGAGTGCTGTTAGCCGATTGTTTGTAAGCTGAAGTCGTTCAAGATTTGCTAAGTTTTTTATATCTTTACAAAGTGTTTCAAGCACTCCATCACTAATATACAATCTGACAAGATTTTTAAGCTTAGTTACACACAAAGGAAGTGTTGTAAAGAAATTATTGCTAAGGTCTAAAACCTTCAGCAGTTGCAGGTGTCCTATTTCATCAGGCAGAGAAGAGAGGTTGCAGTTGTTGACATGGAGTTCTTCCAGACTAACCAATGTGGTCAGGTGCAATGGAAAATGTGACAAAGGATTTCTCCTTAAATCAAGTAATAGTAGCTTTTTAAGATTCTTCAGACTGACAGGTAACTGCATCAGATTGCTCTGAGTGTGGCTTTCAAAATGGCACAAGACCAGCTGCTCAAGGTTCTTCAAATTACCAATTCCATCTGGGATAGAGTAAAGGTTATCCGTAAAAAGTTTTAGAACCTGGAGGTTCTGGTGACGCAAGATGTCAGGTGGGAACTGTGTTGGTGCATCGTAAACAGTCAAGTCACAAATGACCTTACCATTTACTTCCTCAACTGGTGAAGGTGTTGGAGGAAAATTGCAATTGATGACATCAAAATCATCTTCCATTTTCTTTTCACATCTAGTTGGTCAGTTTACTGGAATGAAACAAAGCAGTACAACAAGTTCATGATCTCAGCATTTTGAATGAACTGCTGATGAAATGTTAAAGATTGTTGTGACCAAGCAAACATGGTATCTTAACTACCCCTTAAAAAATAAAAAAACCTGTTTGTTACACAAACAAAAGATTTTTGTACCCAAAACTTAATCTTGGTTCAATTTGATTCAATTTACTCTGATTCACATTTCACACAAAGAAAAACATGTGTTTTCAAACTAACTCGACACAGACACCGAGGGGCAATGCCCTCCCTCTACCGGAGTGTCCCCTCGCCGCTTCCAAAGCTCTTGCGCAGAATCATTTCCCCAGTGAACTCTGTTTTCACCACTGGTCATTAAATTTTAATGAAAAGATTTTTTTTTGTATTCACAATACACGAAGACCTTCTGAGGTGCATCCGCTTAAGATTTGGCTTCCATTTCCCACATTAGCATAGTTCTGCACTTCGACACCAATTTAATAACCGTTCTGATTGGTATCTTTCACTGACACCATCAAAGAAAAAATAACTGAACAGGAATTTCGACTAGAGCAAATTCCCTCAAGTTTTGGTGAAAACTGCGGAACTGAATGTTAAATAAAGTACATAAAGTACTAGAACTCGGTGTACATAACTTGCACTCAAATATGTTCCTTTGTTCATCCTCTGTTCGAAAATTACCATATATTGAATGTTAGGTGTAAACGCCATCAAAAGGAAAACAAAAGAAAATAACATACCTTGATAAACCAGTTCAATTTAAACTTTCACGTACAGCATCTTCTCAACTGGATATCACGCCAAAGGTGCATATTATGTACCTCTCTGCAAGTACTTTTTCTGGTGTTTACGACCAAACCTCTTCGTCCAACAACCGGAAAGCGTTCTCTTCGCCAGTGCCGCGCCCACGTGTCAGGGTTCGTGATATCATGACGTCATGTGGCGGAAGAACCCACTGGTACTTTTCGAGTAGATTGACGTCAGAACCAGAACGTATTGCAATCTCCAGTTAATGGAGCATTAGATCGATCGACATTCACCTACTTATGTGAAACACCCGAGATTTTCGCTGTAAGACAAAAGATGAAGCTAGTTTATCCAAAATCTTTACCCCCCAGTATTGCGAATTTCGAAGCCAAGATAAACAAAGTTGTGGATAATGGAAAAATTCCCGGAAACGTCTGTGGTACGAACTTCAATGGCATGTACGCGTAATCAGTGATGTAACAATGGCGCCTTTGTTAGCTTGGGGAATACCGGATAATTTCCTACGAGAACGAAACTCCTGACGGAGTACAACCAGCTCCGGTGTTGCAATATCTCGTATTTTCAGCATGATGAATTCGCACTACATCTCACAATAATCGTGGTTAGATGTCTGCGCGCGCTGCTAAACAAGTTAAGTCCCTGATCACGTACAGCGCAGGGGCGTACGGGGCTCTCCGTTCTCGTTGCCTAGATAGCCTCTCACTCGCGGTAGGGGAGCGCGCGCAGCACGTTAAAAATAGAATAACAGGAAGATTTAATTTCTAATTTAAAAATTCATAATTTCCAATTTGGATGATCGTTTTTAGATTCTTGTTCTTGGTAAAAGAGTTCCTACACTACAACTTACTACCACTTAAATGTTTGCCGACTTGATCTCAATGTTATATTTTCCCAACCATTCTTGGCGCGAAAACTAAAGATAACGTGTTCACAGTCGTTTTCAAAGAAAGCTTTTCATCTCTGTATTTGAAGTTACCAACAATTGTGGCATAAGTCATTTCCAGAATGCCTCAAAAGAAATTTAAAATTCGGTAATAAAGTCAATAAAGTTTGATTACTGAATAATTGTGTCCATACTTTTTTAATAAACAGCAGCTTTGATTCAAATGACTTTCTTAAATATAACAACAGTTGAAGTTTAATCAAGACGTTTGTGTTGCGTCACTGTATTACGTCACGAAACAAAAAAAAAACAAAACAAAAACTAAACATTGCCGACACGTTTCATACATACAATACATTGGTCGTGTCTCAAATCTGTGATCCATTCCAATCCTGAGTGAAGGCAGATCAACGTTGAAAAGAGCAACCCTAAGCAACTGCTCCATAGCAATAGAATACGTCCAAATACCATTAACAGTTTAGGGTTTAAAATAGAAACAGTTCTTCATCGTTAGGTCACCCAAGAAGAAGCGCTGTGTCTTAATTAGTAAGTTTTATGTAAAGAGGTTTGAAATGTAATGGATAAATGTAACAAGGACTGACCCAAATATGGACAAGCACAAAAATACCTTCAGAGGTAAATACCCATGAACACAGAAAGACGAAAATTAAGAATTTTAGAGAGAAATATAAACCAAAGAGAGAGAGAAAGAGTGAACGTAAAGCGTTTTCATGCTAACTCCGATCTTCACATACTAAATTTATTCTACCAAGCAACATTTTCCGTGGTCTGCTTGCTCAGTGCCATAGCCAAGGGAAGTATAAGGAACTGATTCTCCTAAACGTTTACGAAAATGCATTAAAGTTATTTATGCTTGTTATCTGTGAGTTTTGGGCGTACATAGACTATTTATTGGCCTTTGCCCCTAACATACCTGATTAGCTACGAGCTTTAGTGCTTGCTCAAGGAAAGGTACGGGCTAATCTTCAAGTCATTGGTATTGAATAGAATTTCAATATCCTCAATTGATTCGTTAAGGAATTCATTTTTCTTTCATAATAAATAAACTTTCAAGATATTAGACGGATTTTAAGGCTTTCTTGACCCGAGGCACTTATGTAAGTTAATGAAATCTCAGTCATAGTGGCCTTATAGAGTGCTTTCTCTATAATTCCCCAAACATTTCCGGATCAACGTTCTTAAAAGCTTTCCAGGTCATAAAATAAACAAGTCAACTTACAAATAATCCTAAAATAAACAGAACAGCGTCATACTTAGATTTCGTGTTTACAGCCTTGTGTAGTTTGATTTGTGCGAAACTACAATATTTGAATGTCTGGTTACCTTTTGTCACGTATCGTGGTTGAACTGAATCTAGAGCGAATATCTGCATCAGTAAAAACGGAAAACTAGGTCAAGAGATAATAAAACATTGAATGGTCAAAGCTGTCATAGGAACATCAAGTTCATCAACAATCCGCGCTTGTGGCCCCGCCATTTAGCTTGGAGCAAGGTGCTAATAATCGATTGGCATCTTCTTCACCTGGTCTTATCTGTATATGGCCGGCTATCCGTGGTGTCTCTATTGCGTCTTTTCTACTCTAATAACTTAATAGTTGCGCTTCAGCCGGTTCAAAACACACGATCGGGGACTGTATCTTTCTGTTTAAATTCTTTAATTACCTTCAATCTACGAGCAAGCTAACAAAACTTAACTTCACAGACGACAGACCAACAGATAGTGACAAAACGTCACAGTCTCACATTTGGCGTCGTCCGGAAGCTCCGCCCATATATTTTCTTGTTTTTGACATGATGTAAATGATTAACGAAACCTAAGCCTCAAAGTTCAAACCAGAGAGTTCAACGACTAGAGTTACAGACTCGTGTGTACTTACAAGAAAACAAATAACTACTTACAATTTTCGACAGTTCTCAAAGAATTTGACACAATCGTGAAAAATCGTTTTTCCACAGAAGTGACGAGCACAAAATAGCCTTACATACTCAACATTTTACTAATGCAGGGACGGCGGAGCCGGGGGGGGGGGGGCTGCAGGGGCTGTAGCCCCCCACTTTTTTCCAAATGTAATGTTGAAACAACTACGCTTTAAAACACTTGTTGTGCAATTTCCCAGAGAAGCATACAAAATGTTGTATTTTTATCTCAAGCCCCCCACTCGTAATTCCGCTCCGCTGTCCCTGTAATGTTAAGCCAGTGTTAAACTATATAGCAAATAGTTTGACACTAGCTTAACATTAGTTAAGGGTGCATTCACCAGTAAATTCAATGCACTTCGGCTGTTTTCATGAAGCAAACACCTCTGCTCGACTTGCTACCAAACTGGTCGGGGGGATTTGCGAAAAGTTACAGTATAGATAAATTGGTCAAGATTTGCGAAATATAGCTTTTTTACTCGAAGGTTCACAAAAGCATAATTCTTACGTAGTTTATATGAAGACTTATCTTTGAAATTTCCGTATCCATGCACTATTACGAACCTTCCTTTACTGCTAAAAAATTTTCTCTGAGCTTTGCGAATGAACCTGATAAATGCCTTAGACAAAAATTAGTTTCTGGTTCGCAAAAATAGCCCGCAGGAAAAACTCGTGGTTGAAAGTACAATAGAAAAGTAAACAGGAATAGGCCGACAATGTGGATAGCTTTCCAAAATTTACATTTGAATGTGGCACGCAAGCTCTTTTTGTCGATCTTCTGTGAGGACGTCAGATGATCGTATCTCAGAATTCTAATGACTGGACATTTTGATTTACCGTTCAGTGTCAGAGCAACAAAAAAAAAATGCTGTGCAGCTTGGTGGTAGGACTTTCTGTTTACGATCAAATTTTGGCTCTTGCCAACATCCTTGAAAGTCGCACACCAACCCCCTACTCAGGGCCGCCGAGAGGTTTTGTGAGGCCCGGGACAAAACATCGATTTGGGGCCCTTGATGACGTCATATATGTAATAAGCCCCCGTCCTTGGGGCCCCCGTCCCCCTTTTGGGGCTCCAACGCTCTGAAACGCTGTTTCCCTGCATTTTGAGGGCAGTAACTATTGCTCTAACCCAACTGCCGTCCGTTATGTCACTGTCTTTAATCTTCGTTATGTCAAAAACGTAAAGCTCAAACATTTTAGGGGGCCCCTATCAATTAGGGGGCCCAGGGTAAGTTGCCCCCTCTGCCCCCCTCTCGGCGGCCCTTCCCCCACTCACCAGGAAAATGGTAAGAGATAAAGTGAAAACCGATTTTTATTCAAACAAGAAAATTCCAATGGAAGTAATTTTCGTTCTTCTTGGAAACGTTTGCAACAATACTATAGAATTAACTATCACTGATTGACCAATTACAAGTCGTCGAATGTAGACTATTCACATGACTGCAGGAATATTTTTTCTGTAAACTATCATATTTACATGCGCTGTTTTGAACATGAAACAAAGACGGGAAATTTCGTTCTCTACCAACAATCTTCAGATGTGAGACGAGTTGCCAACACTAATGTTTAGTAATACAGCACACCAAAAATTGGTTGCGTTAATAATCCCGTGTTTTAATACGGTCTTTTTTGTTGGCGTTATTTTTTTTGCTGTCGGAAAAAATTGGTTGAAAAAACAATAGCTTGCGTCATCCTCCGTAAAAAAAAGGATTGCGATTCCCCTACTCTGGAATCTAATTTGTAATTTGAAAACCTCAGTAAGATCTGCTCCTTTGAGTTACAATACGAATTCAATAAAGTCGAGGAAGAGGGGAAAGATTAAACGGGTAGACATAGTAACGAGGATGTTTTGAATAGAGTAGGAAAGGAAAGAATGTTGATTCAAGCCTTTATGAAAAGGAAAAGGAATTGGATTGGGTACAGTCTCAGACATGAGGGTCTTCTACGGAACGTGATAGTAGGGGAGGAAAGAAGGCAAAAAGCCTAAGGGAAGAAAAAAAAGATCCTGTTTAGATAACATCAAGAACGGGAGAACATACTAACAAATGAAGGCCATAGGACAAAACAAGGAAGCCTGGAGATATGTGATGTTGACCAGCTTATAAAGGCAGAACACATAATGATGATGATGATGACGACGAATTGAAAACTGGAGGCAAAGAAGTGAAAAAAAATTCTTGCCAACGTCCATGGATTTAACATATATAGGAGGATTAACTCTGACGACCATTTCATGTTATGTCACATACGAATGCATAGTTTGAGATAAAAATATGAGTAAGCTTTGTTAAATTTATGCCTTTTCATCATTGGATACAGTTCTTGAATATTCAGTAACCATGCATTTCATTTCTTCTAGGTTTATGAGTTATCAAAGAGTTTAGGCTGACTGTCGGCCGCAGCCAAGGGAATTCTCATCCTATGTCCCCCATTGATTTAGAACAAATAGTTATAATTATGTTGGCTGAATGCCTACTTTCCAGATCAAGGTCAGATTATCCAAGAACGTCGAGTGGCCAGATGTCTCAAAGATACTGAAGTGTTTCTTGTTTATTGCCGAACGTTTGTTTTGCTTTCATGCCATTTGAGAAACTCTTCAAATAATGAGAAATGGCGCTTGCAGCTCTTGTTCGAGATCCCATACTGTCCTTTCACATTCTCAAGTACAGAGGATGAATAAAATAAGGCGAAGACTACTGAGAGCTGTGCACTGAAGAAAAGAATCGAACGAGAAAGGAAAACAGAATGGAAAAGAACATAAAGATAACAAGACAAGAATAAGAGATTTTCCATTTGGTGCATCATCCACAAACCTAAGTCATACAACGGCCTGGTGAATATGTCAAAACCAGGCCATTACACAAAAGAAATGAAACTATCACCCAAGGCGAAACGTCTTGGGACATGGCAATGACACAATCCGAAGATTATCAACCAGTCAAGGGGTTTGGCCAATGAAATGGCTTTAGGTAAGACTGGGTGTGTGTTACCCACGCATGCCCACCCCTCCAACTTTTTGCCCTTGCTCAGACCTTACAGTTAACTTGTTCTTTGGAGATAAAATTCCGCCAGCGAACGCTGACTTTAAAAACGGGGGATTAAGATTGGAACTGAATGTACAAGCATTTCATTTTGGTATTTCTAAGGAAATGGCTTACATATTCCAAGAACGAATCCAAGCGAATTGCTCGACCGCTGCTCTATAGTGCTAAAGTGATACATATTCTTAAGTCGATTTACAGAAAAAATTGTGTACGTGACGTGTACCGATCAATTCCTCTTTCCTGATTGAACTTGCCTTCGTTGGCGTGCATTTGCCAACAACCAGATTCATCGCTAAAACTTTTTCATTAACCGAACAAGAACATGCGCGAGAAAAACCTGTCTAATAATAAACACAGGACTAATGACCTTGTACTGATCTCTTCCTTCCGGAATTTTTAAATCGTTTTATTCACACGAATCAATAAAATTTGGTGAGAATGTGGGATAAACTTTACATGCGAAGAACGCCATATTCATGCAACACAAAAGAGTCAAGAAAAGGAACATTTGCTGAGGTGCTAGTAACAATAATAATCAGAGTTGCTAAACTTTTTGATACGTTGATACGTGAACACCAGAAAGAAGCAGCCACCCCATTGTCTTAAGCCTATCAAAACTGAGAAAAATAGACAGCATCTCAAGAGTGACTAATTGACAACTCAGGTCTGGAAAGATGCCTCTAGGCGCCTGTCGTGGCTAGAAGCCGCCCAGGCTGATATCCCAAATCGCTTACATGAATTAAGCGTCTTTTAAAAATTCCAAGGCCAATGTAAAGAAAAATAAACTTTTTAACTCACTTCTGTGTAAACTGCTTACGAAAAAATCCGGATTACTCTTATCAGAGATAAGCTGCCTTGCTGTATTGTGCATAATTTCAATATTTCACACACTTGAGCTAAGATAAACACTCCAGCCATCGTTACCGCCATACGGTTGTCTTAATAACAGCACTATATTTATAGGTACACTAACTATGTATGTCACTGCGAGGACGCAAATTCCTTTCAAGCATGTTTTTACACGTCAATCTGCCCTGCACGACTGAAAAAATATGTCTGAGTTAATGTGTAAGAATGTGGTTAAATCATCAACCTTGCTGTGCATTTCCTTGTTTTAGGTCTTTGAGATTCTCACAGTGTTTTCATCCTCTTTCCTCTTCCTGTCATTGTATAACGATTTGCACAGGTTTTGGTATCTACAAAACCTCTTTTGATAAGCAAGTTGTAACTAGCTATAATTGCGCATTCCAAAATCAAACTAGCTTAGCTGCAAAATCCGCTTACAAACGAAAAGCGGGCGGCTAACACCATGGCGGCCGGGCAATTGTGAATGACAATATCAGTCTGGAATTCAAATAATAACCATGCCAAGCTTGGTAAAAAAATCCTATTATTCTATCCAGTCCACTGCGGAATGTAATCACTGCCTTTGTTCATTCTGACCGAGACCATCATGACTATTACTTGGCATTTACACCACCGTTTCTCAAGATACTCTTGCACTTGTGGTTTTATAGTCTGCTACGATCCCAGAAGGCTAGGGGTAATTATAGGGAAAGAAGTAACTTGGAAGTGTACTCGAGGTTGTCAAATCTCAATTCAAGAGTTCTGAGGTCAAACAATTTTGTAGATCTACTGATATAAGTGACACCACCCCTTTTGTGTCGACTTTTCAGACAAAACACTTGAACTGAAATCAGTACAATATTTTTTAAGTAAGTCTTATAAGACTTATAAGACTATCTTATTAAATAGATATGTTAAATCTGATGCGATAGTGAACAATCTCGAGACGTTTCAACCATGGTCACTCCAGTTTGGAGGATTTAATTTCTGAAAAGGCAAGGCTAGGGTGGTTAGGGTGGTCTTTCGAGGTGTGAAATTAAGGGAAAGGTTTGAAATCTATGTTTTCAGATGGATGATAGTTCACGATCAGACCTATATTTAACAGACAATAATTGTCATCTCGACTGAGCCAAACAGAGTTAACCCATCGACAAATACACATATCGTGCCGTGAGCTTATACAGATTTTAACTTCGCTCACCATTTTCGGCGTTGTTGTTCGAAGGTCATTGTGACTCCGCCCTTGTTGCTTATTGCCCGTCTTGAAGTTACAGGTTGTTCACGATGTGGTGCGCTGAGTCGTAGCAGAGCATCCAAGAGCCTCTAGAAAGACGCAGACGAAACTCAAGGGTAAACATTGCTTGCCTTTCTGGCTTCCTCGGTACTTCAAGCTGAATGTTTATAGTGTCTTCCCGTTTATCAGGAGGTACGGATTGAACACATGTTATATATAACCCTCCTTCATCAACCTGGTTCTCACAGAACTTAATTTAGTGCCTCAAACGAACCATCAGACTGTTACAGGTCAAACAACTCTCACTCAATTGCTCACCATCTGAGTCCTTTTAGCTTGTCTTGGTAGTCCTTGTAGTCCTTACTGAATGTCGTACCAGTCATCGGAGGGTCACATATTTTACATAACACTCGTCATTTTAGTTCTCGAACTTTTAAGGCATGCGAATGCAAGCCTTTCATCACGGAGCTTTAAGATTAAACATAAGAAAACATTTTCTTACCTCATCATTTCCTGTAGATTCTTGGTTAAGCTATGTCTATACAGCTCCTTGAGAAGAAGAAAACTCAGATTTAATCCAGAAAGTGTATAATGAATTGGTCGTAAAAATTGTCCTAATGGACACATCAAAAAGAATTACGAGTAGTAGATACTGTTACTAAATATAGTGTTCCATTGGTTGGCATGACGGGAACAATGATGTTTCAAATCGCTGATGATTCCACAATAAAAAATGGAACAGACCATTGCATTAAACAAGGTGCCTTCAAAATTCTAACAGGAATTTGCAAACAAGGGTTGGCAAATTCCAAATTGTGTGTAAACTCGTGTTTTCATACTTCAAACTTTCATCAACAAAAGGTTTTTTATTTAAAACCAATGGTTTGCTACTATTCGTGTCCATGACGTGTTTTTTTTGCATTCTTGTCCGGTTCTGTCAAAAACATTTCCCCTACATATGAATTATTGCGAGTATCTACGATAAACCAAATTGGTGTACGAACGATCAACGATGGTCCTTAGGCAACGTCATTTTGTTGATTTGACATAAAAATCACGTGAAGTGTACGCAAGGTTTGATTAGCTTAAAATTTGTAGAAAAGATTACTTGTCTGACAAACATTCCCACATCAAATTCAAGTTTGCGAACTCGAAAAGTTGTTGAAAAAGTGTAGATGAATACGTGAATAAGACCAATTCTATTTCTTACCAACACGTTTGCCAATACGGTTGGGCTCACCGATCAGTGTTTGCAAACTTTTGTTTGTGGTATGAAGACACTTTTGCCTCTGACACATATAGCATATAGCCGTATCTGTATTACATCACACATGAAGTAAGCTCCACACTACAAAATCTGTTAATATTCTGCGGCGTTTTTACTATTACACTGCTAAAAATAAATTGATTAAAAAAAGGTTCCTTCTTCCCCCAATTTTTATTCCTTAACTATTTTTGATCCGAATCGTACTTCTGTGATTTTACTCTGTTTAATGCTAGACTATTTTACAAGTCAAAGGCAGACGATTCTGACCGAAAAGAGTTATCATGGTAATTCCCTTGGGTAATATTTAACTGGGAATTGGTAATTTAACAGGGACATAGGCAAGATTTTACAACACCATGCTAAAGTATAATGAGTATAACCAATTTGTTGGACATTATTGCTCTAATAGATCTACATGTAAGACAAAAAAGTGAACTTCGTAAGGCGAGAAAGTAATAGAGTAGTGTAGTACGTGCGAAGAATTAACAGTGATCTCAACAGTTGAAACAACTTAGCAGGCACGTAGCTAGGATGTAAAATTTGGGGGGGCAGCGCTATTGTTTAGGGGGCAGTTGTCGACGTAAGCTGAAAACCCAGACTACTCAGCGACTACTTCATGTTGTCAAATGTAGTAGACTTGGTATAACGTTACAAAAATAGGTCAGAATGGTCAGCGAAAAAATATTTTCCATAAGATATTTTAAAAATCTATCGGATTTTGGCATATTTAAACTATATTTGAAACCATTCAGAATTTTCTTTGGGGGGGCGAGGACAAATTTTGGGGGGGCGATTGCACCCCCGCGCACCCCCGTAGCTACGTGCATGAACAACTACAAGTGCAAATAGATAAATATACCTATACCATCTACATATAATGTCTTGACAGTTATTTTGCACCTGTGGAGGGGTGGGAATGCACTAGTCCGGGTGATTTTGTCCAAAACAACTAAAATACAACTGGCTGCGTCCCTGTTAAATATGGCTTATGCGTCTGTGATCTTGTAGAGTTGTCATCGTGTCACAAGCACCATTCAATTAAATGCAAACTCTAAACATTTGGATGTTTGCTTCAGTAAATTGCTTAAAAACTTGGTAAATAAAGAAAACTGAGTAATTTCAACAACATACATCAAATCTTCAAAGTTCCTCACAAGAAAGAATTTCTTTAAATCCACTGTCTTCATGGCAAAAAGTCTGTCTGCACGAACGGCCCCAATAGTTTGCAGCAGCCCCCTGTTATTCTGGAACAAAATTATGAATGTAGATGAATATCGTACACAAATTATGCATGGGAACTTGGTGATATCTCGGACTATATGTGGACGTTTGTTAAGCTGATACATCAGATAAAGGATTAATGAGGCACAGACGAGGAACGAAACTAGAAACTTATGATGATCAGTGAGACGTTCTGAACATCGAGCTACCGAGACACAGATGGCGAGCTAAGGCGCAGCTTCGACATAAGTGCTGTCTATGTGGTAGGCACCATATGAATCATCTGTCATTTCAAATAATTATTTTAATATCGTTGTAGCTGCACAGGTAGATGTAATATGTTGAATCTTCACCTTACCTCGATACCTGAGCCTTGCTAGCTCAATGGCCAGAGCGTCTAACCGGTCATTAGAAGGTGGTGAGATCCAACGTTATACATTAATGTAATACGCGACTTTACGTGAGTGTTATATGCAAGTGGTATGAATGCTACACGTGAATGTTATACATAAATGTTGTGCATCAGCATGAGAGAACTTGGTTTCATTATAGAGAATATCAATTACTACGAAAACATTACTCAAGCCTTCATGTCGTTAACCAGTGTCGCATCTGTGTAAAGGCGCCCCCCTTAACTTTAAACCAGATTTTTCTGTTGTCTTTATCCTATGGTTTATGTTACTAAATTAAGCAATGTATAGACTGTATAACCACGCAAAATGTAACCAGAAAATTACACATTCCCACCCTCCCTATAATAACGTGGCTTTCGGTATCTTTATTTGGGAACCAGGACAAAGACAGAACGTTCATTGGCACCCCTTTTTCAAAAATCTCTGAATTCGCCCCTAGTTAATTGATGGTTAAGTATTCTTTTTCGTGGACATCGTCATGACTGGGAGGTGATTAAATCTCATATATCAAAAAAAATACTAAAATGGATAAACTTTTATAGTGAAGAGCAGAATGTTTTCTCTGGCTCTTTTAAGAACGACGCATTTCACTTGTCCTTCATCAAGTCAGACGAGACAGTCTGAAACGCCGTTTTTGCAAATCTTGGAGACAACATTCTGCCATTTTGAGTGGGATTCCCTGAAGTAATCTTCTAATCAGAGGGCTTTGGACTTTTATTCCACTACAGCTACGACGTATATACGAGGTTTCCGCGTAAGACATCTTGGCACTCGAATTAATTGTAACCGACGCTTCCCAACTTTCGATTTGGATTCACGTGCACAGGGAAAGATGGCTGTAAAAAGGTCAAATCTTTTCTCCCCAAAGCAAAATATCTAAAGCAAAAGAAAATTTCAAGGTTCTCCTTCATGATTATGTTTGAAATGTTTCAAAGTAAAAATTCCGAAAACAAGGCAACAGTTTCTTGTCTAAAACCAATCCTGACGTCTGGATCGGGATATTTTCCTAAAAACTTTTAAAATTTTTGTCCAGCAGTTGAACAGTATTGACATTGTTGAACAACGTTACACCCACTTGGTTCTTCTACAACATTCTTCGACAAGTTGTCAACCCTAAATTGGTCCGACATTTTTGTTGGAATAATGTTGGCGAAATGTTTAATGAAAACAAAGTCCATCCAACATCTCTTCCAACAAAATAACTCGACCAAAACGGGAAGAAAAACGATACAAAACTTTCCGGTAATAAGAAGGGGCATCAAGCAGTGATCTTACAACAGAATTTCTCTTCCAGAACATAAGAATCGAATAATTTGTGGTTACTCGAGACTTTCTTCACGCCGTCCTGGTTCCACAAAAGACTTAAAGAAGAGTATTTTCAATTTCCAAAATGACGCCGTACTTAAAGAAACGTAGGGCTTTGGAGTGTATTTTACGAAAAACGTTTATGGACCATTAACTTAAGTTGCTTGGAAGTGTGTAGCTGCTCATCATACGTGGTGTGCCACACGGCCAGGTCTGGGTTGAGGTTTACTTAAACTCCCTAATTTTGATGGAGGCTCCTCTCTGGGATTGACCTACGTGACCTGAGGACGCAGATATTGACTCATACCGGGTAATTTAGCATCATTTAATTCTAATAATTTGAGACTACTTAGTTTCTATTGGCACAACGCTCAAGGTAACAAAATTAGTTAAAAGCTGATGCACTATGTTTGGTCATATGACCAAGATTCAAAATACACACTGAAATTCTTGTCCGACCTGAGTCGGCAGATGTCAAAAATACACCAATCTTTATATAACCAGTGAACAAACGAAAAGCTTCGTCTAAAGTAGAGAGCGGCGGAATACGTTTGGATTAAGAGGGCCTCCATTCCTAGAGTAGCTAAATATTTAGAGGGAATCTAGCGAATGTGTACTCCTCTGAGGAATTTCCGAATCTTAGATTGTTGTGTGAAAGCCTCTACTTGTTTGCTTTATTCGTGAATTTTCAATGCTATTTCGTTTAACTCTCGTAAAATATAGTCTTCATCTATCTATCCATCTATCCATATATATCTACCTAACTACGTACCTACCTACATACCTACCTACTCGCTATCTGTCTATCTGTCCATCTTCTTCAGAAATTATTTTTTCGCGTATTATTCGACTGAGTGAAAATTTACGGCTCAAACTACCAGACGATTGAGAATGGCTCGGAAACTATTGGAGAATACTTCATTGCTGATGGGTAATAAAAAAGTATAAAACAGTTTTCCATTTTGATATCATGTGATACAAACACGCGATATGTTGACACTTGAGAAAAGCTCACCTTCTGAAGTTCCCAGTGATTTACGGGATCGACTGAGAACAAATAGAAAGCGTCGTGTAACTTACATCAGACAGGGGTTTAAAAATCCCTGGCAAACAACTGAGGACGAAGCGATAGTTGTTATAATGTTTACTGTCATTTTGCGTAGTTTTTCATTGTTTTTCCACTTCAATAAAAAAACAGCCAAAGTCCATGTTAAGGATAAGACGTGGGAAACAAAATAAGCGCCCTCCTTCGAATAAGTGCTCCTTTAGGGTCAAAAAATTGAATAAGCGCATCTAGCGCAGATTCAAGCATTTACAGTACACGTAGTTTGTGCTTTATTTGCTTTATGAAACTAAGAACCTTTGAATCACAACGCACATCGAGCACGGATGACGACCAGACAAACTTAATGACGCACATAAAAACCCGAGGATGATTGGACTTGTGAATACTTAGAATAGATTGTAATGGTTTAGATTTTAGCGCATACGGTATTTCCTGAGAAGTGACATGTGAAGACCACTCGCGAGCAAGCTTATCCTTTGATTTCCAATCTCAAATATTTCATTCGAACATTATCTGCGTGACTTATTACATAAGATCTGTTTCAGGTTCAGATTTAATGTCACATTTTCGAAACGTGCAAAAAGTGTTGGATGCTTTAAGTTGCCTACGTTGGGTTAAGTCCCACCGAAAAACGCCCACAAATCAATATTTACATTAAACTCTCTGGTCACTGCACTTCGCTGGATTACAAGGTCGATTACTCGATGTATGAAAAGTTAAACGGTAATCATGATGGTTGTCAGGACGTACGAAGCTTTGTCAGGCGTCGACACTTCAAACTGCGTCTTTTTATTCCGGCCTCCTTAATGATTTTGAATGATTGCAATGACAACCAAGCCGTTTGTCCAATATTATAGACGATTAACACGGACTAACAATCATTTCGACTTTTTATGGTTATAATGTACCACTTTGTGATTAAAAAGGCCATTGTTCAATGCTTATCTGATCATTATCAAGACGCTGGCGACCTCTAGAATATTAACAAAGTTGATTAATCATTGAACGACAAATGAACTAGAGCCTTACAAGCCGCTTATGACGATTAATCAAAGATATTTATGGATTCAACAATTGCAAGGGCAAGATCCATTAGTGTGGAATTTTGAGAAGATCACACAGGAAGATCAAGCCGAGGAAGAAAAACGCTTTCTCGGTTCAAGAAATATGGGTGACAAATTGGCAGCTGAGAAGTTAAGTCTGGGAAGAAACATACGTTCGATGTATTCATGAATATGTCGCCGCGTCATTTATCAGTTATGGTTGTTTTTGCCCAGGCCGTATCTCCTGTTTTTGGTGCAAAAAAGTTGAAGATATTTTTCTGACAGAAGCGTTAATCGTTCGTTGTTGACCAGCAGACATTCCCACTTAGAGATCGATTAAGTAAATTAAATTGTGGTTAAGACGCTTGCCATGTTTGTGAAGTGTTCACACCGCCCACATTTTAAGCCCTTCCAGAGACAACTGTCATGGATTTAAAAAATTCCATTTCATGTCAACGGCCTGAATGTGCCAAACGTTAGGGTGCATCCGGCCAGCATAATGCTTGATAAACAAACGAAGAACGCAAAGTTTAGTTAGGTCCAACGAGATCAAAGTTTTCAATAAACTTTCGATTTGGCTTAAAGTCTACAGACACTCACGTCCTCGTAGACTGCGTTGCTAAAAAAAAAGAGAAAAGCATACCTTTCGTTTACTTAATGGGATTTTTCATTCAGCAACTTCGCCAGGATTAACACTTCTTGCATTCACACACATCCGATATTTCACACTCAAATGTCTGGAGAGCATGGCGCTTGGCGTTTCACATAACACACGAGTCCTTTTGTCCTGTCACGGATGTATGCACTCAGAATTTAAGAGGGTCAGAAAAGGGAGAAATATTATTGAAATCCATAATGATTTTAAAAAAGCCAGGGTGGCGTAAGCCTATAGTCATCTTATCCCGTCACTTTTACCATTACTGGTAAGGATTTTTTTTCTCATTTTGTTTAAATGTGTCACTGGCGACTTCCGAGTGACCACAGTGCAGAGTTGACATGTTTGGTTGTTGAAATGCTTATCTTCAGTTGGCGAAGTGTCGAGCTGACACACGCCTTTTGTTCCAGGCCTTCTTTAAATAATTACATTGTCTACTTAGCGCTGATTGCAAAGTGAACAGCTTTTCGCCTACAAGCCGTCCTCCATTTCAGTCGTGCGCTCTTACAGACTGGTCGTGTGAAATGGAGAGTCCAAATCGAACGTCGTTCTCAGTTCGAGATATCCTTAATATGCCAGATCCCAACGAGAGAGAACCTACAAGGGAGAAAGACGGAACGAAAGAAGCTGCGGATACGACTGACTTTAGAAGACTTTCCACCGACAATTTATGTAGACCACCAAGTTGTGAAGCAAAGGAGGCAAGCTCAAGAGGTAAAAGTTATTTACAGCAATCGTTATTCTGTATCTATAAGAAACCCAATGCTTCGACTTACTAGATGCAGCGATATAAATATAAAAAGAATAAATGAGGCTTGTTTGTGGTTGAGACAAACAGATAAGCGTTTAACCGATAGGAAAAATAAAAACAAAAACCGCGTCGGCCAGTTTAAAGGTCACAAGCTATAATTGATTCTGGAGCACCTCCTCCATGTCGAATGTATTGGTCATGGAATCATGGCGATGTGATTGAATAATTGTGCTGTATTTCATTGTATGCGACACGAAAATTTGTTTAAGGTGGGTTATCATAAGTAATTGAAATGAATTGAGCACAACACATTGTGTGTGGCTGGCTTGTAGCGAGCACGATGAGGTGTCATGAACCGTCCCAATTAGCGGAAAGAATGACTCCTCGATGGAGAACCGTTGTGAAACGAATTGGTTTATCTGGGTACATTCTCCCCTCCATGTGGCCCTTTCTTAACTAGAGGAAACTAAGTATATTTTATCTCGTTTTAATAGAAAAACAAACTAGACCTTTGCCTTTTGCGGACGTTCAGTCTCAGGACAACTCGAAGGGAAAACAAAAGAAAAGGAAGCGTCGAGTGCTTTTCACGAAAGCTCAAACGTTCGAGTTAGAACGTCGTTTCCGCCAACAACGCTACCTCTCAGCTCCGGAACGAGAGCATCTTGCAAGGATGATATGTCTTACCCCCACTCAGGTAAAAATCTGGTTTCAAAACCATCGATACAAACAAAAAAGGCACATCAGCGAACACGGCGAAGACGGGTTTGACGCCCTGCATATGGCTCAAACTGTCCCAATTCCAATGTTGGTTAGAGACGGTTTGGTCTACCACAATCCTGTAGGTAACTACACGTCATATTTTCCTCCTCATGCCGATTTTTGTAATGTCTATTCACATCTTCCGTCTCCACCTTACTTCGCGAGGTCTTATCATTCCTGGTGAGCCGTTAGACATGAAAGACGATCGAAGAACGATCGAAGAACGACTACCGGGAAAGCTGGCTTAACCTAAAAGAATACTCTCGAGGCTTCAGATTCATGTTTTGAAGATGAACTTCGACAAACAGGTTCATAATATTACTGCCAAAAAAGCCAACGTGGAGACTAACAGCAGGGACCGGCCAGCAATCAACGATACCTGTTTTTTTTTTAAGAAGTCCTCGAGAAAGCAGAACGTATCTGGGCATCTGAAGATGCAGAAAAGAGTGCTCAACTATGGAGCGTTACAACTGTTTTTGTAACTTTACGTACAAACTGTCTGAATGCTAAAGGAAATTCTTGATTGTAAGGACATAACGTATCGACATTGTATATAATATATTAATAAGGTATTTATTTCGGCGAATGTACAGTTTGATCGATTGTATTAAAAATGGTTATCATTGTGATTGTTACGACTGTCTGCGGAGTTTGTGCGAAACTCAATGACCGTGAATACGTGATACATGCAATTGTTGGTGTGCACCCGTTATGTCCTCTAAATCATGTATTAGTAGCTTTCGGCCGACATTTGTCTTCCAAGAACCATTCTTGATATTCCGCTTGGCAAGGCATAACTCGCACACAATGTGTCGAGATCCTTTCAAATTGTTGACTGGACTTTGTAGACCAGTGTTAATGTAACTTTAGCGTCTAGGTCTTACATAATGACAGCTGAGATCCTGTGAGTCTAAGGCTTAGAACTTGTCCTTACAAATTACAGGCCTGTCGGACAAGGAGTGATGCAAGCAGTGCTTTTGATCTGTTTATCTTTAGCTGAAGATCGGATGTAACCTGAGGTTTGTTAAAACAAAGTTCTTCGTTCGACATTTACTGATTTGGTTCAGAGAATCACTACCCCAACATTTGATTTTATGCAACTTTGTCTAACTCGTCCACAAGAGATGGTCATGTGCTCAGACGTGAACTTTATGAAATAGGACAAAGGCCAGACAATGCAAAACGTTGCCAAGAAAATTTTAGATACAGGTTGTACTCGACGTCCCAAATCCTGTATGTATTAACAATTTGAACAAAAGTTATACTGACGACAACGACAAGAACAATTTGCTATTTGGTCAACTGTCGAAGACAGAAGTCATTTTGGAACCATTTTCGCTATAGGTTCTATAACCAGCCCGGCTATCTCAACATAAGGATCATAAGCTCCTGAACACGCTACTGAATGTCATCCGAAAGAGTTAACTTATACGAAACACAATACATGAATCCAGTCGTGTCCGATACAGTTCCATGTAACGTCTGTCGCAAAGCTTGATAATGTTTTGCCTTTCCTACAGCCTCAACGATTTACGGTTTGATGTCGCTGTGGCTAGGTTTGTTAACTGGTAAAATATTGCCAAGAGAAATGCACTTAACTATAAGTGCTTTTCTAAAATGAGTTCAGGCAATACAATAGCCAAAAGTGTGGTAGAGGAAAGCCTTAGGTCAAAACGTAATATCTGGCAATTGCAATAGAGATTATAAATAAAAATCCTTTCTGGAGGTTTCCCATATACTCACACAATTTCCCTAGCGTGGGTGTATAGCACACGTTCGAGGTATTTAGGAGAAATTCTGGCAATAAGAAATGACATCGAGAGTTCGTACAACGAACCAACGAGACATATTCAACGACCACTTCAAAACTGTTGAACAAGAATTGAGTGACTGATGTTTTCGTTTGGATTGAAGCCAAAAGAGCTAGAGCTAGAACTGTAAGCAAACGCAAGGATATTTGAACGTGATCGACGATAATTTGTTAAACAGGCAAAAATATTAAATCATGTTAGAGTAATTGGATTCTTGCTGATCGCCAACCTTTTAAGATTCTTTAAATTTCCATGGAATTGACCTTCGGGCTATCGAGAATGTAATACTCTTTTATGCTCCAATATGACATATACATTAGACGAAGCGCAGTCCTTGTAAGGGGTAACGCAAACCTTCCGACCGCGAAGTTATTTTGTTCAAATCAACAAATGTCTTTGTTCACGTCTATCCTCAGGGTGACTGACATCCGAGTTTCTATTAGTGTGTTTGCCGGATAAAAGTTAAAATTAATTACTCAAGAGACCTATGGCTGAATGTGATGCATTTATGCATTGACAAAAAACAGAACTTGAATTCCAGAATAGTAAAATGAGTCCATCTTTCTTCTGTCATTTCGACGTAATGCTCTTGTCATGCAGACCTCAGCAATGGACCAGTGAACCGAAGAACGTGAGTTTGAGGAACAATCAAATCAATGCTGTAATGGTAATTTGATTCGGAATGTCGTATAAACAAACATAAAACGAAAGGAAAAAAAGAAAAAGAAAACAACTTTTCCTTAAATCCTCAGTTCAGTGGATCGGCTTTCATTGCAAAGGTCGATTTCCACTTAGTGCAAAATATTGCGCGGGCGAAAGCTGCATTGTTAAAATTGACTAGATTTCTGCTTGGTTCCATTCGAGAGCTCCTAAGACAAAAAGGAAAAGTCGCGCAAGCGACATTTTGCACCAAGTGGAAATCCACCTTAAGCTACCATGCGAGTTGGGTTGGCGAAGCTTGCATAAGGGGGCATCTTTTGGAACAACTCTTAAATTTAACATTTAATTGTGTGATCGATAAACCTCCACTACTTTTACTCGCACGATAGGATCAAGATAGTTCTACTCGCTTCGATTTGTTTTGTTTTTCACCTTACTTGATGGAGCCGGGAGAAACGTTACGAAAATTAAAGGCATCAAAGTTCCAAAAGTTGCCTTTCTTTCGCCCTGACAAAATATAATCCCTCATTAAAGGTGAGTTTTCGGCTAAGTTAACCAAAATATTCCAGGCTTAACTAGTAAATGGCTTATCATTTAATAACAGATTGTTTCCTCGCCCATTCTAGGTAAACTTCACTTCAAGCATTTCACAAGTTGTTATTATTATGTATTAGCAAACGTATTATCAATTGATTGTGCAACATATTCAAAAAACTAAATCCGTGAAAAAAATAGTTCCAAAACAGCTGCCTTTTCAGACTAGTTGGGCCAACAGATTAAATTCCTTGGGAAAATAATAATAAATCTAAGAACCTCTATTTATAGCTCGGTATCCGCTTCAACCTTATGGCAATATTCAAGGAACGTTGGTCTTTCTAAAAGAGACTCAATGACGCCAGGTACACAACGGAGTGTAAAGAGTGAGCCAGAGCTGCTGGGTTGATCTCTAAAGTAGTTTATAAGCATTGTTGCCATTAAGGATTTGCTCAAGCGGAGTCTTCATTTTCCTGTAGAGTGCTTTTGAAGATCATGTTTGTCTTCTTGGCATGTTTTCACAAAACTAGTGGATTATACCCCCAAAGAGTGCCTTCTGAATTAGCATTAGTCTGTCTTCTTAGAATGTATTTATTTAAGGGAATTACTTGAGTTCAGTAACGTATCAAATGGCGATGCCAGAAGTGCTTCATGCATCGGTAAGGATTCTAGTTTAGATAGTGATCAGGAGTTTCATTGGATCAATTTGATTCAATGACACAAATGAGAAAGGATCGATTTTAAAGGACACTCTTTTAAGAATAAACGCCAGATTGAAAACTTCCTTTGTCATACTTCATTGTAAGCCTGCTTGGAGCGTCGAAATGCTCTTTGTAGTATACCGTTGACTGAGAACAGAAATGGAACTCTTTTCAATCTCTCAATCAACTCTGGTTTAAGAAACATTGGTTATAATTGAATGTATGTTATGCCACAGGTTCTGTTGGACGGTATCTGCTGACTGTGTGATTTGTTTGGTTCAATCGGAAAAACTAAAGAAAAAAACTTGTTGGTTCAAGTCACAACACAGAATAAGCCCATTAAATAAAATCAGAGGATAACTAAACCCTCCTCCCCGCCCCCCAGGGGCTAAATTAGGATTTTAGCGGACTAGGACTAAAAATTCCACTCCAGGTTTTCAGCTGAGCTAAGCTCCTCGTTACCTTTAATGGGAAAGTACGGTGTACAAAAACACATGTTAACTCAAAGTGTTTTTCGACGCCATTAGCCGTTGTTAATGCAAGCCGCGCCAGATTTACGGGAAGCATAGGGTTGGGTTTCTCTCCAGGGAAACTTTTCCAGTCAGCATTCTTGTCTCATCGTTTACGTACGAGGAAAGCGGAGTGATGCCACCTTTAATAAGTATAGCACTCAGAGACAGATGCCATGACCAATAAGTATACAAGCTACGCACGATTCGCCAGTGAGTCAAATTTGCTTGCTCAGTTGAATTTCCAAAATTTAAAAGCATTTTAAGGCATCGATCATCGTTCAAAGACACTTCCACGCCAAAGTATTGATTTCATTACTCGGTTCAGTTTACCTTTCTCGTTAAATTTCGTAGTATGTCTAACCAGCAACCCAGTTCACTGGGCTGTTGAAAGATCTGAGCTTGCCACCCCATACAGTTTTCTGAGGTAAGGCCCTGACTTCAATTCATAGGACATGCACGTCAACAAGACTCTAAGCGAAAAACAAGTTTAGAAGAATGCCTGTCGAGACAGGTTAACACATTGAGAACCGAGGTCAACTTCAAATCTGATGGTCACAGTAGAATAAACTCGACTAATTCTGACTATCCCACATGAATGGTGTGTTTATGTGTGTGTGTCTGTGTATGTAATTTTGCCTGCTGCTTAAACACGATTCAGCTGATGAGTTGCTAAAAAATGTCAATCAATCTTCAAATACCAAATATTCCTTTGTTTATGAGCTTAGAGGAGCTTAGGTTTATTCTCGAAGGGTTTAAAACTTGAAAACAAGTTTTTAATGTGCTATGTTCAAAGTTTAACTTCTTAAATTAATCTGTGTTCCGCTTTGCTGAGTGTGGTTTTCAGCTGACAATTATGTTCACCACGATACCATCCCACACACGTCGCAGGAATAGCACATTAAGAGGGCCACAATGACAGAGACTTGACGCATCACATCCCGAGAAAATTTACTTGTTCCTCTCATTTTCAGAAGTTCTTTGTTTGCATAAAAGGGATAGAGCCGTGAAACAAACGTTGAGTGATACGTGTCCGACTGTGGTTTACAATAAATGTTATGATACTCTAGCAGTGCGGATGCTATTAATGAAGTCGATGGAGTTGTTGTTGAACATTATTTAGATAAAGGCTTAGCGTCAACTACCACCCCCAAAAATTCCAAATATTTATCATGATTATCCTTGAAGCCAAAAGAAAACGCTTTAGGTTACACGAGGATGATTCTTGAATAGAGTCGAAACATTTTACGTCCTATTTGAAAACTTTACTTCAAATTTGTCGGTCATGTATGATAAACTATGTATATATATACTGTTTGTGTAAAATCAATATGTTGGGGTAAAGCGTTGAAATGAATACTCTTTTGCCTTCTTTGAATGTACGTTGCTGTATATTCATTTCTTTCGGATGCGCATCTAGTTGGCGAAAAATGTAAATGAACACGTATCCATACACTGTTGGTCCAAGGGTTGGATGAGTTCTGATGTTAGGTTCAATATCTGTTGGGAATGTCTGACAGTGTGCTCTAAGGGTAAATACCTCAACGGCCAGTAGCCATCATTATACAAGTGCCAAAAACGATAACCTGAATGTTGGTCCAAGCCATACTTACTATTTTCTAAAGGTTCGTTTACTCACTGTGATTGATCGAGCGGTTTTATGTCGCAGATGCAAGGTAAAAATTGCTAATTTGTTTAACGACGCAGGTATTTGCTTTAAATATTTGATCACTTGTGAATAGGTATAAGGGAAAATAATATTTAATTCAACAGCGATCTCATTTGGCAATCATACGTTATTAGCTTAACATTACTAGCCAGTCAAAAACTGTGGGGAGTGCACACATGCTCTGCCCAATCCAAAATAGTCTGGAGCCAAGGTCTTCGCCCTCGTTTCCGACGCCAGTGACTTGTGATTTGGTGGTCGTTCCACCCAGTGCCGTACCAAGGGGGAGGCCTACTGGGGCGCTTGTCTCGGGCGTAAAATTTTATGGGGCAGCATTTTCAGTAACAAAGATTCGATTTTTTTAAATCTTTTTTTTCTAGATTCAAAAATATTTTGCAAAAATTTGATGAAAAATAAATAATTCAATGTCTCGATTTCTCATCATTAATTGATGACTTTGGAGATTTCAAAGCTCACGAAGCGCCTGTTCTAAGTTTTCATATACATTTCGAGTAATGAAAACAAAAAGGACAAAAAAACACTTGTTTCTACAGAAATACCTTGTTTTGTAGTATACCATTAGTATCGGTGTGCAATTATTATAATAGAAGGAGTTTGGGCTGCGTTAGAGAAGACCGAGGGAGCGCCTTGAACAGAATTTGCCCCGGGCGAATTCCCACCTAGGTACGGCTCTCGTTCCACCTTATTGCCAAGTTGTTTGAGTATCTTTGTCTGAATAGACAATACAGTGATGATGTAGCAATGTCGTTCTCATCCCTGATTTGTTGAGTAGTTGATAACGTTGTTCATTGGATGCCACTGACTGCTGCACAGCATTGTTCGTAGCGCCAGTTCAACATTGTTCGCGCCTATTAACAGCCGTGAACAAGTTCTACGTGTGGGTGAAAACCGTAAGACGATCCATAATTTCAACTGGAAGGGAGGTGAATTTGGTTGCTAGATTAGGTGAATTTGGTCAATAAGGGCGCATGCCAGTGGCAATACCAGACCCACCCCCTATCCGGAGGCTGAACAAGTGACAAATGAACTTTTGAGGACGAAGTTCTCATTTGGAAAAAAATGTCAAATTTTTGGGCAATAAATGAAATTTCTTGGATAATGGATTACTAAATTTCCATAGTTCCAAGAAAATATGATATGAAGTAAAAATTTTCTTCTTTTTACTTCCGAAATTCGTCTTGAATCTGAAACAAGCGTCGGAGAAAATACACTTCCAAAACTTCTATTGCGATGTGGGGGGCAAAAGAAATGGTCAGAGATTGGGGGGAAATGAGAGGGAATCAACTTTCAGCAATCAACTTTCAACAACTTGTTATCAACGTCGAACAAACAAGTTAATAATAATAAACATGGTTCAACTATCACTCTAAGTTCGAACGGCCATGAACAACCATTGTCGTTTCGTTAATGTTGAATATATATCGTCGAATCAATCATAAATAATATTGTCTAAACAACAATGAAGGAAATCCTCGGTTCGTCGTTGTTGTTTATCCACGATATGTTAACAATGTTGTGAACTCATTGTTCAGTAGATACTGCTTGGACAAGTTATGAGATCCTTGCGTACGTAGGCTGACTCAAATAGTGAGAGAAGGTTAAAGGTGTGTACAGTAAGCTGAAGTCTTGATGCGTCTTTTACCATGTGACATGGTCCAAGCCACCTGGGATGGTTATGTGAAGAATGCTCAACGGAAAAATTTTTACCTGGATCAGATTATCTTAATTCAGGTTCTGTTGCAGTTTGGCGACGTCTTTTGAAAGTGTGAATATTTAGCATGCAACAAGATAATCCATTATCATGTGATTGTCTCTCGATATAACCCCGAGGAATGGCGTCAAATTGTCGCGAAAAGTCTCCCACTCGTAAACGAATGAAAACACACACAGTGTTCCCACTAGCTGAAGCAGATCGGAACTTCCAAGGCAGCGATACAGGTTCTGGTTTCTTAAACGTCAATACTGTTCTCTTGCGAAGGAATTGGGGCTCAGTTTGAGTTGCAAAGAACTATACAGTTGAAGTGTTTCGGAACATATAAACGTACTGGATTAATTCATGTTTCGCAGCGAGTAAGACTCTGGATTAAAGAGTGCTTAGTATTCATTTTAAAGTTTGGGTTATTTAAAATCAATTCGCATGAAAAAAGATCAAATTGCGAAGTTAGGATATACATGTATATCGAAAACAGTGCACGACGTTTGTATAAATGTACAGGTATGTGTCGAGGCTAGTCTATTGTGATCGGATTTCGAAATTAGCTTAATTGTTCCTGTATTGAATAAACGCCAATTTTTGGGCTTAGTTTCGCAATTTTTCGTCGGATTATCCCGAACGTTTCTTCGTTGAGCCCGAAAAGACGATTATAAAACGGATTATCGGCTTAATCTCCTTTTTTTTTGGCAGGTCGTCCTTTTGGAGGCCTATTGGAATGCTTGATCCCGACCAAGCCACCTCTAATTTCTCAGCAGTACTGACGCCGACAGCTACCAATTAACTTCATCGATTAATCCGGACAGAGCAATTCTGGCGTTAAAATACGTTTAATCCTTCTGGTTCCTTCTCATCGCTTAGTTATACTCCGCACTCAACGTAAAAGCAGAGCGTTAAAAGAGGAAATTTGTGGATTAAAGTCTGACAAAAACAGGAATTCACGACTTGCTCTGATTATCAGGGAACAAGTGAGGACATAGTACCAATCACACAAGTGAGCGAATGATGTTGCTTCAGGAACTCGATAAATAAAGAGTGAAGTCCGTAAAGTTTGGAAAATTGTTCCTTTTAGTTTGAAACGGTTTTGCTATGCTATTGTTAGTGGTATGAACGTCTCATTAATAAGGACCTCGCGTGGTATCTTATACCTTATTGTTACTAATTTTCGCGTTTTTTGCGGTGATAGAAAAACCGCGAAATTAAGGCCCCTCGAAAAAAGGTTGTCGCGAAAATTAACGGCGCGAAATTTAACTTCCTGTTATAAAACCCTGTCAGCGTTCTAATTGTTATTGGAAAGTATACCAATAATGAGTGAATTTAAAATCTGTGGTGCCGATCCTCAGTCCACCAGTTTGCTTTTCTGCGTCTCAGTGTTTAGAAAATTTTCGCGAAATTGAGTTCCTTTTGACATGATTTTTCTGCCAAACCGTGAAATTTAAGTCTCGCGAAATGCGCTTCTCTCAATTTCGCGAAATTAAGTAACAGCAAAAATTAGTGACAATAAGGTAATTTGCATTGTGTTTCAAGTAAATCTAGATTAAACTCTGGCTCACATGACAGAACAAGCACAATCAGAGAACGAAAATAGTGGATAAGACAATGCAAGTATTAATCAGGGGCAAGACAAGCATAGTGCTTCTGCATTAGTACAAGGAATAACTACAACACTAATAAAAGCACAAACACAAGCAAAAGGATAACCATTCAAACATAAAGATGTGCATTAAATCAGGCATAAATATCACCATAGGAAGACGCGTAACACTCGTGCAAGTGTTACGAAGACGCGTGCAAGCTCGCGCATGCACCTGCATTGTAAGCATTCTTCGTTTAGATCCACTGGCAACTTAAGTATTGCTCAAATGCTTAAGCCTTGGTGATAGACCATTTCGAGGTTGAGAGTCCGTTTTTCTTTTTTCAGTTCCCGTTCTTAAGTCACTCCGATTTACACAAAGGGTTAAGCTTCTTATCTCGTTTTTTCTGTGATATCAAACGTTCAGATGTCATGTTGCTATTATGCGTATGCTTGTTTGGGCTTGTTTCATCGGAGGGGTAAGAAATCATGTTACTCCCGTCAGCATGGTTGCATAATCACATCTGACTGGGACCTGAGATTCAGCTTATCGTCAGGGTGTTTTGTTGTGTTACCACCGTTTGCACACAAGATACGGCTTGCTAAATTTGAGTGCTTGTTTTGCCTTAGGGCAGTAGTATAACCCAAGCATTTGTAGTTATGTGCTTTATGGGGTCTTAGTGGAGAGCTTTAGATTTGACTACAACTACGACTACGACTCTGCGTCGCGAGAAGTCTGCCTCTAAGAATTCGTAGTCGTCGTCACTTTCTCTGCTTTTAGTTTGTAAACAAAGGCGACGAGTACGAAGCTAACGCCATCGTTGTTAGTCTTCTTGCGAAATGTTGAATGATTCATCGTTGTTCGATGCTCATTTTTTGGGAACTTCCGTTTCAGAACAAAACAACCGATAACCCAAGAAGACATAACTTATTTTATATTTTTACGGCAAACTGCGGTAAATAGTTACCTTACCGCGATAAACTTCGTTGTGAGAACTGCTAACATTTCCTCAAAACTCTTACTCAATAAGGCGACGGTCACGACTTTTCCACCGTAAAGTTTGATTACGTCAGCAGATGGCGTGTATTGCCGCGAAAAACGACTAAACTCGTCGTCCTACTGGTAGTCAAATCTAAAGCTCTCCAATGAATTTTCGGGGGACCAAAACATCGAACAAATTACGAGGAAAAGTCTTACGCACTTCAATTAGTCATCTTGCTTTCTTGGAATTGTAGAAGTCTAAGTTGACAGTGCTATAAAGATTGCATAACCTTGTTGTTGGGGTGTCCTTTGAGGTGGTTCAGGTGCTTTTTGAGGGGCCGAGCGCCTGACAGTTACGTCACTGCCTTAAGGAGAGCACAAGATTGAGCTGCTCTATCTGGTGCTGACATAATGACGATTCAAATTAGAAATCTAAGTTATGTATGCGCTTGTGCAAGGCTTAGTCACAGTTCCGAACATACGGAGCCCGTCGGAGGTTTAATATCAAAGAGAGAAGCCTAACGTCCGTAAAAAATGAATTTCATTCTTGTTTTCAAGTGTTCATCTCTGGGCACTTATAGAGTTATAGAAAGTTTAAAATGCCTTTGCAAGTTGTACAATAAATGCTTTAATTGCCGTAATTACAATCACAGTACGATGTTTTTATTAGTATCAATTTTCCGCTTTTCCAACGGTGATAACTAAGGGTCAACACTTCTTTATGGAGGGCGATTTTCCCCATCAAAAACAATCCGAATCTTAACGCTTTCCTGACGGTAATTCACCATCAGAAAAAGGTTACGATTGAGAACGGTTCTGTCCATGCCATGGCGTAATCCCGATTCACATCAAAGATTCAGCTTGTTCATCGTCCAATTCCAGCGTGGGTGGTTTGGATGTGCAAGCGAATTCCATACATTACTTGTTCTTTACAATGAAACATTTTTTTCGGAAGATGAGATAATTCTGCTCGGACGAAAGCCCATTTCACTTGAATCTGTTTCGCTATTCCGCCATTTTGAATCGTTATCCCCCCATGAACATGCGAAACAGCTAACTACCACTCCTTACTTTGGTTTTTCATCTACCCTGAGGACATCCAGAATACTCTTCGGTCTATTCCTAAACCGGAATAGGCCGCAAGAGAACGTTTAAACCATTCATTTCTCGCACACTCAATCCAGAAATCTCTTAATAACTCATCCTCAGTTCAACCACAGGGCGTTGCCCACAAGATGTTGCCGACCGAGCCGGCTACTAGGTTGGTGGCTAGTACATGACTAATCTCTACGAGTTTGTGGAAACCAGGCTTCATACATTCGATCTCAATTCAATTGATTCCGGACAAAAAGAACACTTTGTAATACGTCACCGAAAGCATTTACGCGTGCTTACGAGGACTGGGACGTAGAAATATTATCGATTATTAAAACGCCGCCCAACATGCAAGGCTTACCTCAAAGAGTATAGAGTTTAAAGGCATGGAAAAAAAAAACCCAAAACATTACTCGATACAGCCACAGTTTACTGCAACGACAGTTACGAGTGTTATTCTTTAAAAGTGCGAAAACATAGCCTGTCTGGTCAAATGCTGTAACCATTAGTTAGCTCATGCTACCGGTTATTTGTAATACTGGATGATCGAGTTTGGCGTTTGTTGACGAACAACAAACCAACCAGCATGCATTAGTAATCTTCGCAGTCCACCTCAGGTCAGGTAGCTCGATTACTAATGGCGACTCATTAATACATTCGAGTGACACTGAAAGGTTACGGGTTCGATTCAACGCAGCTAGCAAACACCAAGCACGCACATTCACTACCCAGATTACAGTTGAACTGTTGATCCAGTACTGACGTTTATGTGCTACAAGCGATTGTTATACAGTTCAAAGAACTAACCATGTATTCCTTACCGGAACGTCGAGGTCGAAGAACATACTGCAAGATGCCCATTTGTCCAGAGATCTATGAAAAACGTTCGACATCCATCATTTCAAACAGTACAGTTTCAATCAAGAAATTCGTCGCTCGAGAGAGGAAAACGTTCTTTTTTACGCCACTTTCAGCCAATTATCTTCAATACAGACAGACCCGTTTGAAAAACGTCCACATTGACCCTCGCACGTGATATTGTAGGTCATGCAAGTATGAACAAGAAGTGCCTCTTGAGGTTTGGTCCCTTGAGGGGAATATAGTTGCTTGTGAAAATAAAAAAATTATTTCTATCTGATTGTTCATTAATTAAAGGTCTGGAATTAGCAGTAGAGTTGTGTAATGCCAAAACAAAAATAAACAACTCGTATTAACCATGCATGAATTTATTCTTTTGTTCTTTCTTTTTGTTTTCCTTAGTTCTTGCATTAGTTCTATTGTGGTAATTTGAGGTTGTACAGGGTGTATCAAAAAAACCGCAAACTCTTTTGAAATCAGATATATATGAAAGTTGCATAATTTAGCACCAATTGATCTCAAGGGTGCGTAAACACAATTCATGCTTGGGGATGTCGAAATTCGTACTGTGTGGTTATTCTAATAACAAGGAAAATTAAAACGTATTTTCAAATCCCAGAAGCATAATTAGTTGCACAGGCATTGAAATGCTATTTGCAGTATCTACTTATGCAAATTATAGTGTTTGCAGTTTTTTTGATACACCCTGTAGAATGACTGTGTACAGAAAAGGGTTAAAGCGAGCTCCTTTACGACAATTACGAAGTCGGAAAACGGAGGTGACGTGAAAATGACAAGTAAGGTCAGCAGTACTGATTGTCGAGATTTAAAAACTGGTTAAAATTGAAAAACAAAGCAACACTCAGTAGTACTTGGTCACAAAATAAGCAAGGAACCATTATCTCAGTGTCGGTACCCTCTAATGACGTTGTGTTCTCATATTTATGGCAAGTCCTTCTCCCTTGATAACGTCGGCTTTGACTCACACATCTTCTCGAGAGGTCAGCCACTTCTAGCAAAACAGGTGACTTCTAGTAAAACCTCGTCAAATGAAGACGTTTTTTTAATTCTTGACTTGCACAAGACGTCGTGGCGGCCATGTTGGTGGAACCTTCACAAAAGAATCACATTAGCTTCTATTGTATGTGGCACCAACATGGCCGCCATATCATTGTCTTTTGAATCCTAAGGGATTGATTGCAAGTCATCAATATCACAAAAACCCGACTCGCCATGTTGTAAGACATAAGAATCTACCCAAAATGAAGGACTGTTTATGCCTTCATATCACCATAAATGCTTTAAGCCGCTACGAAACCCTTTCGGACCATTTTACATGTTTACATTACACTGTAGTAACCTAACATATTTTAATCCCTACGAAAACTGTAATTGAGCAAGCACAGAGATTTGACGCTAAATATTTTGAACATTGAACAAAGCCGCGAGACGATAAAGCACAACAGTTCCTATACTTCGCAATTCGCTTTCTTCTACGAAAGTGTACATTGTTTGCAACATTGTCTTTCTTACCTTTTAGTTCTTGCCACAGTGATTCACGATGTAATTCTTCATTATATTTTCTTAGTGCTGATATTTGAAAGCTTTTACCATACCAAAAACTAAAGCTGCCGTTTAAAAGCGAATTCACCGAGACATGTTGTGGCGGGAAAACCATCAGCCAATCATGACGTTGCACGACTTCTTTTACGAGTGAAAAAACTCGCATCGGCAATAAGGACAGGAGATGATGAAAAATCTTAAATAGAGTGTTACCAACCTGAGCAGCTGATAGCTTGAGGACCCTGTTAGTTGCTCGCAATAGCTGGGTCTGCCCCTTTCAGGGAGAAGCCTTAATAGCGTTTTGATTTTTTCGCATTGACATGTACATTTTGAACAATTAAAAGTGCGCATTACATTGCAGCAGAATAACGGTGAAATATTCCCGGATTTCATACCACGCGGAGAACTGGCACCAATGGATATTCTCTAGAATTTAAAAGAACGGCATCTGGACTTAATGTGCATAATAAGGGTCTGTATTTCTAATGCGTATTAATCAAGTCAGCCTTCCACGTTATACAATTACTACAATGGTTTGGACTTGTTTTCTCTTTTTCTTTTCTCAAACATTACCGTGCTGTATCATCCCGAAAATATTATCAATTCTTTTACACATTATTCGCGAAGAACAGTGACGTTAAAACGTAATTTTTGCGCGACTTAGTTTCCAAGTTAGTCTTTTCAGCCGAACTGTGGTTAAATTACAGCCACTTTCAGGAAATTCTAGCGAGCGTATAGCTGGATATTGTGCAAAAGTTTGCATGAAACCAGTACTTCTTGGAAAGCACCAGTGGCATAACTGGGACATTTCCGGTGGGGGACTTGAGGGGCCCCCCAGCAAATTTGGGGGGGCAACATCAAGTGCAAATTTTAGGGAGTGCGTATTATTTCATCTTGCACACACTGCAATTGCGGAAATGTCCAACTTTATAGAAGTTGATGGTTATATTTCTCCACAAGGTGGGGTCCCCCAGTAAATTTCTGGGGGACCGGGACCCCCCGGTAGTTACGCTAATGGTCAAAGCACATAAAGCCTGCTTCTCATATAAACACAAAGATCGTGCGATAGTCGCACGATACAAAGTTTTAGTCTTGCGATCATTGTACGATTATGAGAACACAACAGTCAATGTTATCGTGACAGTCGTGGAACGTGAGTCGTGGAAGTAGGTTCGGAGTCTACTTTCAAGATCGGTTCTCATACAATCATAACGATCGTGTGACTATTGCACGATATTTACAAAAGAGATGTTTTGAACACTCAGCGAGTAATTGTTAAATACTGGCCGAATCCGACAGTTGCCATGACCGATCGAAAAGACATGGGCCAATCATTTTTCACTCAGATATTTTGATTTTTCTGTAGCAATAAGAAATCGTACTTCGACAGTTTAAATTAGCTGCACGCCGCTAGACCTTATTTCACAATACAATACAAACTACGAAATACTCTGGGTGCAAAAATAGATCTTTATATTAATCCTGTACAATCATTTCTTTAAAAACGAACTCTGTCCATGTTCTGAATGATTCACCTTCATGAAAGCCTTCATATAACACTTAAAAGATGGAGCCTTTTGGGGCAATAAATAAACTTTCTTCACTGAACACGAGGTGCTTATTAATAAATTTCTTCCATAAATAACTCGTAAAAATCCTTTGTACACTGGTGTGTCTGTTCAGCCACAGTGAGACGACGACAGGTCTAGTGATGACTGCCTAAGAAGACATGAATCGACACGATTAAGTGTAAAGTTCGAACTGAGAATAGTTACAGCTGTTAAGTTTCCACATTTGATTTTAATTACAGCACAATCTTACCTGTCACACATTTGATTCTCCTTTTTCAGCAAGAAGTAAAGGTCTGATATTTGTCATTTCGTGCTAAAAAAGATTTTTTGGTCAAATATCAATACATCACAGGAAATAAAAACGGTCGAATGGAATCAAGTCTGTTGCGCTTTTCCATGCTCTCTATCAAACATTATTGTCCCCACAAAAAGAATGACCGAACACCTTGGCAGATTTGAGCTACACCGCGCACCAAGAGGATGGCCTAACTGTAGAAAGCTGTAAAAGAGGATTACATGCCCAAAATTCCGGTGGCAACAGCCTCCACCACCATCAAAGGCGTGGCTAGCAGATTAGAGGCCTCGATATCCTGGGATGGTTGGTCAAACCTTCGAAGCAATTTCTTACCACTGACTCAGAGTAACAGAGAAGACCTCACTCGACCACGATTAAAGAGTTGTCTTCCGACAAAATCTGCCTAACTTCTAATTTGTTTAAAAGACATCGACGTACAAAATCCGTTGCCAATCGACAGCTTGAGGAAATATAAGAGAAAACAGTTTTAATTTGCTGGTTGAGAACATTTTTCTTTTAGTGAAATCCAAAACCTTAGAACCCTTCTAACTGGTTACTTGAGAACGCGCAACAACCAATCAGAAGTGAAGTTACACTAGATCTACGAGGTAAACAGCGCTCTTCTCTACTGCGTGACTTTCCAAATTACCTGATTTTTCCTTCTTCGCGCATTAAATGAAGCCAACCGAGAAGTGTTAAGACGGACCGCGGGAATGGGGAAAGGAGCCCGTGGTGATATCATCTGTAAAAGAATAACACTGAAATTATACAAAGAAGTAAAAAAAAAAATTGAAATTTCAATGACGGTACGGTGCAAACTGAACTATCTCCTTGAATGATAGACGAACGTTCGTAAAGCTCTATCCTCAGAAAACTATAAATTAAGTCATTAAAATATCGTGGCTACCGCTTAGGTCGCACATATGTCGAACTAACATCTTAGCTCGAATGCTAAAAAATAACTCAAGTTAAATACCTTCATCCACCTCATGTCCAAACAATCACTGATTTCTGGCCGACGCCTTTAAAGCAAGAAAATTACGATCAGATAAGGACCGTGAAATGATACTAAACTCTAAGCTTGCAGAAATTAAAACAGTAATTTTGACAAACGATATTGCCCGAAATATACCTCCGAATATAGCTGTAAATTTAGGGGTTTAATAAGTGGAAGAACTTCAGCCCGACTAACCGAATAATTTAAATGCGAGTACATAAATAATTACCGTTTATACTTAAAAACGATTCAGATTGTTCTGCAAAAAAGCCGAAGCTCGTTTGATCTTACATACTGTATTATTCTTATTGAGTAATTTATTTTAGTTTTGAAAGTGTCATTACTTAGTGCGAGATGCTATGTTAACTTATGACAATCTACATTTTTATTACGATTACAATTACTATTACCATTACCATTACCTTTACCATTACCATTACCATTACCATTACCTTTACCATTACTATTATCATTATCATTACTATTATCATTACCATTACTATTATCATTACAATTACTATTATCATCATAATTACTATTACCATTACCATTACTATTATCATTATAATTACTATTATCATTACCATTACTATTACCATTATAATTACTATTACCATTACCATTACCATTACTATTATCATTACAATTACTATTATCATTACCATTACTATTATCATTACCATTACTATTATAATTACTATTACCATTACCATTACCATTACTATTACCATTACCATTACTATTATCATTACCATTACTATTATCATTACCATTACTATTATCATTACCATTACTATTATCATTACCATTACTATTATCATTACCATTACTATTATCATTACCATTACTATTATCATTACCATTACTATTATCATTACCATTACTATTATCATTATAATTACTATTATCATTACCATTACTATTATCATTATAATTACTATTACCATTACCATTATCATTAAAATTACTATTATCATTACCATTACTATTATCATTACCATTACTATTATCATCATAATTACTATTACCATTACCATTACTATTATCATTATAATTACTATTATCATTACCATTACTATTACCATTATAATTACTATTACCATTACCATTACTATTATCATTACAATTACTATTATCATTACCATTACTATTATCATTACCATTACTATTATAATTACTATTACCATTACCATTACCATTACCATTACCATTACTATTACCATTACCATTACTATTATCATTACCATTACTATTATCATTACCATTACTATTATCATTACCATTACTATTATCATTACCATTACTATTATCATTACCATTACTATTATCATTATAATTACTATTATCATTACCATTACTATTATCATTATAATTACTATTACCATTACCATTATCATTAAAATTACTATTATCATTACCATTACTATTATCATCATAATTACTATTACCATTACCATTACTATTACCATTACCATTACTATTACAGTTACTGTTACTACCACTCTTACTAATACTGTTCCCATTAATGAATTGCCCAGTATTGTTGTTAACGTGAAAATGACCACAACATGGAAATCGCAATAATCACGACTTCAGCAAAGTATGCCTTGGACTTACCACTGCTCTCGGACGAGCAACCTTTTGATAAAGAACTTCGCTTCGTCCGATATGCCTGACATGTCCACATTATCGAGATCGTAATGGTCTTTGGCGATGTTATCACACATGGTCTGCAAGTGTTCATCGTAGAAAGGTGAGATGCCAGTCAGCCTGAAGAGGACGATGAACATCTTATTTAACACCTAACCATAAACTACTACGGGTTAGACATGAAAATGCAACAATGTTTTGTAACTTGGTTCTGTTTCTTTGAATTTGGTCAGGCAGCCATGTATTCTTGTACGCTCAAATCGGAGTAGCGTTGGATCAAGCAGAAATATTTATAGAGCCTTGTGGTAAGGGTGTTGGGTGGGGAACTGACCCTTCTTACTCATATGACAAAGGTGATCATTTTAGGAGTTCCATAAAAATCCGTGAAAATATGTTTTCTGATTTGATTTTTCAAAGCGTTTTTTGGACCAGCCATAACTCGTGGTTCAACAATGTAGTGCACGGATATACAATGAGGTGACACGATTAAGTCTGAACACTTTTTCGGCAGGTTGTCTTTCCTCAAGGAGTAAACTCGCCCCGCGTTTGTCTGAGTAAAAAAAAAATGATTTTGCCGAAAAAGAGTTGATTGAGATAGGTTATATAGATTTGATTGAGTTGATTGAGATAAGTTAAAGACGTGAATTAAATGAAATTAAGGCGAGACTTACATAACGTGAACGATTACGCCAACACTCCTAAGAACAAAACACAAAAACAAAAGAAACGAACGTCTCAGCTAATGCATTAAAATCACATGGTTGTGAGGCTCGAGAACGAGAAACGAAATCACAAAATAAAACTGATGTCCTTACCACACGTCAGTTTCCACACTGACTGGAAGGCCGCGGATAATCTCTGGAGCTGGAAGAAATAACAAAATGCAAATTACATTCACAAATTTGGAAATAAGGTGACCATCACTGAAACATGGTTGGCTAGCTTACGTACTACGTTGCCAATGGAGTAAAACAAAGTATGAGCACTGCCTACGTCATCAAACGTGCATGGTGTGCATTAGGGTCGAGACAAAGCTTGGAGTCATCGGTAGCTTCATTGGGTTGATCAGCCTTCTAGGATCACTACTACCTAACGACCCACGTCAATACTAAATGTTAAGGTAAATGTTGTCTTCATTTCGGATGTTTTCAGTAAAACATGAACCCGTTTTCTTGATACCTCGGTCACTTCGAACTCAGTGCAACTAGATCTCAGCAAAACGATCGAGAACGCCAGATCGGTGCATGATCATAGAGAAAATGGAGGAGGTAATAACGTTAAGTGTGTATACTCGTACAAAAGGTATAAGATAAGTCAAGGATTACCAGATAAACGCTCGAATAGAAAGACGAAGAAAAAAACAGTTCCAGCCGTACAATCTGAACATATCAAAAACCAAATATCACGGATAACGTCGTTTTTGTCTGCTTACCAGAGAATTCTGGGTTTCCGAGAAGGTCTGGGATAATGTTTTCCTTAGACATTGTAAAGGCGTCTCCAAAGTCGACAAGTTTTACTTTAGGTATAGGTCCACTATCAAGCAACAAGTTTTCGGGCTGAAAGAAAAATTTGGTCGTTTCTTAAAGTTAACGGGTGAATTAAGAAAACACACGGACACGCAGACCCAGGGATTTCCAAAAGAAGTGGAAGGAGGACGAAAATAAGAAAAAAGAATGGAGAGGGGAAAGGCTGAAAGAGAAAAATGTCGAGAGTTAAGATGTGAAGAGAATTAAAGGAAAAGGTGAAGGTAGACGAAGGCGAGCTGAAAGACATGAAAGAAACTTTTTAAGAGACGAAAGAAACTAAGAAACGTTGAAGGTAATTGACAGACGTGGCAGGAAACGGGGGGATATTAAAGGAGACGAGGGGACGTCGAGAGAGATGTGAAAGAACAGAAGTGAAGTTGACAGATTCAAAGGGAAAGGGAAGAGAGTAGGGTCATGGGAGGACAAAGGTCGAAGGAAACACACGAAGAAAAGCAAGAAAAACAACGAAAAAGTGATGACGAGAAAGCGGAAAATGGAAAAAATGAACAATCGGGAAATACAAATTGATAGCAAGAAAAACAAAGACAATGAATAGATATACAAATGGAACACACAACAAACGACGAGACTAATGAAAAGCAGAAAGCGGATGAGGTAGAGGGGGATTAAGGGAGCGGGGACAAGGAAGGAAATCAACACAATCCAAATGATGACAGGATTCGAAATAACGGAAAAGACATTAACGATGCAGGGGAAATAAAAGAAAAAAGAACGGTCAGGCTCACCTTCAAATCTAAATGCGCCACCCGACAATCATGGAGATGTTGAACAGCCTCGAGAATTTGCTTCACAAACCCCACGGCTTCTTTCTCGGTCCATGGGTCTGCCACCACAATGGAGTCGAACAGCCTTCCATTTGGTAAGAGTTCCAGGACCAGGATCCAATTTTTGTCGTTCTCGAACGAGTCCACAATTACATTCAAGTTAGGATGTTTCAAACGACGTAGAATGGAAACCTCTCTTTCGACGTGTTGCTGCGAACACATCCTCTTCTTGATAAATTTTGCAGCGTATTCCTTGCCGGTTGTTTTGTCCACGCATTTTTTGACGACCGAGTATCGCCCTCTAAAAGAAGACAACATTTGGAGTTTTAAGCGACCGCGAAGAGTTTTTGAATAATTTCACGTTATTTTAAGAGGCTTTTTGACCCACGTATGCTGCGTAGCAGCATTTGTGAGTCATTACGATCACTCGCCCATTTCAACGGTGTAAACTTTTGCGAATGAATCAGGTTGCTTTGCGCGCTGTGTTAAAACCAGGCAGGGTACCAGATTACTCGGCCCGTTAGTCCGTTACACCAAGATTCAACAAATGGCATCGCTCACTGAGTTTCTACACGGAAGGTGTGCAAATTTTTATCCACTGCCTTTTTTCACATCAGTGAGTCGCCCTCAAAGGTCCTTTGATTTATTTTAAATTTTAGATCAGTGAAATACCTCTGTACTATTTGTAATTTATCGTGAATAAATGTATAAACAAATAAATGATCAAATAAATACAGAGTGAAATTGTCTGGCGATAGTCAGAGTGAAATTGTCTGGCGATAGTCAGAGTAAAATTGTCTGGCGTCAGCTACAGGTAAAATGAATAAGTTACCAAATGGCGCATGCCCGTTAAATCGTTAACCAACCCCAACGTTTACTCAAATCCCAACATCACGACGCCAGACACACAAAAGAACGACACGTAACTAACTATCAACTACATTTTCGTTGACTTTCGCAAACGTAGTCGAAAAAGATAACAAACGTCAGCGCAGACTTACTAAAAGCTTGTGTGACAAGTTAAAGGAAATTGTACTTAGGTAGTTTGCGTCAGACTGACAAGCCCTCTAAACAATGAGTCCGAAGCCTGGTACTCATACAGCCGCAGACGGTTCGCTAACAAGTCTTACAGTCGGTCGACGATAGTTTTCTAGCTTAAGAAACATCTTGTTTGAGCATTTCTCGGTTGTCATAAGTAAAAACCCGAATTGGATACAACTTTAAGCCTAGTCCTCCTGTTATCGTAAGTGCCACGTGACTTGGGAGTAGTTTTGCCGATTTGTAATGCAAAAGAAGTTGCATAAACAAGTGACAAGCGCGAGTCTTCGTATATTGTGATTTGCAATGCGAATCGGCGTTAAAACGTCTTTCGTGTAACATGGCCTAAACGCACCCTGACCGATATGACTGTGCGAAAACCAGGCTTATAACATTGGACGTTTTCCGCAACAAGTTCCGTAATTTATTTCCTCACACAGAAAATTTCATTTCATGAATTCGTCAAACTATTCATGAAGTTTGTTGACAATTTATGGACTTCCTGTGAACGTCAATTTGATTAGTTTGTGATTTTTCAAGAAAAAAAAAATCAAAACCAGTCAACGCGAAGTTCCCACGGAGTCCATGAATTGTTCAACGAACTTCACGAATTGTTCAACAAATTCGTCGAGTAAACTTGTCAAATGTGTGGAGATGAATCGTAGAACATCTCGAGGAACACTCCCAGTGCCACGACACTAGTTATGTTAATGCAGTGTATATGCAAACTTAGCAAATTAAGTGTTGTTTCGTAACCAATTATGTCCTAAATTACATGATAACTACGTTTGCCACAAGCACTTCTCATTTTAAAACGAAAAAGAAAGTTGCCAGAGTTGAGAAGACCTCGTTTACGTCATAAAACCTAAGTTTACAATTGAAGCAATTTGACGCAGAACTTTTCAAAACTGCACCTTGACATGCTACGTTTCGCTTCTTGAAGTCCTCCCACCCACATTCGTAGGCGTGGGTTAATGTTTATATTAAGTATTTATCCGTACCTTCCTAACTCTGCATAAACATTGTGGTGTTCGTCAATATTTTGCTTCCACGTAACCGCGTCTTTGCCGCAATCTCTTGGGTGTTTCCCTAAAAAGATGCGAACACAATAAGATTATGGAAAGGAAGTTTTCAAAACTAATACCAGTGGTGGTCAGTAAATAATTGAAGAGGTAGGACGATCACTTTGAACAAAGAGCTTTAATTTAATACAATGTTTTATATTGACCGTTTAGATATTTTAACGATACTTTGTTTTAGACCAAAATAATGCCTTCAAAATCGTATTTGTTTTAAACTCCTTTCCGTTTACAACGTCTTTATAATTTAAGTTAGCGTTTACTTTCGATTCTTGATGCTTTAAACAACATTAACTCACACTTATATTTAGCTGTCAGTAAAAATGTAAAGTTATGACATTAATTTAAATGTTAACCACGGCTCGCCTGATGGGTAGCTGATCGCTGAAATACTTCTTGTTCAAAAAAGAAAGGTATCTGAAACCAATCACTTGCATTAAATAATCAAGTGAGGGATTTCATTACCGTGATTAACGAGTTTTACCAAACATGATTCAGCGATAAAAATGAAACGATGAAATTGCTTCGCCTGAATGGTTTATGTGTTGACGCAACCCACTGGTAAACACCATAACAAATTATAAATATTGTAAATTATTAACTCCTTCAACTATTTGTTTTGCAAATTTACGCGAGCTGGGAGACAATTATAGCCACTCTGGGCAATCAATCAATCATGTCAAATTGAAACGCCTTTTAAGTACAAATGAACAAATGATAAACTAAAGAATGATATACGGTTTAACACCTGTGTTCAATTTCAATGAATAAGGCAACAGCTGCATGCTATGTTTTTCATTTCATTGCGGCGAGATGATGTTGATTAAATATTTCAAATAGTTTGGCTACGTTTTGTCTACGCTTGACAAAGAGATTTCGAGAGAATTAATAATTCACCAGCAGACCATGAAAAGTCTACTTTCGTTATTCGGGGTACGGTTTCTTGGAGTTTTGAGCAAGCAAGGCGACCCGTGTTTCGAGTTTAAATAACCATTTTATTCTTTTTACTAGCTGTCTTTAAAGCAATGTTAACGTATTTACACAATTCTATTTCCCATATAAATATAGTTTATACACCTACGTATTACAGTACACTGCCGTTAATAATGTTCACAGTTAGTGTTATTTAATGTTTATCTGTTTAAAAAAGTTTCTGATTTTATTCTCCTTGTTCGTACTGGCATGATTTTAGAACTAATGGAGCAAAGTGATCCTTGTCCTCTTCCCTTCAAGTTACACTGAGTATTATAGGATAGTTTCACCTGAAAACGACAAGATAAATATAGTTAAACGGATGTCCACAGCTGTACAATGAAAGGCGCCACGGTAACTACCTCCTCCTGTGGTTCAAAACAAAGTTATCTATACAACTATGCAATAATAGTTGTGCGTCAGATACGGCAGTAGCCATGGAGTAAAGCAAACGGAATATTACAAGGACACCCTGCAATGTGTAGAAACCAACAGTAGTCTTGAGGATCCCTTAAATAAGGACATTACAAGGTTGGGTTGGTTAAGTCAAAGGTCTTACCAATTTACATCGAAGTGCCTTGGTAATTACCGTGTCTGAATATTTAGCTGACAAGTGCTCCATTACTATCAATAAGCCGTCAATCAATGTCTATGGATAATACACAACTAAACAGGTCCGGGTTTTAAGTGACGTATCAGAATCGTAAGTGAACTTCGTGTCGTTTGAATCGGAGCCGTACCACGGTCAAGTGAAGACGAAAGTCCACATGCATTCACGGACAAGACTTTGCACGAAAGTTGATTTCATCTCCGTTCACTATCACGGTTCTCAGAAACAGGACGAGAACTTTCGATAAAAATTATGACAAGAACTAGGAGGCACTCGCGCCTATTCATGCTCACTGAATTCCACCATGGTTTCCAATCAAACAAGCGAAACTGTGAGACATGACAGATCTTGGATTTATATATATTTTCTTTTTAATCAGTCACTTTAGAGCCGTGCGCTTCTTAGCAGGGGCACGCTATATCAAGTGTGAAAGGCTTGCCAGACAAAGGATTTTCATGTTGCCAATATTTTGTGGCTGTTCTATGAGTTAACGTCGCTTGGGTACATACTTAACGCCGGCTCTACATGAGGCTTGATATCAGGATTTGTTCAGAAAACTGTAGCCATCCCGGATGACGGCCTGATGGCCACAGTGACACAGACTACATCTGCGCTGATGTAAAAACCGATAACATCGTCTGTCTGTGGCATTAGAATTACATCGAGTTCAAATATGGTATGGTCAGACGTGTTATACCTATATCATCATGCCAACATATGTCATCATGGTTGGTTGCATAATCGCATTTATTCTCAAGGTGATACATCAAACTCTAAACAGACTAGAACGACACCTGCAAACTGTATTTTGAAGCCAACATGGAGGCTGACATGTAGGTCAATTTGCAGGTCATCCCAGTAGTCCCCTACGCGATAAAACACGTAATCTGTTGCGAAAAACCTCACCCAAATTTCAGATTTTTTGACAGTTTTCTTTTTTATCCTCAATAAGTAGAGGACAATATTGCTAGGACTGCACATTTGTGAGAATTAACTGTCCATGAAAAGTAAAGCTTCAATACAACTTTTTCGCACGCGTGTTTTTGACCCACATGGCTGCCCCCATGTCGACTTCATTCAATCGTGAAGCCTGGTACTACCAGATATAGTCCCAGTCTTTTCGGAGTTCATTGAGGTGATGTTACACACGACAATTTCGATCACAGTCTGCTGCCACAAGATTCCGTAAAAAATTGTTAAGTAATGGCATTTTGCACAAAACAACTGTGACGGCAATATTCGTTGCGTTAAAAATCGTCATTTGAAACGATCCTGTGTGTCACACAAAAAAGCCGCTGTAAAGATTGCTAATGCAAGCGGGTCTTAGGACGCTAGAGTTTTGTTTTACTTACCATTACCGACGTCAAGCGTGAGTGGATCCGTTGGGGGACTGGGTTTGCTGATTCCCACCACGTTGTTCGCACTAACTCGGAACTGATACGAAGAACCCGGGGTAAGATCGTCGACAACAGTTGACGTTGTCGCGATAAAAGGGACTGGGGCTTGCCACTGGCTCACCCCAGTTTCCTTACACTCCACAGTGTACGCGGTGATCGGGCTATTACCGTCGCAGTCCGGCGCATTCCATTTCACGATGACGGACGATGAAGTGATTTCTGTGACGGTCGGCCTCGAAGGAGACGAGGGTTTGTCTAATGGGCGGGAAACAAAAGACAACTTTAGTAAATTAAAGAAATGCACAAACAAAAAGAACCAAAGAGGAACTCATCAAAGCAAAGCAAAGCAAAGCAAAGAATGGTGAAAGTAAGACAAAGCACACTGAGAACCAAAATGGAAGCTTAAAAAGTTGGCAAAGCAGACGACCACAACATGGCAATGTAGAACGTGGCTTCTCCAGTTTCTTCATGGAGTCACGTTTTAACCCTTCTGATGATGTTGAAGTTTCCTTTCCGACCAAAGAAAATCATCTTTTAATCATAAAAAACCCCAAAATATCTTGAAGTCGACATTTGTCTTCTTCAGGAGTCAATGTGCTAGAAAAAACACTTCAGCTGTAACTGACAGAGTAATCCAGTACAATCAAATGTACTCCTAAATATGTTCTAGTTAGGCAGTAGTTTAAATAGGACACTTAGTTGGAATTGACCAAATACAACAGCAGATCTGGAGTCAAGACGGACGATCACCGCACGTTCATTCAATCGTCTGCCATAACTTTAAGCCAGTACATTCACCATGTTCGCCCTGTTACCTTACCTCGTACTTGTACGATACACGACGTGGTAACCCGACCAATCTCGTTAGTTGCCGTACAGGTGTACACCCCACTGTCATCGAAATCAGTTTCCGTTATCTCGAGTGTGTTCATGAAGGATTCTCGCGTGATCTTGATTTGCGCACACTCTTGCAGTAGTTTAGAATCTTTTTCCCATTGGATGCTAGGTTTTGGGCTCGCCAGCATTTCACACGACAGCCGCACTGTGGAACGGCGGTTTACAGCGACGTCCCGCAGTTCCAGTTGACATCGAGGGCTTACTGAAACGGAGGACAGAATGTCACTTCAAATTATTTGCATATACATACACTTTCCCCAACTCCTTATCCTAGGGTTAAGTCTTTTTTTGGCGCCTTTCGCACAAGATTGCATCAACAGAGGGTAACGCATTGAACGAGGCAATGGCTCACACAGGCGTTACCTTCAAATATAACGTCAAAACGATCCATTTGGACTACAGCTTCAAACGTCCAATGTTCAACAAATCGAGCAATTCATGGAAATTCGTTTGTTTACACAAATTTTGCATCCACATCAGGAATATGCACCAAAACCTATCTCTCTAAAGTTGTCTTTAGATGAGCAAGACATTCAAGATTTCTGCGCAAAAGCATTCCACCCGTGTTTGGCGAGTCTTATCTCGCACAAGTACAAAAGCGATTCCAGGATTGAGTGGCAAATCGAGAACGAACATGTAATGGGATATTTAATGCACTGACCAACATGATTATGTTCATTATTACAAACTTTGACACTGGCTAAAAAGCCATACAACAGGCAGTTTCATGCAGGATGGAAAAAAAGTTGTTTTATTTTTGATTTTCTTTTTGATGAAATCTAAAATTAACTTGAGGAATTAGGATGGTGATAGAGTCTGTACGCGCAATTCCCTCTCCTGCCGTTCATACTCTCTTGATTGAAATAATTCAATACATCATCTTCAAACTTACTTTCGTAAACGGACTTTCCGTTAGTTAACTAAAAGAAACAAGAAAGAAAAACATAATTGATGAGATAAATCAAGTAGGGCAACAAGGAAACTTTACTAATTTATAGTACTTAAGTTACGACCACTTTAACAATTTAACGCCGTGTCCGATATATCGGACACCTAAGAGCAAAAGAACCAGTGAGAAAACAAAGGAAAAACAGAGAGAACAACGAATAAAAGGAAAAAACTCATGTGTGTAAGGGTTCAAAAACGGTCAGTTTTAGAAGAACTGTCGTACCTCTGTTTTCAGGCTTGGATATTAATCCCAGAATCTTTTATCACGAGGGCATTACGTTGAGGAGACCTACCGAAGGGAAGTGTGGGGCAAATTCCCTCGTGTGCACTGTGTGCCACTCCCGCCGCGACTTGTATGAATTTCAATTGTTTTGGGAAACATGAAGACGATATTCTCTCACGCACTTTGAAAGGATTCTTTGTCCATGTTGTTCCCAATTGACTCGTTAGCTCCATTACTGGAGCAACGGTCCGGAAACCCGAACAAACGAATTGGAATCCCGCTCACTAGCCGGTTCCCCTCATCACGTCAGCTGAATATAACGACTAGAACACTTTGCAGTTTTTGATTTTCATGCAAACATCCAATTCTCAAAGTGAGTGGAAAGACAATTGCTCAGATTAACATTGCAAATAAGATCTCGAAAGGCATTCTGGTACATGTAATTGTATTCAGCAATGTATAAGCGGAACCGAACATTCAAATCGGCTTTAAGAGTTAACTTTCGCAGAGTAGGATATTCATGAAATTGCCTGGTAATGTCACCCCGAGAATGGTTACGAAAGAGCAGTTTTTGTGAAGAGGGTTTTCAGAACGCACACTTACCACGTCTGACGTTGATTCGCCACTGAATAAAGGACCATCATGCGAATCAAAGTGGCTTTGGAATTTCTCGATACTATCTTTTAGCCGCGCAGAAATGTAGCAGTAACTTTCGTCCTTAGTCTTCCTCTGGGTCATACGGCGAAACGCGTTGTTTCTGTAACAAAGTGGAGAGAAGGAAAAAAAGCATGAGACTGACATGTACTTCATTGCCGCTGTCAAGTTCAGCAACAGCAACAGCATCAGCGGCCACATGTCAGCGGCAGATCACATGGAACATTCACCTCTGTAATAATTCCTTCTCTTCAACACGCGATAAAAGGTAAGGTCGAAATCGTTTGGAAGCTATTTTTCGAAATGAAACTCTAGATACTCCCCAAACCTTTCAGCAACGTAGAACAGGTTTTTAAAACTGAAGAAAAAGCAAAACTACTCACGAAAAGCTCTGCTTTCGCGTTGGCTTTGTCTTGTCAACGTTGTTTTGTAGAGAGTCTGCAAGAAATATCGTTATCGAGTTCTAGTGAGTGCGAGGTGGTTCAAGGAGGGGGAGGGTTAGACAGAGAAAGAAGGGAGAGAAAGAGATAAGATGGGAGGACGAGAAGAACACTGCAAGGGTAGATAACATGACAAGATACGGTCAGTTTAAATAAAATGCGGAAAAGATGGATTGAAAAGAAGCAGCTGAGGATAAGAGCAGACAACCACAGATGACTTGAGAACAGATGAACAACATTCAGTATAAACGGAAATTTAAAAAGATGCTATGGGAACGGATAATGCTGCTCCCGATTAATCGATTAATTTTTGGCAATCGATTATTCTTTAAAATAATCGGATCATCGACAACAACCACGCACACCATAATATTCACCTGAACTTTCTTTCTGGAATTAATAAAAAATGCGAAGAGATAGCATTCTCGCGCTCTCATTGCAGTCAATTGTGGTCAAAGAAGAAGCGTGCAGCACTTAAGCCAGCCGTTGTCGATGCACTGTTATTTTTAAACAAAAACAATATGTAGACAGTCAAAGTGCATATTTCTTTATTTAGCCTATTTCTCTGTGTTTATATAATTATATTATATACGTTTTTTTCTTGAGTTTTTCAACTGGAAAATTTCGAAACTTTAAAAACATTAAAACACACACCTTTCTTTGAAGGGACAAACCACTGTGGACGTGTCATAATTTAATTTATTCAATACGATTAATCGATACTAATCGATTGTTGACAACGATTAATTGATTACGGATATGAACCGATGGGAGCAGCACTAGGAACGGATTAGATTAAGTCGGGATGAAACGTGATGAGGTCGAAATAAACGTGAATAGAGCAACAAAACGGAGGATCTGAGCAGAAATGTTCTTAAAAAAGGACAAGTTGAGATGGCTCTGACACGAACGCACGAGCTGGGAGACGGAAAAACGGAGTAATAATAACAAATAAATAAAACTATGACTCACCGTCCTCATTCACGTTGTTTTCATCGCAGTCTTTCTGTAAAACTCTCGCCGGCACAAGACCAAGAGTTTCACCTCCAGCCACGTGACCATAAAGCCACTTTTTATCGTGTTTCTTACTCGAAACGACGTAGAAAATATCGCCTTTTTTCACGGAAATTTGGTCTTTCGCCTTGCTTCTATAGTCGTCGACGGCAACGTATCTATCTTTGCCCCTCTGAAAAAGGACAGGAAAATTTCGTGAAGGCAGCCAAAACATATTGTAAATACAAAAAAATGTTTCCGGGAAGCTTACCGTTTCCGAGAAGGCTCCAGTGAGTCCTTCTAAGGTTTTGGCGGTGTTGAGTGGAATAAGACTAAAATGCCTCACTTGGTTTTTAGACAGTTCGGTAGAATTCTGAGAAGCAAACATTGAAGCTTTTTTAAAACCAGAGAATGCAGTTTAAAGTGGATATCCAAATCACTCGGAGGAATATGCCCACATCGCTCAGTCATAAATTTGTGGTCCCTATGTTTCATTGACATTGCTAACGGCCAAATGTTCATTCGTGTCACTTTAACAGTTAATCAAAAATGAACTAAGACGGCTGAAGTAAGTTTTCCTCGAATGCTAAAAACTACGGTAACCAAAAACAAGAACCCCCCTCCAACAAGAAAAAAACTAAACGTACTTTGGTTGTCAAGCTATGTCGTCTAACAACACCATTGGGGCTTGGTGGTAAATTCCTAGAGTCTCCTTCCGTCACAGCAGACGATGTGACTTGACCTTGAGAACTGGTGACCCTAGGGGGAGATGCGAATATGAGGAAGAAGTCAGCAATCGAACGTTGTTTTTTTGAGTTTGTATAAGCTCATGAACGAACCCACAAACTTACTTGTTCAGACCCGAAGGTTCGCTGTTACTATTTCCTTGGTATTCAATTGGATTGACGAGTGCTACAAAGTGAAGATAAACCTGAAATGAGGTTGATTAACTTGTGATAATACTGAAGTATGGCATACGAAACAATCCCAGACTTTCCTCTGAAGTTAGAAGCCACTGCGTTGGGAATTCAACGACTTCCCAGCCTGGGAAACATTTACTAAAGAAAACCGTTTTACTTTTGTTTAGTTTCCAACAGTATTGTTTTTTTATTTGTATTCATTTAAAGATTACTTATGACTTGTCAATTAAGGAATTCATTTAGGATCGATATAAAGCCACCAAAAGTTATACTTTAAACAGGTTTACTGACGGGGAATGCTTTCACCACAAGTATGCTCGTCGTCGCCTTCAGAATCGTCCCATCTGTTGGTGGGGTGTCGTATCGTCTCATTCAGCAGTTTTTAGGTGTTTAGTGTTGTTGCTTTAGTCGTAGAAGCTCCTGCTACTATATTTTCTATGGTTTTTGTCGTTGTCGAGGCTGTTACTGAAGCACGTCAAGCCGAGAGGCATTAAAAGGCCCAACACAATCCGAATCCTCAGCAGGAATCGTGCTAAGAGTTTATAACAACCAGAGCGACGAATCATTTGAGACAATCTTATAGTGTGCATGGGCCTTCAGGGATATGTCTATCATTGGGATGGCCCTGAATTATTGACTGAAGAGTTTACCTCTAATTAAACTTTATTACAATATTTTAAGGTTTAAGTTTATTGTTTTTTAATAAAGCCCACCTTCATTATCATAAAGCGTGTCTACCGAATCGTTACAACGGCTTTTGTTTTCTGAAGTTTAGAAGGATTTTCAGTTAGAACAACAACACGTGAACTACTTTAAAACATTTATAGCTAATTCTATTGCTGAGCAACTTTTAAAAATGTGTAATCTAATAGTAAAGTTACTTAGACGTCACATCTAATTACAATTTTAAATAATTAAATTTGCACCACATTCACTTATAGGTGTTTCTCATGTTAAAGATTTTTAGTTAAATACCACTACGTTTCATCCCACAAAAATAATTTTTATGTTACCTGTCATGCATTTTATATTCTGTAACTTGAGTTTGAGTTGATGTTATTCATTATAAGTCGTTCGTTTATAAAAATCTAATGCAGTTTTATGTTTTAGAAATGTGAGAGCTTGGATATATCTTGAGATAGGTGAACGATCGTCAAGCTCCATACTCAGAAAAACGATTTCTGAGCCCCAGACGGGTTGGGGCTCAGAAATCGTTTTTCTGAGTATGGAGCTTGACGATCGTTCACCTATCTCAAAAAATCTAATTGTATCAAATATTTTAGCTATAATGTCGCCAGTATGTGCAAATACCTTCAATGTTATATTCATCTGTAGGTGATCATCGACAATTGTGACGTCATTTTTGGCTAATCACTACGTGGGATTTTCAATAATCACCTGGAAATTTTCTGTGGATAATGTTCGGGATTGAGGCGCCTATTACTAATCATAAATAGTATGGACTAATAACGACTAATAACAGTTGCATCCCCGAACACTACACAAAGAAGGTTTCCACTTCAACTCTCCGTTAACATTCAGCACTCGAAACGGACACTCAAACTTGTTCCTGACAAATTTGCCTAATTCTTCTTTTGACTTTACAGCTAATAAGCACACTTTAGGCGCTAAAAGTAATTCGTCAATAACAATCTTACGACACAATTTCACTGCAATTTTCCACCTTACCATTAGCGAACTGTTTTAAGTGTTCTAACAACTGCTGTAGTGTCTTTATCCATTTATTTTTGTCTTCGGGTGTTTCAGCTTTCAGTAAATATATTTCACTAGGGCTACGCGTTGTCCATATCGCGAATTTACAGGGGTCGTCCGCTACAGACTCCGTCACACCCATGAAGTTAGTCTGGAAGAAACATAACAAAAGGGGATATTCAGGCGATATTGTGTCAACGAATGGGCGGACGTACAAACTTACTAACCAGTCGGAGTCCACCGTAGGTCAACTTAGCTGATGCTAACTCAGTCAAGCCAACTACGTGGAGCCCAGTTTAGCAAGAGAACCGAATGAACAAAAAACAAATCAACAACCAACCAAACCACATACCCACCAAACTAAACAACCAACCATCCAACCTAACTGACCCAACCCAAACCAACCCAGTCTATATCAGACGAAGCATTAAAGAAGGAACAAATGCATGAGATATCACTGAAGGCCCAGAGACCAATATAGAAATATAGTACGCCAGACAGAAAGATAAACAGATAGGCAGATTGAATTATAGACAAACAACAACACAAATATGAAACAAAAGGCCCAGAAAGCAATACAGAAAAACAGAAACATAGAAGAATAGGCAGATAGAAGTTCAAATCAAAAAAGACCCAGGGACAAATTTACGACAGCGTACGAATTTCGCTCAGTGATCTCTAGAAAAGACTGGATCGAGCATCCTACGTTCAGAAAATCAAGCCGGAAGTGGATTGTGGCGGCCACTGCTGTGGACCAGCTGTGCGACTTCTGTATGGTCCGTATAGGTTTTCTGTTGATAAAGCTGTCTTTCCACCGACGAAGTCGTTCCATTTTGCCATATAGAGGATTAGGAAATACTTTTGAAAGTGCTGGGCAAAAAGATTTACAATGACTTTGGTCCCTTAGTAATAGCGCGGGTCAAATTTCCCTGGCTTCATTTTCTGGGCCTTTCAAACAATAGGATGCTCGATCCAGTCTTCTCTAGAGATCAGTGATTTCACTTCATTTACGTCCTTACTTTTATGCTATGTCTATAAATAAATACGGTCCAGTCCTTCTTCCTTTCAAAAGGTTCACTAAATATAACCATCTGCTCGAAGACAAACACACGTCTTTTTGCAGGCTTAGTTTTTGCCTTGGCGTCGGTTACTTGTAGGCTGTCTTGTAATATTAGATCACCTTGAGCCTTCACATTACCCTGAAAAAATAAATCAAGATGAACAACATTAACAGGAGCGCTGAAGTTTTCACATTAAGCCGGGAGTACCCGGGAACCACAAGTGGTTCGGTCAGTTTATCTCAATAACAGCCGGTTTCTCTTATACATCTGCTGAATACAACTACCAGGATGCCTTTGCAAATCCTGTTTGTATGTTAATCGGAGCAATTGTTTTTCCATTCGCTTTGGGAATTCAACGTTTGCATGAAAATGAAAAAAGCCCAAAGTGTTCTGGTAGCTGTATCCAACTGACGTAATAAGGGAAACCAGCCATTCCCATGGCGAGGTTAGTCGTACAATGGAAGAATAAACGAACTGGAAAAACTAAGTTGTTCAAGCATTGAATACATACATAATATCCTTCCAACATTCCTACGTTCATCATATCGTTCGCTTTCTTGGGAATGATTTTCATAACCTGTAATGCATTCTGTAACGAACAAAACAGTAATAAAATTTAAAAAGAAAGCTTCGGTCCACGTTCTAGTTAATTCATAATGGGTTTCTGGCTTTAATAGGCTTTTCCACATGTTTCTCGTCCACCAAAATACTCTCAGATTTCCTCAGAACTTACCTTTAATTCTGTTGATTCTAAATGAGCTCTTTCAGTGTATTTTAAGATATCCTGCAACGGACGAAATGTAACTTTAAAATCGAATCAACATACACCTCGCCATACTATTTCCACGAATCAACTGCACGTAGTCTTTGTTGGTTTTAAAGTTGTTTTTTTTCCCTCATTAAAAATCATTTTACCACACTTACCCTAAGCAACAGTTGATATTTCATTATTCTTTGGACCGGTTTTATTAGATAATCCGAGAGAGCTAAACGATGACCAAGCCGACTTTTTAAATCCTAATCAAAAAATAAGAAGTCAGCTTAATGGAAGCTATTTTTCATTGCGTCAGGATAAAAACTGTCATTTTTTCGCAAGTGGTAACTCAAGTGCTAGCGTACAAGATCGGAATTCACATGCGAAGCTTCTTTTGTCAGCTCTTACCTGGAAGTACGAGTCTTCGAATTCTCTTACGAGGCCTTCTGATTTTGGTTTCTTTTGACAGTAATGGATGTACATCTCTAGTCGTTTCGCCTATGAGATGTGGCATTTTCGTTTAGCGTAGAGCGACCTAGTTTTGAGTTGTGTGTGGTGTGGTAGCGTCCTGGTGTAGCGTAGAGTAGAATGGAATGGAGCACTTGTGTGGTGTGGCGTAGTGTAGTGTGGTGGGGTACAGTGTAGTGTAGTATGGTGTGGTGGAGTGTGGTAGGGTACAGTGGAGTGTGGTAGGGTACAGTGTAGTGTAGCATGGTGTGGTGGAGTATGGTGGGGGTACAGCGTGGTATAGTATGGTGTGGTGGAGTATGGTGGGGGTACAGCGTGGCATAGTATGGTGTGGTGTAGTGTGGTAGGGTACAGTGTAGTGTAGTATGGTAAGGTGGAGTGTGGTGGGGTACAGTGTAGTGCAATATGTTGTAGTAGAGTACAGTTTAGTGTGGTGTGGTTTAGGGTGGTGTGGTGTAGTGTAATCTGGTGTAGTGTAATGTGGTGTAGTTCAGGTGACGTGAGGTGATGTGTAGTTCGCCATGGTATTGTGCGGTGGCGCGTAATGGACAAGGCTGTGGTGAAGAGTAGCAGAATGAGTAGAAAAGGAGTGAAGAGGGTGGGGTAGAGAAGAGTGGAATGGAATTCAGGGAGGTAGAAAAAAACTTCAAGGTAAAAAGACATAGAAGTTTTAAATGCTTACAGCTTTCAGAAAGACGGACGCTATCCTTTCTGGCGCATCTTCACATTTTTCAAGCTCTTTGCAGAAGAAGCTGGGGAAAAAATGTTGTTACAATAAGCAACCGACAACTAGATAAAATTATTCATTACGGGATGATGTTATGATGATACCTTTTGTGCCACTCGAGAATCTGCTTCATGTTTCCAAATATATCCCTCTCCTTCCCGCGAAGTTCTTCAGGAACATCGTCCTTCGATAGTTCCGGAATGTACCCCTGTTCAAAGAAAACATAACGAATTCTCAGGTGTTTCGAATACAATAAAAGCTGCAGAAACCTTTCTAAAAGGTGGAATTGGCCAATTACCTCTACAACGGCCTCAAGATCTTTCACGTAATCTTGTTCAGTCTGAATAAGTTCTTTGATAACATACCTAGGAAGGTTTAAAGACGACGTTAACGAAAAGGACAAGATTATGAACCAAATTACAGGAGTGACATAATTTAATGGGGGAGGAGGGGAGTACGGGAGAAAAGAGGGGTGAAGGAGGGGTGAAGGAGGGGTGAAGGAGGGATGTGGAAGGAAAAGAACAGGAACGGGGGGGCAGGAAAGGAAGCAAATAAAGGGGGAATAAGGGGAAGGATTGGGGCGAGAAGGGGAGGGAAGGATAGAGGGAGAGGAAGGGAGGAAGGGAGGAAGGGAGGAAGGGAGGAAGGGAGGAAGGGAGGAAGGGAGGAAGGAAGGAAGGAAGGAAGGAAGGAAAGGAGGAAGGGAGGGAGGCAGGGAGGGAGGGAGGGAGGCAGGGAGGGAGAACGGAGTGAGATATTAAAGAGACAGATGGGGAAGGAGAGGGATACGAAGGAACGAAGGAAGAAGGTAAAATGTAGAATGGAAGAAATGAAGGAAAGCTTCAGACAACTTATCAAGGTCCTTTGTACCTTGTACCAAGACCACCATTTCTATTCCACTTACATTCTCTTCTTCAGAGCGATCGCTTCTTTATCCTCTTCACGTTGTTCTTCTCCATCTTTTTTATCCTCATCTTCTTCCAAACCGTTGCTCTTTTCTTCATCGTTGAGTAAACTTTCGTTGCTTTCCTTCAAGCTTTCTCTGCTTAACGAACTACCCTCGCTTCCCTCGTGAATTGATCCCATGCCGTCCTTTTCGTCCTCGAAAACCTCTTGGTTCCCTGCCCTCTCTTGTGGCGACACGTCCTCTTCCAACGGCTCGGAGTGCTAGGTCAAAGGATCAGACTTCGTTTTAGTTTGGTGAACAATTCACAGTTTCTTTTCCCTCTTCCTACCTTTCGTTTTTCTCTTCATTCACATCCATTTTTATATGATTTGTTTTACTTTTCATTCCTGTCCCATTTCCTTTTCCCCCCTTCGTTCACATTCCCTATCCATCCTTTCTTTTCCCAAACTTTCCTCCCCACTCACAATTTTTCCCTTTCTTCCCCCTATTTTCTCCATTTTTTCCCCTCTCCCTTCTTGATCTTGAAAGCGAAACACTTTCCAGGCTAAGCCCTGAGTTGACCGTTTCCACATCATTTCCTTGCGTCTTGTTAACTTTCCTTACCTTCAGAAGGCCTAATGGAGGTGGCGTGGACTTTGTCTTTACCAGTAGATCAATGTCGTTTTCGCTGGCGCCTAGTAGGGCCTACAGAAAGAAAGAAAACAGTATACGATACTTAGAGTAAGAAGACAGTCATGGAAAGCAAAAACTCCGGGTAACAGGGGCTTACTTTTCACAAGATTAAGGTAACATAGTTACGTACTTGCAGTTTCTTGCTTCCTCCGCCAGATATTCTTGTGTTTCGAGGAACAGATGATGGTGGAGGAGATTTGAAGCTCTTTTTCATAGAATCACGTCTCCACGGCTTCATCCTGCAAGTAATGGTGGAGAATTCAAGTTTGGTCACTTTTTACTGACACCACCACAATTAAAAGTCTAACCACCTTCACTACCACCATAATACAAATATTTCCATCGTCAGCTCCACCACCAGTAGCCGAAACCTTACCACCTTACCAACCACGTGACCATTCAACCACCGCCATGACCATGACCACCCACTTCTACAAACCTAACCACTCTCACAACAACCATATTACAAACCCGACCATCGTCACCGGGGCAACTAGCGACACATTATAACCTATTTCCTCAAACATCACCACTCAAAACCTAATCACCCACATTGCAGTGACCAATATTGCAAGCTCTACCACCCTCACCAAATCGGTACCATTGTAAACCCTACCACTCTCAACATGACAACAAACCAACCAGCATTAAAGGAATTACCTCGCACAGCATCTCCAACGTGACAAACTCGATGAGCATCAACGCCATTTCAAAGCTCACAATTGCCATCACCACCACTCATGTGAGTCAACATAGTATTGCAAAAGTGGTAAATGTTTATGGTACGACAAACGCCCATGTAAATTGTTCTAAAGCTAAAATTCACCATTCATTAACGCTTACCGTAATGTACCAAACTGTCCAGTGGACTTCGTCCTCCGTCTGGAGGGTGGCGATGATCCACTCCCACCGTTTATTACACCAGGACTGTTGTACAGCGAGGCCGCTGGGCTTATGTCATTGCACGAGGACAACGAATTGGAATCTAAATAAAAAAAACCCAACACTTTGAGCAGGCACTTACGAGAATAAATAGGGAGTTTATGTAAACGCGACGATGACATCAAGGACGTCGCGGCCTTACAATATTTCACTTTCAAACAAAAGAAATGAATAATATGTGATCCTGAGAGTATTCTTCACGCCGTCCTGGTTCCATGCAAGACATGAAGACCATTTCCATGTCTTGAAGACAACAGCGGCACTTAAAACATGGGAAGCTCTGAGCTGTATTTAAGAACAACGTTAATCAATCGGCTAGAGTTGCTTAGAAGCATTTATTTAGATGAAAATAAATGTGCTGAGCTCAGCATGTGTGGTTTTCTTCACGTCGGTAGAATTTAAACGACTTAAGTTAATGGCTTTAGCGTCACAGCTTTCGTAAGCTTTTTAAAACCCAGCTATGAAGGAGTTTCGTTTTACGTGAATCAGTCACAAATCTATTTCAGAATCATCCTCAGGGTATTATGAAACGAAACGGTATCCCGAAGGTGCGAGTTCAAATCCCGCTCGAGTCAACATTTTTCAGTTGACTTCGGCAGTGTAGGTTGTGTAGTCACAGATCTGTTTAGTGACTTGACAAAAAAGTCGATCGAAAGGTGAATAGCCAGCTTTCTCAAGTTACAAGAATCAGGACAAAACAAAGCAATTTCCTTTTCAGGGAAACATTTTTGTGGTTATCTTATTACTCAGGTATCACTGTTCGCCTTGCGGTGTGTCGCTTGACAACAAGGAGAAAAAAAAAACAAAAAAAAAAAATAAACGTACGCAGATTAATACGAGTTTCCTTTACATGAATGATAAAATATAACATCGCATGATAAGTTTCGATAACATATATGACCAAGACCGCTTCGACGATTATCAGACATGCCATGATAATTCCACAAAGGCCCTCTGATGTGAAAGGCCTTGATGTGAAATGTACAGCTTGGTCTATGTATGGTGTTTGAGGCTAACTAGCTACAACACTAGACCCGCGAGGAATGTGTCAGCAATAGTTTGACCACACGGCCAACCTGCTCGACTGACCATCAACTAGTGCGACCGGTATAAAACGTCTAATGAACATAGAAACTTGTGCCTTGAACTAGGGGCTTGCCAACAACAATGACAATACCATTCCTTGCATTGAAAAGCCTTTTATGCCTCTGCTCAAACTAGGCGAACCCACTGCAGGGAGCAGAAAACACTTTGCTTCGATTACGGCTAGATCTACTAACACTCACGGCAGAAATGTTTGATGGACATTTCGGACGTCCAGTCTGCTGTTTCCTCTCCTCGAGTACAAATAATGACAGGAGTAAGCGGAGCTTGACTGATGTATGAGAGCAATTCCAACAACGACAAAACCTTCTTTTGGTCAACAGCTCAGCAGGTTTCGTCAGGTTATACACGACTTTGTTGAAAGTAGGCAAAGCAAACGAAGTGTCGAAGGTTTAAAAACACACGAAGTCATACGCGACCTGGCAGATCAAACAGGTCGTGCTGTATCATCAAATTCGATATCAACTTTCAAGAGGTTCCTGTTGATGTGTCGTTGATCCAGCATAACTAGCAATGCGGTTCACGCCTAATAACCTTTCAAGGTCGTTTCAGGAAATGAACTTAACGTGGAATAGTTCCTTTTAACGCAAAATTGGCTTTTTCGATTCATGAATTGATTTCCCAAACGTTTCTCCTGAGACCAGGCATTATCAATATCATGAATGGCCCGCCTCTATTTTTGCAATGTCAGACGCCAAGTGTTTTGTTGTTGTCACCCCGATAATGAAGTTGTGACCAGTGAGAGTAAACAACCAAAGTCGCGTTAGTTATTTATCGCTAGAGCTTCTATTGAAACAACGGTCGCCAAATGTATTAAGGAATACTCGAACGCAGTTTAACAAAAACATGCAAATGGAACAGTTCGCACGTCGCAACAGTCGTAACACGAAGTCATGGCTGGTTGGTTACCGTTCTTATAAGAACAGGCTGTAGATTGAATTCGAAGCGTTCTACAGTTCGGCAAAACAGACTAATGTACAATGGACACTAATCGTTTTAAATTAAACACAGTCGTAACGAACATGCCGAACGATAAATACATACTCGGTTGTATTTCACTCAAAGCAAAGGGCATGTGAGGTTCGTTCCCAGCACGACAGGATTAGACTAAAACTCGACGAAGTTAAGGTTAATGAAGAACTACAGGCTGCTTGAAACGAACGTAAAACCGAAATGTTTCGTTCTTGTAAATGTTCGTAAAAGGTCGACGTAAGGTTAATATGTGATTACCGGAATGCATACATAATAAAGAAGCAAAAACCACAGACAAATTCCATTTTCTACTTACGATGTAGCTAAAGCACAAGTAACCTCAAGTAGTTATCGCAAACGACAGAACCACACGAACCTGCTCTTCAAACTTCCTTATCGAAATCACGACAGAAGTTTTTGGTATTTGTGGAATGGATTTATGCAATAATAGCCACTCGCACCGTGAGAAAACTAATACACGAGACAACATTCCTCACCTTCGCTGCTACAGAGAGAGCCTTCGGAGTTTCTCCTTTTTCGTGTGTACTCTTGTCGACACAAAGCATTCGCCGGTACCCAGCCTTCGTTATTCTGAAGACCAGAATCACGCGTGATGATCCGTATTTTCCATCGTGTGCTATGGACAGGGTTCTCGATGACCTCCACAAGCTGTCCCTTTTTCAAAGATACCTCGTCCTCAGCGAGCGCTTGGTAGTCTTCCAAGCTACAGTAAACAGTCTCGACGGACGACGAGTCCTCACAACCCTAACGAAACATACGCGGTATAAATCAGGGCGAAAATAATAAAAAATGGTCAAGTGAATTGCGCAGCACAAGTTGTTTTGTTGCCTGCACAGTTTGATCGGCTTGACGCGCGTAAATACTTAAACTTTAGCCAGAAAGGAACAAAAGCCTACTCCACAGGTGATGTAACTCGAGCTCAGGCGCACCAGCAGAACCTTTCCGGACAAACCAGACCACAGCGGCCGCACCTCGAGTTGGTCCGTTTAGCAGCGGCATGACAAGGAAGAACAAGGCCTACTCTCCCATGGCAGTTTATGGTTTTTAATCTGTAAATATTAAACTTCATCCACACAATCAGTTACTTGCGGCTGTGACTTGCAAATTTGTTACGATTGAGCTTTTCGAGTGAGTGGTGAAAGGGTACACTCGGAATCAAATGTGAACACATCCTACCCGGGAGAAACCATTCTTGTCTAAAGGCAAACAAAAATGGAGCACGAAAATCGACTACGCGGAACGGGGAAAGCCAGCCAGGCTAAGGGCCCGTTTATATGGAGTCAAGTTTCTCGGCTTACCCGGTTGAAATGTACGGTCTATGTGAAAATGAGTTACACGGCAGGCACCAGTGGCGACACCAATCCAAGAAAGTTACGTGGAGTTTATCAAGATCACAGAAGTAGAAATTTTGTACCCGCGTGACAAATAACACGGGAGGAAATGTTTACAAGGGATAAATCTTTATCTCGCTATTCCGAAATCCGGTCCCTATTGCCGAGGTGTTGGAAAGGTGAGTTACCCAACTGTCTCATTTAAACAGCAAGCTGAGTAAACTGTAGTTTCTCGTACTTGCCGACATCTCGTTTATACTGCATAGGTACCTTAAGATATACATCAAATTCAACGACGACCTCCTTTAAACAAAAGAATTCTTTATGCAAAACAAAGAGAACGAGCAATTTTTACTCTCCAGAGCATTCTCAAAACTGTCGTAGTTCTGCATATAACGTCAGCCGCATCACATCATTGTCACGTCTTGGACGACCTCAGCTCGAGGTGTGAGAAAAGCTGTTACTTATGATTGAATTCAACACGAAACTAGAGTCGTTTCAGGAGAACTGGAGCGTTTTAGGAGTCATAAAACAAGCCACAAGTGTCAAGCACGGTGGTCAATAAACCGTGGTTTCTTTAAAAGCCGAAATTTTATAGGACGTCATTGTTCAAGTTGACGTCTTAGATCTTATGGTCCCTGTTATCTCACCTCCGGTTAGACATTATGGACTGAAATGCAAGCCAGATATCGACTGTCCACCCCAAGTAACCATACTAGTTCACCTTATTGACTACCTCTCAGGAAATAATTGAAGGGTTAAAACATGGTAGTTTCTGTCAAATGTTAACGTGAATTTAAACGCAAGAATACGAGTATTTATCCGCTAAAAACATCTTTCACTTAAAGTTCAATAAAATGCCATCTGTTTGTAATATTTCGGAGCAGGATATGGCCAACAGCGAAGACGTGGCAATTAGTTGAAAGAAAGGAAGATTTACGACATTTCATTACCTTTATTTATACAAGGATTTTGCTATATTCAGAAACAATTGCATTCGGTACATTGTTCACTAACCACACGATACCAAATACTGTAATGTTTATTTAATTAGCATATCAAGAACGAAAACATTTCACTCACATTTCGTTTTGCTTTTCGTTCATTTTGTGCCGGAAAATGTCCACGGGACGAATGTCTTACGCGTTACCTCAACTGTCTTTACTTTTAACGAGAGCAAACTGGACGAAATAGACTGATCCCAAGTTATGTCTGCTATAAATAGCTTTTAGGGAGCTTTTAAGAAACGCTTTATAATGCTAATTTAACCAAATTACAGTCACGTTTCTCCGTGGGAGTTAGATATCGTCATCGAAGAGGAGAAAAATGGATGCCAGTAATTCTTGTTCCTATGTTCAGGTAACGTTTGTGAAGTGCGTTTTTTTTCTTTTTCGTTTTGTTTTTGCTTCAGTATCGCAGTAACTACAATAGCTCTTACTTCAGTTGAGAACCATCACAGAAATAACCCGATTATCGGAGAATAAACACAAACGGTAACCCAATCCTAAGATTACCGAAAAACTGTCCTTCTACTCAAAGTCCAGTTTATAACACAGTAAACGACTTTGAAAGAGCAGGTCTTGAATGTTCCCGTATAAAATGGCCCATCTGCTAAGAAGGAAGAAACTTAGACTTGCAATAGGGCTTATGGCTAACGTCTTATTGGTTGGAGTTGATTTACAGATGAAAGCGTCGTTTTTACTATTATTACCAAAAACAATATACTCCATAAGTTTTGATCGTTCTACGTTTCAAACCGACTCCACGGCTAACACAATCAGGAAGGAAGTCCACAGTAAATGCGATAAATACTTTCTGGTGTATATCTACGGTGACGCCCTTCCTCCGCAGCCGAATCTTTTTACAAAAACAGACAGCGTTTAATGGTTTCGAAGCATTTGTCACCTGGAGTTCTCGAAGAACGTCCCTCAAAAAAAAAAACACGCATGTGCCAAACTGGGAAGAACTAGAGCAAGTTGACCTCAAGAGTCCTTCCTTGAACACACTGACGTACGTGCATCAACTTTCGACATAATATAGGAATTACGGAACACATAACTCAGCTCTGACGATTAATTCACGTAGAATGCATTGCAATATCAAGTAACGTAATAACACCATTTGAAAACAGCGCCAAAATGTCTTTCTTTTCGCTTTACTGGTAATAATATGACATACTATTTTTAGAACATGCATGTTTTCAAGATTTTCAAATGAAGTGATTTTTAACCATTTAATGTTTAATTTTTTTTCCTTTTGTTCTTTGTTCTCTCTTTGCTTTTCTTTTGTTTTCTTACTAGTTCTTAGGCGTTCAATATATCGGACACCGCGCGTTAAAGGGTGAGCAACATTACCACAATGCAGCCTCGCTGATTAGTTCTACACCATGCTGTTTCTATGGTCAGCGCTCGACAACGTATGGAGGTAACTGCACATTTAATCTGTTCAAAACAGATAGATTACTTAATTTGAAAAGCATGCGTATGGTATTACGAGTACGTAAAGAATCAGGAATCACGTGATTGAATGCAGTGAACAAATGAGTATGATACAAACCAACTAGCGTCTAAAATACAGTAAGCAAAAGTACTTTCCGCGCTGTAATATATCTATTCTAGCCTCTTGACATTTTCTCTGTCGATGAAAATGTTATTGCGGGTTTCGGATTAGACAAACACTTTTCCCACGCTTGGATCAGTCGTTTCGAGTATCTGATTGCCTGGGAAATTCCAGGACGACGTTTTCACACGATCAGTTTTATCAGGTAAATCTCGGTATGTGACAAATAGAGGTGCGTTCGACACATAACATTTATGCAGAGTCGATAAAGATTTTCTTATCAACAACTATTTGAATAAGTCATCCTATCAGTAAAGAAGAAAAAACACGTTACCTTTTCTGCGAAATCAAAGTCCCATGAAACTCTGTCGTCGTCGACGACACCGCTCTCCCTAAAGCATCATAAAAAAAAAAAAAGACATTTAGACTTTCAGACAATAAACCCAGTTGCGACCGTTTCCCCAGTACACTTTAATCCTATCCTTCTTTAATTCCATCAGCGTTCGACTGACTGTTGCTGACTGAACGACATCTACACCTCTTCACCCACGACATTCGGAGATCGGTTTTCGAAAGCGTGGATACTTAAGTCTTATTAAGCTAAGATGATGGTGTGGTACTGACAATACTGCTTTTGCTGAAGAGAAAGGAAATTGAATGTCTGCGTGCATGGGTTGATCACGTAAAAATAATAGGCGGATGGCGGGCGGACATATTTACATGTATGACCGGCTGGCTTATATGTGTGTATTGGACCATGACGGAGAAATTCAAACGGTAGGGAAAAAATCACAGTAGTCCAGTATGTTGTGAGGAATTGAAAAATTTAAGTCTTTTAGCGAGTAGGTTATTTTCTCCTGGGGAAAGAATACGGCTCGAGTAGTTGAAGATAACATCATCACAATTAATCGAAGGCGAGGTAGGAGAAGACGCATGATGGATGGATGATCAAATTAGATTGATCGATGAATGTGATGGGATGGAATAGTATTGATGAGTTAAAAGATGGGTGGATAAATGGATGGATGGATAAATGGATGGATGGATAAATGGATGGATGGATAAATGGATGGATGGATAAATGGATGGATAAATGCATGAATGAACGATTGAATGGACCAATAAATAAATGGACGGACGAACAAGCGAACGAACGGACGGACGGTCGAACGGACGGACGGTCGAACGGACGGAGGAACAGACGGACGGATGGATGTAAAGGGCGCGATGATTGGATGAATGGGATATTTAGCATAGATTGGGATAAGATGAGATGGGATTAGATGGGATTAGACGGGATGGAGGCGTGGATATATAGAATGAAATCTTGAATAAAAACACAATACCTGTCAGGGTTCTTCTCATCTTTCCTCAAGCACGTCGACATAGCTGAAACAAATGAAGGACATTTAATAAGAACTCAAGATAACTTCGCTACACCACTCATATTTGCTAATATTTTAAACTATCTTCTTACTTCTACTTCGTAGAACACCATAATGAAACTGCTGCTGTATATCTCTCAGTTGTTTTACCCAGTTTTGTTTAACTTCCAACGTGTTTGCCTGAAATGGAAATGGATGGAAACAATTCAGACGACCACTAAAAATCTGAAGAGATGGCATCGCGTGCAATAGTGGTTAAAAGCTCCCTCCGAATAACTTCAGAACACTGAAGTTGGCTTATAGTAATGGTGACTTTTGTTAAGACAAGGATTATCGACTAAATTAGAATTGCTAGGGGCCCATTTACACGACACGTTCGTCATGGGCGATTGTTTATCTTGGGGTATGTAATGTTGTCTGAAAGGCACAATTCCTACTTGAATTCGCTGACTAATATAGCAATACGTGCGTAAGACTCCATTCAATCAATCGGACACATTAGAACGAACAATCGTGTCGTGCAAGTAAGCCTTGAGGTTCACATACACATAACAAGAAATTGAAAATAGTTGATAACGATGATGATGATGATAAAGTTTTATTTGAGCAGGATAACCCAGTCAGAGATAAATAACCAATGACGAGGTACCCTGGTCCGGAAACGAATTGGTTTATCCTTCACTGAAGCTGGAAACAGAAACAGACAAACAAACAGAAACCCTCACAGACATTCACATAAACTTTCTACTCTGGTTTTGACAACGCACCTTTAGTATTTTCCTATCTTCATTGTTTGGCGGGACTCCGGTCCACACAGCAAACTTGCAGCTATCTTCAGCAATGTGTTCCGTCACTCCGAGTTCCGAACACTAAAGCAAGAAGAGGTGAAAGAGAGATGACATTTCATTTTGTTGACAGCTACACGGAAAGCAGTGCTCGACCTTAGCGGGAGTACACTACTCTAGGACTGGTAAAAATTGGGTTTGGGCTACTAAAATTTGAGAACTATCGGTCACTGGGTTAGTCCTATTAGAAGAGGTTTTGGAAAGGTAAGTAAACAAATAAATATTAAAGATTCCGTTGGTCACTAGTTGAGGCATGTATATCCATTCGATCAATAAACTGTCATCCCACCGATCACGATAGTTTCTTTATTTGGTTAATCTTGTATTTTATTTTATTTTTCCGCAATCAGTCAGCATATAGTTTTACTTTAAATTCCTCACTGAATATCTTCCTTTTCCGTAATTGCTCATGGACAATCAACAGGCTGATGACAAGCTACATATGATTGTTTAAATCTCAAAAATAAACCAATCATATAAATGCAAAAAACTATAACAACATTTTAACGTTTTATGTTTGTTTGCAAACAAAGTTGATTAGACAAAAACTAAAAATTAAAACAAATCGGTTGATATTATACCGACGTATTCAGGGCTTGGCTACCAAGTGATGCCCTTTGGCTAGTAAATTTTAAACTTCACTAACCCAGGGACTAATTAGTGAAAAAGTTAAGGTCGAGCACTGGAAAGACATGAGTTTAAAACACCTTCGCCATCGTGTCGTCATGTACACCAACCTTCAATTTGTACTTGTATAAGTATGTAACCTTTCCGTCTACGTCTTTGACTTCTTTCGTGACAAGCAACGCTTGTTGGAACAAAAATAAGTGCCTTTCCTTGCCTTTTCGTCTTATTAACTTCGCATCCCAAATAACAAATATGTCCTACAGAGACAGAGACCACACCAGTGGTTTAGAACTTTTAAACAATATAGAAATAGACTGACGATACACAGGTGTTCGTCATGCTCAGACCTTCAGAGAATCTTTCAGAGCCCTCACGAATTAAAATAATATTTCACAAATAAATTATTTAAATTCCATTCGTGAGATAAAAATTTCATATGTGAAAATAATTTTGATATGGGCATCTTCCATTTCATATATGAAATGCATGTTTCGAACACCAACATTTCAAGGAATATTTCAAGTAACATTTCAACATTTCCTGATGTGTTTATGTGCGACATGTCGTTCCTCAAAATTATTTGCTGGGCAATAATCTTTATTACCAGATTTCGGATTCTGCCTGGTATTTCGATAGCCGAAATACCAACATTTCGCATGTGAAACTTCGAACCAGTTCATTTAACATGTGAATTAGTTATTCCTCATGCGACAACGCTGCTATTTCATATGTGGAATGAAAATTTCATATGTGAAAATGTTCCAATTCCATATGTTTTTCACATGTGAAATGACATGCGAAATTTTCGTGAGGTACTGTCCACGGGTCTAATTATCCATATGATTTGTACTCTGTCGTTACCTTAAATTTGTAAGGGTAACCTCCTTGAAAGTACAAAAATTAAGAAAGCCAGTGCCTACTGAAATTAACAATTTGCTGATGGATTGCCTCTTCCGCTCGACTCTTCGGTCATATTTTCTAATTTTTAATTTAATTTGCTCATTTAATTTTTCAGTCCATTCATTTCTTCGATATCTGAGCAGACAATTTTACGGTTGTGGATCCCGTTCTGGATGCTGGTATTAGTGTCTACAGTTAGTGTATACATGTAACCTAAAATCTAGCTGGCTGGGCAGCCAATGACGGATAACTACATTACCAACGAAAATGGCCAAAACGAGCAAACTTTGAAAACCAACTTCTCTCTGTACCTGAAGTAAAATTCTTCCCAAACATTCCAAATGTTCCTGCAATGAAGATGAAAAATTACTTGTCTAGTATAATCTAATTTTATCATTTAATTAATTAAGAATCAATCTACATTATATCAGTGTGTGAACAGCGGCGCCAAAACTACAGTACCGCTATTAGTTCGAGCTAAATGAAATGTTGGTTTGTCGATTCAGTGTATGTATGATGACCGAAACTTCTCGATTGTAGAACCGGCATTATTTTGGTTCAATTTCAAGAATAGAGATACTTCAAACAGTCACCGGTACTGCTGTTTTTTATTACCGATGTTTTGGTAAAAACATTTGTCGTGAGACCACAATATGGTTAGTCCACTGCAATAATGGAGAAACTACCATACATGGAAGTTGCAACTTCTACCTTGATATTCCAAGGCACTCTGAGGGACGTTACTGAAGCGATGGTGCTAACTCTGAGGTAACAACCAAAGGTGATCGTGCTTTCTTTGTCGTGCTATCACTAAAGACATTCTTCCTCACACTAAAGTAATTATGGGCGCTTCACTATCACTTCGTAATGATTACTACGTGGCCTTGTATCACTATCCGGGTTATAGAAGACAAAATGTTGAGTTTGCTGTAATATCCAGACATAGTAGAAGAGACTATCTTTTCTTGCATAGAATCCTTAAATAGAACAATCTTGTGATCCCAGTGGTTAACATTGTGCACTCGCCTTGTGTCACCGTTTCAAAGGAAGGTTCGATATTAGCGTATTTACTCACATCAAATCCCTGGATCAGGCTAATTGACATTTCATCGTTCGCTTGTCGTGGAACGCTCAACATTACGTCCAGGCCAGCCTAAGGAGAAACAAAACAGTTGTAAAAAAAATCTACATACGAGGCACTTTCGAGATAAGTTGATCACGTCGGTGAAGGACAAAGTTTACAAAATGTCTAAGCGTTAAAGATAGGGAGTTTACCTGAAGACTTTTTTCTGATCCCTCACAACAAGATAACAAGTCCTGCGATAAAACGGCGAAAGAACGGTTAACGCACAATGACACAGAACATTAGAACGCTAAAATTTCGTAGTTCGTTTGTTTGTCTGTTCGTTGGTTCATTGTTTGGTTGATTTGCTAGCTTTTTGAGTTGTTTATTCCACTGTGAGTGTGCGTCCTGTTACACCACAAGCAATCACACAGAACTAATCCTGGTTTTTTAGTTATATCTAAAAATTAATAATGCCTCGCGAACCTTAAGAAGAAGTTGGTACTTGGTAATCCGCTGCACAGGTTTGATGAGGTAAGCAGCGATGGACAACCCGTGGTTATAAGACGCCTGGAGATCCTGAACACAAAAAGGATGTAAATAATAATGGTTAGGTTTATGTTTACGGGAAGCTTCGTTTAAGAACATATAAACATTAGGAATGGTAATATCTTGTATGAAAGAATTTAGGGAAACTTAGAGGAGAATCAATCCTTAAGTTCCTGTTTTTATGGCTGGTTGTATATTAATTGCACGAAATTGTACTTTTTTATTCTTAAATAGCCCTATTTCTAGCTATATAATTAGGCACTCCATGTCAAATAACGCATTATCGTCGGTGCTTGCCTTTTTACATGCTACTAAGCACGTTTGGAGAACGTCTATATGCATAGTTATCATTGTAACTGTTTTTGCACGCATTTATGCTAATGTTTATGCTTGAAATATTTTTACTCAAACTCAACACATGTACAGTTAAAGCCTTTTCAAAATCCAAGCTCGGTAGACATGGCGTGCATGCAGGAAATTACCGAAAAAAATGTTCCTCCATTCTCAATGAGCAAGTTGTTTGATAACGGTTTGTTCTTGCAGTAAAACACGTACATCTTGAATTCTTCTGCCTGGGAAACGAAATGAGAGAAATACAATGAACAGGCAGATACTTACGTGGGATTGTGTACTTGGGTGAAGAACAAGGATATGTAGTAGCGCTACTCCGAGAGAACGAACCCATTCCAGAGAAGTAGAGAAAAACTCTACTTGACCGCAGCTGGGATTCGAACCCGCGAACAACACTCACGAAATACTCTGAAAAATATCTCGAGGAAGACTTACTCGTTCTACAAAGCATTCGCCCACATCTTCAGGATGAGTTTCGTACTTCTCCAAAGCATTGAGAAAAACACTGCAATGGACAGCGAGGCAACGTTAAATCTTAATTCCATAGTTCAGGCATTTCGTATATTTTATGTATCATCTACATGTGAATGGCACAGGTAGAGAAACAATCAATAGCAGTAAAGCTGCCCTCTACTGTCCCACAGAATAAGATATGGTCAAGTGTTCAACTGTTGACATTCAAGCGAAAATTTAAACCAAGGACACTTGAATTCGCATGGTTTGGAATTTAATATCCACCTGGAATGTATTAGTCGCGTTAATGACGAAGATGGAGTTAATGCTTTATTTGTAAGTTGAATTATTACAACAGTTTTTCATTAACACGAAAAAAAGCAATAATAACAAGCACACAAGCCAAGGAAAACAACCTTGTAGAACTCTACCACTTCAAGACGCTGTCGACATCATGAGAACAAAAACAACGAACCTGTTATGAAATTCATAGATATCCTTCATATTACCAAAGATCACATCTTCCTTGGCGACAAGACCAGGTGGAACCGCAGGATTGCCATCCATTACCTCCATGTAATTCTACATTCGAGAACACACAGACGGGAATATGTTAAGCATAGGATAAATACCGAGAACGGAGGCTTTAATTCGGCCCCTCGGGATGTATCTGGCTTAAAACCGACGTTCGAGGTACTTATCCGTCTTAAAACACGATTAAAGGAGGTCTTCTTCCAGAAATGTTAAGCGACACGATTTGTTTTTGTTTTGAGAAGTAAAAAACATGTTTTCAGTTTGTGTTCCTGCTCAGATTGTTGTCAAGGATTGTACATACAATCCCGGCTATTTCAGGTATTGTATATACAGTCCTCGCCAGCTTTTCAAAAGCTCTTTTGTTTAGATAGGTTTCTTCGGAAGATAAAACCCTCATAAGAACAAAGAAAACCGACTTAATCGTGTTTTACGAAAGAAATAAACAAAACCAGCTCTTTACAGCAAAGCACCTTCCCTAGAAAGATGTTTGGTCAAAACCAGGTCACTTTAGCTTGCGGTGTCGACGCTTGTGTGTCGCGTTGCACAAGCGCCTTCACCGCATGCTAGGTCATTTCAGCTACCTTTGTGTCCTGCCCTCACCCACAAAATATATCCCTCCCCTTCCTCTGCCTTCTCTCATCGTAACTCCCTATCCCAACTCCCCCTCGCCTTCCCTTACCTCTCTCCCTGACTTTCTACCTGTCTCCCCTATCCTACTTCCCTCACCCTTCTCTGACCTCCTACCCTAGTAAAAGGAGTGTTTCGACAAACCTGTATGATGCACTTCAAATCTGCTACGTACGTTCTCTCAGTATGCAATAATTCGTTCATTATAAACCTAGAAGGAAAATTCAGAAGAAATATCAGATGGCAAACACGACAAGCAGGAAATAAACACAAGTTGCGACGCAGGTTAAGAGAAGTCCTTACGCCAAGGGTCGATACAGCCTTAAATGGACAGGTCCTTGATATTGACAGCTTGCAATGTGTCAGGTTGACGACATAGAAACAATTATTTTTCGTCAAAAAAAAAAGAATTAACATGCAAATGAACTGGGAACGTCAGCAATCTTGTTTTTTCAGCAAATCAATTAAGACATCCCTCAATTACACTTTTGAAAACTGTTCACAATTTCCAGATAACAAGTGCACCGTAGGCACCAGCAAGATAGTTTCGGACTTATCTCAGTCTTATTTCAAGTTTCAACGCAAAAGACAGTGTCCATTTCCATTCAACCCTAAAGTCCAAGTAGAAAGATTTAACTGTTCTTCTTCTTTCCTGTCGTTGAACAAAGTCTGAATTTCTACAACACTTCACTACAACTGTCCAGCTATGACTTCATTACGACAACTGATTTCGAATTATGGAATAACTACAAGCGTCAATGCGGAGTATAACAAGCTGGTATTAATAAGTCCATCTTGACTTTCTTTTTATCAGTGAAAAAAACAGTAATGATAAATTCCCTTATCACTATGCCTTCTTCGTCAATTCACTCTCTAAACTGTCAGAGTTATCCTAATTTTCCCCTCCTTCCCGCGACTTTTCCAACCATCTTAACATGAAGAAATGAGAATTTGACGAACGTTTGAGAACTGGTAAAAGGCTAATTGGGTTTCCATGGGACATGAGATCAGGCTACGGCCTGGGGACGTCAACAAACCCTGCCTGAAGTCTCGGGAATATTAAATTACTAATTCCCCAAATCTAATCGTATTACGTCTAATGAAACGTCAGTGCCATATGACGTCTGGGAAACAAGTGTCGGAAATTATTGTCCTTTCTTACTCTTTTCTTCGAGCAGACTTTCGTTTTTCTTCTTCCATGAGCTCATGGATTCCACTATCTTTGGACAGTTCTCGCAAATTCAAGGTTTTCTCTCGTATGGCAAGACTCTGCTGATGTTGCTGGGTTTGTGAAAGAACCGAAACATCTGGCATTTCTTCATCGTTCTATACAATAACAGAATATCACATTTAATGACGAACTGGTAGCATAAATAAATACACAGGCCCTGATACATTTAATAGAAATTTTACAACTCAACACCGGAAGAACGCACAGCAGTTTCAAGGACAAAAGGTCTTTGTTTCTAAGATATCATAACTCAAACTCTATGCCTGTTTATGCTCAGGCATTGCATTCGCCCTATTTATTGAAAATACCCGGTTTTTGTATACACTTGTTGGGCAAGAGAGATTATACCTCTCACGAAGTGTTCATAAACATTCGTTGTATTTCCTCTAACACACTTTGGCGTTGATCATTAACTTCCCTTTCTATCAACAAATCTAAGTTTCATAACAGCTATTTGACAGTTCTTCCTTAATTTTCACTCACCGTTATTACGCGGATTAAAACATACATACATAATCTGTACAGACGAAGCCGCTAAACGCTAACTTCACATCGTAGTCATCAAGTACACGAAAGACGTCCGCCAGGCCATTTCATTGTGTTGCTTTCTCAAAAATAATCTAACCACCGTCCTTTTTTGTGCGATAAAATATTAACTTTGCACCCAATACCACGTCACCCAGTTTTCAAATCGCGAAAACGAAGGCTCAGGAGAGTTTCAAGCGTTTGAGTAACTGAGCTTTTCTTTTAATACGAAATGACAAATTAACGGAAGTTACTAAGGACTTCGCAAACTACTCATGAAAATTCTAGGTCATCACGTGACAAGGCGGATACGTTTTTGTTGAAAGAATCTCATTATGAGCCACGATGACTATCACGACCTTGAATCTCAAGGAAGTGATCGCAAGCCACCCATGGATAATTTTTCAAACGGCATGGACATCTTAACAATTATATTTTAAAGTGTATAAGCCCTTAAAATTAAGTAAATGTAAAGTGCCTTTATATTGGATAACCCTATCAGCTACATAAGCTGTTCTCCCCAGAGGTCCAGTAAGGGCCACCCCTCATGGGTCCAGTGTTACTACAAGAGGAAACCGGAGTACCCGGAGAAAACCTGCGATGCTCGGTAGAGTCAAACTGGACAACACTCTTCTCACATGTGACCAAGGTAATTTTAATCAAATAACTGCACGGAGCTGGAATCTGACCATAGTCACAATGGTAAGAGACATGGGCAGTGCCACAGTGTCACCAACACCCCGTTAAGTTTATTTTACACGAACCCCCCCCGAAGCGATAAAGAAATGCGGTTTACTGCTCTTGCGCTTCCCACTTCGGTCTTGAAATATTCAGATATGTTTGACTCTAAAATGAGATACTCATTTTATTGGCACGGCAGTTTGAGTTACAGGGAAGTCAAGTGCATCTTTGTGAGTAATCAAAAAACTCTCACGAAATTTTGCATCCTGGTACAGTTCGTGACGTTAAAAATTACAAGAAAATGTGTTACCACTGTGAAGTATCAGTCCCCAGATTCTCACGTTTGTCAAAAAATATTAGTTCTCAGCCAGATCATGGACCTTTCAAGTTTTTGACAAGTAAAGCATGTTTCCTACCGAAAGTTACACGCCAAATAAAAGTACACTTTAACTCCGTGTGAAGCAGAAAACATTCCATTTTGCTTTATAGAAGAAGAGATCTCAGAACTGAGATGTTGCCTTGGTAATGGTATTTTTAGTTTAGTGATGCCTAATGTCATGTAATGCATTGACTTGCGACGTTTCAGTTGATCTTGTTCAATAGTCTCAAAGATATACCTGAGTTTCCACACAGTTAAAACCCTGCGCCCATAAAATGACATTAAAGAGTATTTCATCTGTATATGAAGCAAACCTGAATATCTTCGAGAACGAAATGAAACAGGAAGGCGCACTAAACGCCATGATGTATCACTTCAAGAATTCTTTAAGATAAAACAAACTTGATTTTAAGGTCATATGTACTTTAAACATCTATAATACAGAATGGTTCATGCTTTGGCGTGTCCCATTGAGTTATGGATGCACGCAGAAGTTTCAGGGAGCAAAGCCTTCTAAAACTTTTCGTGCAGCCGCGCTAAGAAAAAGTGAGGGAATCTGGGAACGAGAACGAGGATTCGGAAGTTCGTTCACATCCTTGGAACTCCCGAAGTGCCACCCATGATTCAACTAATAGAATACTTTAGTTTCACGGACTTTCACAAGTTCCGTGAATTTCTGTTCCAGATTAGCCTCAAAAGAACGCATCCTTAATCAAGTTCCATCAAAACCCCCGAACCACTGTCGGTATATTCTTTGGAGGTCTTTAATTTCTTAGCTCGTTCACCCTACATCTCTCTTTACCGTGTTCATCAATCGTCCCTTACCTCGTTATATTTGGTAATTGGAAATCCCAATTTAGCTTCAAGTTGATTGAGATACTTGGTCATACGACTCGTGAAATCCTTGAAACGTTTGTCCACCGCGGTCGCCCACTGCGTGATGCCGTCGCTGTGGAAACATGACCGTTTGTACAGCTCGTCAGCTTCTTGCAGTAAGTGCTTCACTTTATCTTTGATTTCCTGGGGAGAAAAAAGATCGCGGATTTTCACATCAACGAAACGGATATATCCGTCCACTTTCACAACATCCGCTTCTTATGCAGGGATCGATTCGTACGTACCATACCCCTAGAGCTGTCCCCACGACTATACGAAAGATTAGACCTCGAAGGCCGGGAATTCCTTTACTAGTTTCAGTCTCCAGGACTGGGACAGGAATATAGGGAGTCTGGACACAAAAGTACGCTCCGAGCCAGTGGGTCATGGTGTTTAAAATGGCGAGTAACTCAGTGTACTCATTCCATGTTTAGACGGTAAAGACCCAAGTTGAAGTTGATGTAAATTATATAAATGTGTGAGTTTTTTGTATTTTTTCACCGGTTCCTCGTGGAGGGAAAGTCCGAAGTCATGGAGGAAGGGAATTTGCTAACATTTTTGAAAAGAGAAATTGGAGTATTACCCCTAGGGGGTTACCTATTAACTCCTAAAAAACCTGAAAACTGTGCCAAGGGAAACATTTCGCATTATTCATACGCCATGCGTAGCATAACTACAAAAAAAGAAAATCACTGCACCTCATATACCTCTGACACTTCGGTGAATTTTTTGTGTTCGTCGTAACGCGTTTTCGTTTCATCCTCGCCACTGGGAATGGACGATTTCGTGGAAAGATAAAATTCTCCATGATCGTGTATCCACTCTAAGGCCTGGAAGGAAACGACAGACGAAAGTAACTGACCAGTTTCTTATATTTCGCAAAGTACGGCAACTTTCAATTTTACTGATCGATCGGCAGACAGGAAGACAGGCACACAAAAAATTTGGGTGTCATATCGCAAATATTACACCCTAAAAAAAAAGTGTTATTTCAGGGCGAGCTCGTACTTCGTAAGGCCGGGGTATCTTTCCCAGAATTTTCCCAAACATGTTGTTGATCTACATAACCGAGGACTCGGGCAGACCATCTAATTGCAACGCAAATTACGGAAACTAAGTTGCTGTTTCTCTTAACGTAATAAATAAGAGAACTTTGTAGCAGAACAAAAAGGTTTGTCTACTGCAAATTGAATTTACTTAGTACAGTGTACAATATACAATATTCGAAATACTATATACAATATGCAATACCAAATAGGCGTTGTACAATACAGACAACAGAAGATAACCCTCTCTCCCATTTTTAACTTGTGACCAAAGTTCCTCGTTTACGCCAACTCGCTGAATATACATTTAACTCGTTTTGGTTTTAAACATACGAAGAGTGAGAACACCAACCTCTAGAGAAACTAGGAAGTCATGAAAATTACCACAAAGGTGAACATAGGAACTTGACGAGGTTCACTGATCGTCAACCGAATGGGTGGGACTGGCTAATATTGAAGTCATTCGTTTCTCTATCAGTGACTTATTTATGGTAACTGGAGTGATACCTTTTGGTTAAAAGGGAAGGAATTTCTCTACCGTATGGTGACTGTAGTGATACCTCTTGGTAAAAGGGAAGGAAATACGGATAACCAGCGAGAGCATTTCACGGAATTCTATTATTATACTGATGATTTAAGGCAAACATATCTGGCACGGAAACACGGCTGTCAAACGTCGTACGCAGGCACGGCTCCAGACTCGTATTCCGAAAATTGCAAAAATCATACAAGGAACATTGTATACCGTATGTTGTATTTTGAATTCTATATGTTGTATATCGCGTATTGTATATTGGATATTGTACTTCGAATATTGTATATTGTACACTGTACATTGTACATGTCATGTTGCATACTATATATGGTATATTGTACACTCTATAATGGATACTGCATACTGTATATCGTTCACGGTATGTTGTATAAAATGTATCACATTTTACACCACCTTATTCGGCGTTTACTAGCATTTTCCTCATCTTTTACTTATTTTGGAACTGGTGTAAATTGCGCTTTTTTCTACGTGGGGTTGAAACTTTTAAAAGTGGTTGCCAGTCAAAATTTTCAAGCAGCAGGATATAACTCAATCACGTCCTCATTTTCCTCAAACTCAGAATCCGATTTGCACTTTGTGGTTACATTTCGACTCTGTTCCAAAGTCATTAACCTTACCTGCGAAAAATGTCATGAATAACTTTACTGCAGACTCTATCAGAATAAGATTAACAACTGTGAAATAAAATCGAAATATTTCAATTTGGTCGTTCGTCCCATCTTTTATTAGATCCCATTCTTAACACGACGCACTTTGGCTACACGGCTACCGCGGCCATTTTGGTGAGCGGTCGCCATAAAGATTACTTAAATTTTTGCCTCTCGATTCCTTTACTGCTTTATCTCATTCTTACTCTGTTTAGCGTGACCCACCTCGGCTTCTCGTTAACGAAAAACCCACTTTACCTCTTTCGCGCTGTTTTCAAAGTCCAGGAACTCTTTGCATTGTCCAAGCACGGTATTCTTCACGCTCCAAAGATCAAGAGCAAATTTCTTTTGCCCTCGTATCAGCTCGGAAATTTCTTTCACTTGCTGCTCCATTTTGTCCTTGCTCTCTCTATTGTCGGCCGGCACGTTACCACTGTCGGAAGACGGCGAAACGTTCTTGAGAAACGCATCGGCATAGCCGTATACAGCTTCGTGCCCTCTCGCGATCTCTTCGCGCTCTTTCGCATGTTTCTCCAACAGAGACGTGATCACGCTAGATCGGTCGCGCAGCTCAAGGTCCGAATACTTCGCACACGGATCATCGCTAATTTTGTAATCTTTCAAGACCTTCTGTAGGAGATTGCTGACCTGAAAATGTACGATACAGAAACACTTAGAAATACGCCTCATCTAAAAGCCACAACCATCTGCCAACTTGATAAAGTATAAAAAAAAAAACAATCAGAATAATATTGACATTTGGAAACTCAAGATTTGAGATAGTCGCATCATGTTCTTAAGTCAAATCTTGAGTTTCCAGATGTCAATATTATTTGAAGTATACTTTATTTTAGACCTCATCGTCTGTGGAACGCCGGAGTGTAGGTTTTCAGAAGATGAAACGAGTCTCAGTTAGAATCAAAAATCGCGAATCCAGTCAGAGACAACTTCGAGCCCACGTAACAAGTACTGCAATGCTCATTATAGGAAATATGATGGGGAAATGGCGCCTGGTACTGGTCGCAGGCCACTATATTAGGTTGACTGTTACCTTGATCCTTCACTAACTTGATCCCTCATGTCCTCACACAGCTGGTCAGAATCTATAATCGTTTTTATTAATTTGATTTCGTAGCCTAGCGTCACTAATACCCTTAACGCGATTACCAGTAAGGGTGATTCGTTCCGTGGGAAGCTGACGTAATCCAAGAAAGATTGTACCC
>JASJOG010000044.1:930000-945000 GCA_030142905.1 Heliopora coerulea | reverse complement strand
AAGTAACTTTTGTTTGTCAAGGGTATCTGGTTCTTCGTGGTTGTCATTTTTTTAAGTAAGTCTAACAATGAGTATGAATGGGGGTATTCTTACGCAAGTTGGCTTTAAACCTTTTTTTGATTCCTAAAGGACATCCTTTTTACGCGAAATCGTTTAGTCACCAGTGAATGCTTTGATTATTGAGCCATACGTCAACTCAAATTGTGAATCAAGGTTGGAGTTATGTCCTAGATCACTTAGGCGTACATACCACGTTCATGATTCTATATCTTGCTTGACAAACACTTGACATGTCGACACGTGCAAACTGTCGCTTCATATTGATGCTCGATTGCAAATCAAACGTTTGAAAGTATGTGACTTTGAAACATTAGGAAAACCTTACATGTAGAAGTTCAAGTTTTTCCAGAGGATTTCAAATCACGTATTAAATTCACTTTGAGAGGTACATAACGCTAAAATCAGGTACATAACGCTAAAGAGGTACATAACGCTAAAATAAATAGAGAGGTACGCTAAAATAGAGGTACATAACGCTAAAATAGAGCCTGCGGAAGGCGAACGTACGTTGAAGGAATTTACGTCAGAAGTTCTGGCTCGTTTTTTTATGTATAGTTCAACCAACATGGGCAAACGCATTTAGCTGTTCAAGTAAATTCAATCCATGGATTTTTCCAGCATTTTCATTGGTTTAAAAAGACCAAATTTACTCATAATGCTATTTTGATCACATTGCTGAAGAAGTTAGGGATTTCAACCTTCCAAAAGAATTGGTTCCTTTCAAAATAAGGCCAAAGGAATCGATGATTTGCGAGGCGAACCAAAACATTAGTGCTTGCAAAAGCCTTAAGTGAAAAGGTTGATAGTGTTGGTTAGCAGATTGAGAGTTTGAAAAACATAGTGATAACTTCTTAAGGACAACAAGGAATAAGGTCAAAAAATGAAAGTTTAGGAAGCTCTTCTTAGACAACTTTTGAAGTATGAATGATTTCCCAAAGGTTAAGAGAGCATTTTTGACTCATATAGAGACGAACTAGACGGCAAATGTCCTAGAAAGTCCCTTAATATTGGCTATATTGGCAGCTGCAAGGGAAGGTTTACCACCAAGTCGAAATAAAGTTTGAAGAAAGCATGTAAAAGTAGACCTGGATATTTCCCCTAGTGCCGGCTTAGTTTTCGTTATGCTTAAAGCAGAACAAGATGACTGTATCTCAGAAGAACAGGATAGTAATTATTGACGTTTATTTTCGTGACAGTGAGTTCACCCTTAAGAGAATTGAAATCGCATATTACTCTCCAGAATCTGGTTAACCAACAAAGACAGTGAGGGAACGTTACCTGGCAGCAATCAGGAGCGAGGACTAAATAAAATACTGATGTACGAAAGCGTCAAGAATTAAACGACGGCATGTACGCACGGAAAGTAAGGACTACAGGCAGAGGTGAATCCTTGTTTGCTTTAAAGTGTCTGTTTATAAGAAACTTTAGAAATGTAGAGCTTTATTTGATGTATTTTGATTTTCAAATCGCATTATTATGTCCACGATTGCCGCTAAACGCCTCAAATTTATCCTATTTTGTGGACTGAAGGAAATGAAACGCAAAGTGTAAACGATTTTCCGGGCCTACACGATTCCATTCACTGTCACAGGCTCGAATTGATTCGTATTGGCATTTAAAACCGTCAGACAATTACAATTGCTGCAAGCTATGTTTGGCGAGCTTAAATGAGTATCCAGATATGGAATTCTCGCACCCATTTTATGTATGCTGCTGTTTTATTACCGACTGTTAAAATGGTTTCTGTCTATTTACTGAGACGTATACTTCGGCATTTCGTGCAAATTTCCGTAAGGGAAAACTTAACCTCTCACACTCGTCCTGAGCGTTTATAAACCTTTTATCAAATCTTCCAACTTTGACAGACAATGCGCAAACGTCTGACTCGTCCGACTCTCAGAAAAAAATTCTTAGGCCTTGGACGAAGACTCGAGCTTGCATAGTGTATCGTCTGTCATAACGTCAAGTTCGCACATGCATAATGATAATGCATGACATTCATAACATCTTCCGACATTCCACGCGTTTATATCACAATATATATGTATAAACATGGAACGTTTCTATGGTTTAATAAACTAAAGCATGTGGGAATGAAGATTACTTTCGAACTCCATTCGCACGTATGCATCATAGAGTCATGACTGTAATAATTTTAAACTCATGACAGGGATAATCTCAGATTCATTACAGTTCTGTGTATATATCACATAACCATAAGTAAAAAATGTCCCAATATTGCTACCACCACAAGCAACAACATCGAAAGACTATCATCAACTGACAATCTCCAGTCCACACGCTCACACACGCTCGCACAACAACTCAAGTGATATTTCCTAATCATATTATGTTCAAATTCATACATAATCTTTTTTGCGTGTGATCGGGCAAACATTCCTGCCACTGTAACTAACTTTCGCAACAAAATATCACATGCCATTTCAAACATGAATCAGCTATTTGACATGTGAACGTGTTCCAATTCCATGTTTAATTTCCTATGTGAACGATTGGTTTCGTGGGACAATGTTTGAGTGAAAATGAAAATGTTCTAATTCCACATGAGTTTCGTATTGCAAGGTATTACGTGAAATTTTCGGCCATGCCATTTGACATGTGATTCTGATATTTCGTTTGTGGAAATAATCCAATTTAATATGTGAAATGAAAACTTCTTAAGTGAAAATGTTCCAATTTCAATGTAATTTTTACACGCGAAATTACATGAAATTTTTCCTAAGGGCCTAATTGAAGGCGTATTCTTCTTTCACCAAAGGTTAACGATGTCATATCCTGCGATTTTGTCCATAACAGATCATTTAAAACCTAAAGCCACAACTGTTTTTCAATATTCACTACTCTTGACAGTTGTGGTATACTGTGCACACATGGTTACATTCCTGTTACCTAGTTACAAGACCTGAAAATAATCCTAAATAAATCCAGCTTCTGGTTCGCGTGTTTCATAGTCAAAATCCACGCGTCATGCTACCTTCTAGACTCCGTATCGAAATCCTTTTCGGTTAGTTAAAACAATTAAGAATTGCCGGAAAAGGCGCTAGTGAATTTAAATATTCGGTGATTCTGATATTGAGATAAGTAGTGGAGGAACAACACCATAGACGAAGATCTTAGGTTAGAGTGTCAACTATTTGACGTCTGGCTGAACATCGCTTCGCCCCCACACTCAATTAGTGGAGAGAACAACGCTCGAAATGCTCCCTTACTGTCAACGACACGGCACTTGAGTTCCAGAGTAAGGCAGTGAGCTTCTTCTGATCTTCGCTTGATTTGACAGTAAAGTCGGAAACACAGTCGCACTTTGTAACTTATGGCGATAGTAATAGTGAAACGATCAGGGTCTCCTAGGGAGATGGTGACAAAGTTTACTTGCGTACTTAAATGGTTCATTTAAACTTGAAGATAGCAGCTGTTTACTGATGAGTGTACTAATCTATAGACACAGGTCAATATTTGAACAATAGGACCGGCCATTCAAGGCATGTGAGCCACGAATCTCATATAAACAGACACTTAGAGTATGACAAGTTTGCAATTAAGATGAGGTATTTGAGAAAAGACGAATAGAGATTTCGCGTGATTTTGTTAGAGGTTTTTATGCAAGAGGTGTTCAATTAGTTTTTGAAGGCCAAAGCCAAGAGAAGATGCTAAGAATAACGCAATAAAAGAACAAACAGCATACAATTGATTGTTGCCAGAAATTGGTAAAACTGTTCATCTGCTTTGGAAGATATAAAGAAGATTTTAGGAGAAATACCGCTGGCGGCGTAGAGAAAAGAATGAAATATGAAAGATGATTCAGTTATAGGGCAAAAAATAAGAGGTAAAGCAACCATAATAAATGTATAAGGAAATGCGGTAAACCACGTCACCAGATTTGTAAGTTTTTGGGTGAAAACTGTAATTTTAGGAAGATATCTCATTCACTTAACTTTTCTTTCGATTTTTAATTTCAGTAGAGTAGTTTGGTTTATTACTGGCAGGATATATCGTGAGGTTTACGTTGGAAGTACAATAACATCCTTAAGAAGTGCTAATTGTCAATATAAAAGACAAGGAGAGGTAATACGGAAGTAATTTTTGGCATCTTGTGTTGAACATCTAAGGAAAAAGGAAAAAATTGCTTCACTTAGAAATCAGTTATATGGAGAATCTCACCCACAGGTAAAATATACCACCAGTCAGAGTCTGACGACATGGAAGAATTTATTTCAGCTAAACTGACCGGTTGGTGATTTAAAAGTTCAACAAAGCAGGATAACTATTTGCGCGACTTCTTCGTGAGGCTGGTCAGAGATTTCACCTCAGACTGCAGAGATCAGTTCCTTAGTTACAATAAAATGTCAGTTCGGGGCCACAAAGAAATCTCTTATAAAAATTTTCTTCCGACTACGTTTGGCTAGTTGGGCTGAAATGCTTCCAAAAAACCAGCCCCAAACTTTTCGACGGAACATAAATCATGAATAAACAAAGTGAGGGTGGTGGTTTTGGAAGCTCATAAGTTGAATTCTGTTATTCTTCGGGGTTTAATTGAACCATACGCCTGTTTTATGAACGAGCATAAGCACAAGTACATAGCCACAACAAAACACAATTAAGGTGAAGGAATGGATGATACCCCTTATGGGAGCTAAGCTCCAGCAAGAATTATGGAGACATGCATAAGTATTACTCCAAGCAAAAGCCAATTTGTAGGACACAAAAATTGAAATCGAAAATCCACCTCCTCTTGCCTTCAGGTTTTACCAATGGATGTGTTCGAGTTCTACAGGAGAAGTCGTGTGTTGTTTTCTTCTTGATCTTGCACTAATGCTGCCAGTGAAAATGTGTCTTTGGAGACTTTCGGTCGTGTTTTAAATTTGCTCTTATGTGGCAGCATGTGTGTAGATTAATGCATTTCTTTAAGCCTGTGTTTCTTGAAAAAGAAACATTTTCACTCGTGGCAGACCGTCAGTGATAACGGTATTGTTAAAATTGTGAGGATACAGCAAGCTGAAGGTTCTAATCTCATCAACGAAGTCAATTTGTTGTCAATAACAGGTTTTGTCGCCATTTGTGGCAATTGAGTGACATATTTAACATGACGTATAACAAGTGTATGTCTAGGGTTGTATGGAATAACAATTCATTTTCAAACAAAATTTTGGTTTACTTTTCCTTACCATGTTTAAAATTTGTAGACGAATGATCCACTGAAACAATCTTTCTGTGAATCGATCTAGTGCTAACCTTTTTTACAAACTGGTCCACGGGACGGTAGGCCTCTTATCAACGAGTAAAATTGTCTGGTACTATCTTGAGTAAAATATCTTGGTGTAAGCCAGAAGACTAAGGGTCCGTCACCGTTCGGAAAGATGTGAATGATTTATGAGGAAAACCATAAATGTGTGGCATGTATATGTGATTTAGATCTCAATCGCTTTTCTGGTCAAATTTTTGTAGTTCAGAGAACATTAAGTGTCAAACTTTCTTAGTGAATCAACGTATGAAAGATTTCGTTTAGAATTCATTTAAAATACTCGTAGAAAGTGGTTTATACGAACTAAAACTCTCAGCTGACACCGTGTGCTTTATATCAGATAAAGTACGCCTACTCGGTTTTCTTACCCAGAATTTAGGGTTCCTAATATTTAAAAACCTATGATCAGGTGCTCTGTTACTGCTATAGGCAAACAAACATCTTAAATATAACAATGAAATACAAGAAACGTTGAATTGGAGACTACAACTCGGGAAGTGGTTTCTGCAAAACGGTATCCCCACAATCAGTTGTTCTGGCCCCTCACATATGCCACTGGCTTACCTGGCATTTTAGGAGCATGTAAAACATGAAAACATTCACCTGACGTGATCAATGATTTATACAAATGAAGTAATGTCGTTGGCTGGTGATGTCGCGGGGAGAGTTGTGATAGGCTTCCTGTTGTGATGACGCAGTGACCTTAAACAGATCATGGAAAACAACTAATAAAAATGCACACAGAATCGACTTCATGATTATACATATATATACAGTACATACATACGCATACCTACACACATACATACAAACATACACACACATTCATTTAAGGGATTGACTCGAGAAACAGAGTTTTTTTTCACTGTTCCTGCTAAAATACCATATATATAAGTTTATTTGAATTTTCTAATTTTCATCCTTATCATGTAAAAAACGAATCCTCCTTGGACAGGTTGGACTACACGTAGGCAAAGAAGTTGTTTAAGAAATATTAAACGAAATGAGGGGTCATTTTATAAGGTGGGATTTAAAAGGATATTCGTTGATGAACGGTTCGTTAAGGAAAGGTCAAAAAGTAGAGAAGGTTTCCTTCATCTGGATGTTAAACCAAGAGATTTGGCAACTGGCTGCGTACCATTAGTCTTCAATTTTCATCCAGTGTTATCGGGGATAAGAAAAATTATACATATGGTTGGACGTTGGGACAAAGCCAATAATAGCATAAGGAAGGCACATAAATTTTGAGGATGAGTTAGTGAGAGCAAAACATAAAAAAATAGATTCTGAAAACAGAAGTAAGAAATGAGTAGAAAGTTGTGATGTCAAATTGTGAATACGTAGATGAAAGACGCACATTTGGCAAAGACGGACTTAGGTGCTTTATCAAGTTTATTTTTTGAATGTGGTTCATTGGGGTCAGCTTAGAGAAAAGGTGTAAAGTGTGGGTAGATTTACAGAAAGCACTATACGAAATCATTTAGGAAGAGATCTAATCATAACAAGAGCAGTTTGAGTAGGTGAGTCCACGACAGAAGAACATAATGGATGAACATTTGTATGCTCATTTTTGTGAATCAGAAACTAAGAGTTTACAGAAAATGCAAATTGAAATAATTGACTAAAAATGTTATCAAATAATTCCACAAACTTTTTTTTCGGCCAAAGAATTTTCGGCCAAAGAATTAAAATCAATTATGACTAGGAAACTTCGAGTTTTTCGTAAGACAGATATGTAAGACTCTTTGAGAACCGATGAACTCATTTTGACAAAGGGACATGATACCAAATTTTAGGTAAATACTTTTTGTCTGTTATGTTTTGAAACTCTAGGGAACACGTTAGTGAGCGCAACCCCTTCGTCAAGAATCACCAATTTACAGAATACATTTCTGGACACAACCTCTTTTTTTAGAATCACCGATTACAGAATTTCTAAGCTACTTATATAGCATCAAAAAAAAAAATGGAATACTAATTACTTACTTAAACTACACAAAATGTATGTATGTATGCATGTATGTATGTATGCATGTATGCATGTATGTATGTATGCATGTATGTATGTATGCATGTATGTATGTATGTATGTATGTATGTATGTATGTATGTATATCCCTGTATACCTTTTCCTGTATCTGTACCTATGCTCTTTGGACCCAATCATACACACACTTTAAATTAAAACGCAGAACATCCAGAACTCTTTCGTAGAATTGTTACAAATGAAATACCCGGTACTGTTCCAAATAAGAATCACGCTCAGCACATCATTACGACCTTCCGAACACAGAAACACAAACTATCTCTAAGACAAAATATACTTTGTGCTGGAGCTTACCACTATAAACTGACAGAATGAAACGATGAAAAATTGAAACGCTTCCTGTCAACGAATATACCACTTTTGACCTCCATGCATTTGCTGGAAAAATTCAATAAGAAGAAATCGGTAATGATTACATACCAGTTTCATGATGTTTCGTCTCTGGTCTTCCAGTGCGCTCATCGACGAAGCCCCTCGACTTCATGCTGAAAAGGCGTTCGAGAATGATTGGTTCGACAAAAGGCACCACTTAAACATCCAAAAGGCCAATCTTATTCGACTGCTGGAACTCGAAATAAATCGACAACTGTTTTAATTTGATGGGAAGCTTTACGGCTAAGCTAAAGGCGTTGCGATGGCCAAGATACGACGAGGCAAAAAATGTCCTCGTTTTACAACTGATGGTCAATAACATGCCCGCTACACAAATTCGTATACTTTCCGCTAAGTCCTTCCATTTCACCCTCAACTGTTGCCATCCACCATTTATTTCACCATGGAAGTAGAGGATGAAGGGAAACTGCCCAATCTATGAATAAAATTTATAAAAATATGGTCCTGATGAAGGTTAAGTGTCCACGAAACCGATAAACATTGGTCTCCTACTTCGCTTTGACAGCCATATGATGAGAGATACAGGAAATGTGTTACTTCATCCATGCTTGTGTACGACTTCGGCCTTTCGTCAGCCATGAAATAATTTATCGTAGAATGTAAGCGTATGAGGAAGTTTTTGCCCCATCTCAAACATCCAAGTCTTCTCGTCGATCCACCCACCTCCACATTTACTCACTAGAGATACCACACGAGAAGAGCCCAATAACAAAATATTAAAAGTTATCGATGCTTTGCGAAAACGTCTTCCTATCAAAGGTCACAACTGCGCGGGTATTGATAATTGAATAAATCCGTAGGTATAGCTTAAAATGACAGTTAAACAGGGATGGTAATATCATTTTTAAGAAATTAAAACAAGTCTAAAAGAACAGAAAGGTTGTAACTGAAGTTAAAGTTTTGGAAGTAAGATATAACAGGATGTAATAACAGGACAGAATATTCATATTAGGATATAAAAATTTTGAAATTGTCACGAAGATGGCGGTCAAATCAGGAAATCTCCACTCCAGCATAAGATATTAATACTCTTTATTTGATAAGTTCACCCGAGGTCGGTCGTTTAGAGTCCCAGACAGCTTGTCCAGCGGATAAGCCCATGAAACTATACACAGCCACCAATGCTTAGAACAACCTATTGGACGTTGCGAACTGGTGGATAAAATTTAATGTTTAGGTGTTAAAAGCGTGAATAGAGCTGTTCAGTCCGTCTTGGAACAATCAACCCTAGCTGGGCAATAAGTTTATACGGTTGTTTCCTGAGGACAATACGCCCAGAACAGCGACGTAAACGCTCTTCACCGACTCTTGATTGTACGGTAGCTAAAGCATGATCAGAAGCTGAACTGAAGTATGTCCGACAAGGATGTATTTTTGCACTATTTTTAAAGAAATTCGGGTAATAACCTTAAATTTTAGGCTTGGAACTGTCGCTCTAACTCGGCATACCCTATATTAAGTCTACAATTATAGCAAAATCACACTAGTACACCAGCAGTTACAGTAATAAAACACATTATTGCGAGACCAAATTGAAGTATTTTTTGATTATTCGTTGTTGTGGTTACCAGCTGAACTTTAGAAGGTTGGTGAATTTCCTTCTTGTTAAAATGTGACTTCAGGAAAAGTTATGTGGAATGAAACATCACTTAACTATCGAATTAAGTTCTCCTTCAATGGCGTCTTATATCACATATTATCATAGAGTCAAACGAGGTCACGAAGGTTCTGTGTAAAATCTTTCAACAAAATAACAGTAGTGCGGCTTTCGTTTTATCACAGCATCACCAGAGTTCTACGTTGTAGTATAACGAAAGCTTAAATCCTATCACCTTATCAAAAGACTTTTAAGGAGTAGGTTCTTGGCCTCATTTAATTGTGCTAAGTTAACCATATTTTGTAGTTATTACACTTCAAAACTGTTTGATGCAAGATTTTAATTGCATCACAATCTTGAGAACATGAACAAATTAAACATCCGGCTTGGACAAAGATGTCATTCGCTTCACAATATATTACCTATATAACCAACAATCATTTCTAATATGAAATATGTCTGAAAGTGGTTAATTTAATCAGCCTGGAGATAGAGCGTTTAACGGGACAGTTACAAAGAAAACTTGCAAAACAAATTGACGATAATTTAATGTCCTGTAGGATAAGGAGGAAAGATAATTGTCAATTAAAACCCCTTTCAGTATCAGTTTTCAACTGAAGTAACTATGTGAAGGCTACAATGTTAGTACAAATATCATTCAAATTCAAGGTTTGAAACAGTTTAAATATTATGTGAAAATTGTTTTAAAACAAATCTGTCGCTATGAGAGTTGCTACGGTCGAAATATTGAGTTCAAACACTCTAAGCTTCTTATCCGAACAATTTAATTTAACAAACTTCGCATTCTGATTTGAAAGCGAAATTTTTCCCAGCAGATTTCTATTTTACCTTTCAGAGTGATTTTACTCGACTGATTTCCTCTCAAAACTTCTCTTCTTCAGTCTCTTACTGAATGAAAACGGGTGTACGTACCACATATCAATTGTAATAACCCAGTTTACATCACTGGCATTCCACAATAATACATACTAAACACAAGGTTAGGATTCCTGCAACGGTATGTACACGGCACTGTTCGACTTCATAATCGAAATTTCCATGCGTTACAAAACTTTTCTCACACATATAATGGAGTCCAAAAGCTAATATTAAGCTTAGTATACTAAATTCATTCACGGTCGTTACCTTCGTCCATATTAACTATTTTGCACCAACGCATCTCCCTCGGCTTTACAAAATTGTCTGGCATTACTCAGAAAAAAAACCAAACGCCATTTTAGGAGGAAAAGACTCAACTGAGATTGGTTTTAAACCTTTTTTCAATGACTTCTCCTTCAGCCAAACAAAATGGACTTGGGTCAGCTAGAACAAACTTCTAAAAAGACCACCTGAGGATGGAAACATTTACAGAACTCATGGCTAACTCCTGGTAAAGATCTTCCGAGCTATGTGGACTAGATTCGACGGGTGGTGGATTTGATTCTCATCGAAAAGCCCTAAAGTTGCAAGTTTTCGCAACGCGTCTGGCATGGGTTTTAAAAACCTTACACTCGTTTTATTTGCTCTCGAAATTTCCATGGCTTCCTCAGTTTAGTCGCTCATCTAATGGAGTGCAGATGCCAATATTAATCTAAACATACCACATCCATTAACTTACATTGTCTTTCACCATATCAACAGAACTCAAATCCCAGCTACAAGCATTGACCTTGGTAGTTTAGTCAGCAATGTGCTGGACCAAGCATCGAGAGTGGTGTATGGGTTTGATTTCTGCATTAGAGCTCCTTCCCAGCCAGATCAGTGTTTTATTATTTCACTCTGGCTAATGCCAGACGTATTATACTGAAAAGGGGAGAGGCCTTGCTGGCAAAAGGGTTATAATTGTCTTCATTATTGCTCGACAGTCGTATTTTTCGCGAAGGGTCCCAGTCTCTAAAGCTCTAAATTCAAAAGTTAACTTCATCGCTAGAATGATCGCGCATGCAGAATGTCCTAACATCGGTGCAAGGAGACAAATTTCAAGCGCTTTTGAAAAGTTATTTAAGGCCTGGGTCTTACTACAAACTTTTTACGAAACACTTGTTAATAACAGTTCCTGGTCGAGCACAACTATTTAATGTCTGTTGCTTCAAACGTCAAACTTAATTCAGACGAACTAGATTCTGGGAGGCTGAGTTGGAAATCAAAACCGAAACATGCATTTTCATTCTAGATCTCTAATTAACCGTTCAACTTGAATCATAAAAAGATAGATTTTTGACCCGAAAACGATCTTGGTTCGTAATTTCCGTCAGGGACGCAAAGAACGTCAAATCCAAATTTTATTTCATAAATAAAGTTCGTTGCATAAAACGTTCGACGTTTGAACTGGGAGTAATGTTTCCATTCCTATTAATCCACTGAATCTCAGTGCGACTCACATTTTACGGCGTAAGATCGTCTTGCATTAGCCATAGTAACCGTGAGACATGCACTTTGAGCAGCTGACTAATAAAGCAAGTGGCAGAATGTATATAATATATATATTTCTTATGCGTGCTTGCCAACATTGTGGCTTGCATGTCATTGAAACAGTCAGATTTGATGTTTAACTCCTTCCATGGTGACAGTGGTCGATCTCTAACGTTTTACTTTAAATAACGCTTGACGATTTTACTCCTCAGAGGAGTGGCGTCTGTGGCCAAAAGTTTAACGAGCTTAATCGTGTATACGTTTGTGAACTGCAATGAGTTAGGGGGATCTGCATATTGCAATAAATATTTTAGCCAAATCGATGAATTTATTAATCACGCATTTAAATGCGACTATATATCAGAGCCTATGTCCATACAAGGAATAATGAATAGTAGAGATACACAAAGAACGCTTTGCACGAACCTGCGCAAAAAACGAGGTAAACCGCTCGGATTTCAACAGCATGACTACGTCCTCCCTGATATATTTATTTATTTATTTATTTATTTATTTATTTATTCAATAATATTTAGGCACGGTAGTCCGTCAACCATCCTAGCTAATTCCAGTGATAATATTTAAAAAAGAAAGGTTGCTTTTCATGGGGCCGTGTTGAATAAAAGTAATATAGAAAATATGAATGAATAAACTACCTAATTTACTTTTTGACTACGGTACTGGTATATATTCGGTAAAAATGCATCTCTATTTTACATATTTATATCTAAAAAATCAGTTAAAATACGGTATTAAAAGTTAAAATCAGTTCAAAGTCGTTGAAATCAATAAAAATGTTAAAAATAGTTGAAAACATTATGTTTTTAAGGTATTACACGCGATGCATGATTGATTCGCGATTGTAAGGATTGTTTATTCCGGAGCTTGGCACTTGAATGACTAAAACTCCTCTTCATCGCATTTGTTCTTCGACTGAGGTGTTTAAGAATTACGTGTATTAGGACTGAGATACATAAGAATGACGTGTAAAAGAACCAGAAGGATAAGGAAACTGCTGAAACCTAACATTGGAGATACTCACGCGTCGAGCGAAGGCTCCTTCGTCGAGGTGAAACGTGAGTCCGTTTCGACAGTTTCCTCACCTTTTGGCTTTTCTACAGGTCGTCCAACACTGCCTACGCCCCACTCCACTTTTATATGACTGTTTGGATTTAAGAATTCTTTCATTAAGCGATGCTTGTTTAACTTCGTCTGATTATTTTTTGGATCTGCTTCAGTTGTTACAATCTTAATTTCAATTTTATCTAAGTCTTATTTGATATTAATCTCATGATCACAGCTGACATTAAATTTTAATATTTCCTACATTTTATGTAATAAAAACGTAAAAGAAAAACGTCTGGCATTAGCCCAAGATAAATCGTCTGACGTTAGCCGATGCAAAAACATAGATGACCTAGAAGGGTAGATAGAAATTAGAGCATCGTTGTACAACAGCCAATACATATTTCGGGACTTTGACCAAATAAACCTACGTCAATGATTTCCCAGCGCTATGCTTTTTGTGCAATATCTTTGAGGTAAAACACTTGGCGGCACTCTTTTTTTCCCATGACTGCATGACTTTGTGGTATTACTTATAAACCAGACTTAGAGAAGCATTATCTTTTTAACGAAGCCGCTTATAAGGCTAAATTGCTTATTTAAGGAGGGCAATTCTTCGACAGTGAAATGGGTGGTTCATATTTATAGTAACCGAACTTAAATTTTAACCACTTAATAAAACTATGTGTTGGATAAACGATTTGGCGGATAAACCTTTAGTTCGGCTTTTCAGAGCAACGATACTGTCGTTTACTCCCGTGGACTTATCCACCGGGTAAGCTATCCAGCTTTGTAGGACCGGCTACTCCTACCATGGTTATGTTCACCGTGTTCCGACGTAATATCAGCCATATCAACATAGTACGTTTTAGCTATAGTCTTCTATACTTTCCTCTACGTCCCCTACTTCTTTAAGAATAACAAAGATACACTAAAGGCTGTAGTTAAAGCTCCTGCAAAACTACACTTGTTCCCACAAGTGGTTCACACGTGTAGAACAACTTTGATACAATATTGAGACGTGTAGGCAGACATTTTCAGAGTAAGTTTCTAGTAAACAGGAAACGAACTCGACGCACAGAATAAAAAAAAAAAGAAAAACAACTTTGTTAAGTGCGAAGCATTTTTTCCACCTTTACATCCTCTCTTATTGCTTTTCAGTTTACGATAAGTAATTTTGTAAAGACACAATGTACAGCACAACGAGTCCAAGTCTTAGAGCTGATTATGACTTTAATGTACTAACATTTGTCAGCCGTAAATGTACCAAGTAACCGAAAACAATGGTTGTTATTGAACAATGTATAAGAAGTATATCGGAAGTCGGTAGTTGAAAGTTGAGAAACGACTTAACCTTTTCATGTACGATTTTCTCCTTTTGTTCTTTGTTCTCTTATGTGTTTTGCTTTGTTATTTCATTTGTTCTGTTGTAGTAATTTGTTGTTGTTGTAGAACAACCGTATGCATGAAAGAGTTAAGCCAGTTTCTCTCCGAACGCGAGTGACACGAAAAAAGATTTCTGACCCTGAATGAATACGCACCACAAGCGACCGTTTCGAGCCACAAAATGACCGATTTCTTTAGTTGTCGTGTTGTTCGCTCGCGTCTGGGGTAAGGTCAATGAAGTGTAAACATAAACATAAGATCGGAACCAAGGAAACTATATCGTTGCTACGCGCAAGCCTCTGGCCATAACAAGGACACACTAAACAGCGCACTGAATCCCTACCCTAGAGGTCACTCGTTCCCACGAATAGATCGGACTTCAGTGCAGTTCTGATACAATATTCACAAGTGTATGGAGAAATTTTGAAAGCAGGTTTTCTATTTATTGGGAAACGAGATAAACAAACCAAAAACAATTTGGTAACTGTAGAGAATTTCCATCGAGTTCGTTTGCTCTCTCGTCGCTGTCCAACTTTCGAGAAGCAATCTTATGAAGCGACAATGTATCCATAACAAGCCCAACTCTTTTGGTTGATTATGAGTTTTTGAGGTACTTAAATGCGTCTATCTTAAGCGTACCAACCACCTAAAAACTGTAAGACTGTTACTACACATTGTATACAATGATAAACGTAAATCTGTTGCTCAAAGTTGGGAGATAACAGAAGTGTAAGATCATTTAAGTGCAACCATGAACAACAAGATCTGAACCAAGGA